>BMAC01000403.1:420772-438579 GCA_014905375.1 Phtheirospermum japonicum
TTAATTGTTAATTTTAGCATAGTTAGATGTCAATATGATTGAATCTAAATTTCATAATTGTGATTATGAATTGAGAAAAATACGAGAAAATTATTCTGGACGCGAAAATATAATTGTTATATTTTTCGAAATTATCGTTTGTGAGAAATAATTTAATTCCGATGGGGTTTTTAATTTAAAATAGGGTCGACCCAATAAACCGTTTAATGTTATTGGGCCGAAGCTTTATTAAATTAAAAGGGCTTGTTTTTGTATTGGGCTTGTTCATTAAAGGTTTTGTTTTGTTTTTTAATTAAAGCCCATCCACCTTAAGAATTGGTCTTTTGTTTTTATATTAGGCCCATTTCCACTTAAAGCCCCTTAAGGCTTTGGGCTTGAATAAATAAAAAACAAAACAAAACTTATAAAGAATAAAAAAGAAGTTTTTTCTTTTGGGGAATATACAAGGCAGACGGGTTTTAAAACAGAGAACACCAACAACACTCAAAACCTAGAGACGAAAAAACCGAAAAGAAAACCCTAGCCCCCAACGCCTCATTCCCGTCGTCCACCTCCAGCCGCCGCCGCTTGCCGCCGGCCACCGCCTACCGAATCGTTCGGTCCTCGGTTTCTCGTTTCTCCGTCGTTCTCAATCCTTCGACGGATCTAGTGCTCCGTCGTAAGGATGTCGGGTAATACGGTGTGTGACACCGATTCGCCGGAGCCGTCCGAACGCTCGCCGGACCGCCGCCACCACCTCCGTCGTCACAGCCGCACCGGAGTTGACCTCGTCGCACCTCCCCGTCGTGAGCGTCTGTCGTCACCGGATCTTCTGCCGTCGACAAGCCGACCGGGAAGCTCTGCCGCCGCCGGACTGCTGCAGTCTATCCGGAGTTGTCGCGCCGCCGCCGGACTGGTATCGCCGTGCCGTGTCACAGCCCGCCGGTCGCTGCCAAGTCGTTTTCTTCGCAGCCGAGCCGCACGTCGTCGCTACACCTGAGCGTCGCCTCCGTCCGGTCAGCCTGCTCCCTCCGCCTTGCCAACCCCGCTGCGAGGCCGCCGCTCCGTCTGTGAGGTGCAAGGTATGGCTGCGTTTTGTAAATATATATATATATATATGATATATATATATATGTTAACTGTATATATTATATATGTATATAAATATGCATGTGTATATATGATACATCATGTGCTGTGTATGTGTTGTGAATGCGTATGTGATATGTATTCTCAAATGTATGCAGTATGTTTATAATATATGTGTGTTAAGTGCATGCTTTATGTGTTATATATATTGACATGTATGCATGCGTATATTAGATGATACATGCATAATATATATATGATATAATGTGTTTAAATATTTATTGTAAATGCATGCTTAGATATATATATATTATAAATGTATGCTTGTGATATGTTTATAATATATATGTTTTAAATATATGATTAATACATTAATAAATATATAATTGTTATGTATATGTTCATATATTAATATATATAAATATATATAATTGTTATATATATATGTTTAAATAGAAATTATCATGCTCGTTCAATTTTAAGAAAATCGAATTGTTTATATTTATAAAGCAATTAAAACATTGTTTGAATTAATTGATTAAAAATTGGGCCGTCGTCAATTTGAATTCGATTCAAATTACTTTTATTCAAAAATTTTTGTTTTTCGCTGCGCGACGGTACCAAAGATTCCCAACAAAAGCATCAAAAATGCCAAAAATCCCGGCGATGCAGTCGATCGGCAGCGTATTAGTTGATCGACTACCTGTCGATCGACAAAATGACAGTCGATCGATTGCCTTGTGTTCAAATGGCCCAACCTCTGTCTAGCAGTCGATTTGGGATGTTCTCAGTTGATCGGTGGTGGTGCAGTCGATCGAATGCATGTCGATCGACAATTTGGAAGTCAATCGACTGCCATGCTATTCAATTGTGTTAGACTCTGTTGTTCAGTCGATTTGGGTTGTTCTCAATTGATCGATTGACATGGCAGTCAATTCGGGCTGCTTTCGGCTCAGTTTTCTCATTTTGGTACGAATTTTGGGCCTCAATGCCTTGGCCCAAACCTAGGCGCATGCTGGCACATCTTGGCACAAATCTAATTCATTAACCCTCCTACGAAATAAGAATTTTGAACTTAGAAACCCAAGAATCACACAAACATCACCAATATCGGATACATAAGGATCAAAACATTAAAATAAGAAAATAACTTAAAACCCTAAATACTCGACTCAAAAACTACTATAAACATCATTAAATCCTAATTAAAAAAAGCTAATAAACACCACAATTACAAGATATATATATATATATATATATATATATATATATATATGTATATATGTATATACTTTCTAGGGGTTTTTTTGTATCAATATTGTTTATTTGCTATTGTTGTTAATTATTTATCATGTTTTCTCATTTTAGGCTGGTGGTGCTGTTGAGGGTGGCAAAGATGTATGTAAAAATGTTAGCAATGATATTGATTTGACCATTGATAGTGTTCTGAAAGAACTTGATATTTGCAATTAGGGTGTTGATGTGGATAAGAAGGCTGTAAATGATCAGGTAGGTTGAGTTGTTTATGGGGAAGAGGTTCTTGCTTCTGTTGAGAATGTTTCGGAGGCCGTTCAAGGTGTTGGCGGTGGTATTTCGTTGACGGGAAATATCGTGAAAGATGTTTCTGTTGTTAGCTCTGCTCCTTCTTTTGACTTGAGATCAATTTTATCTGGTCCTTCTGGAAATCTTACAACTATTAATGAACTAATTGTTATGATTACTCTTCCTTCAACTGTGGAGTCTGATGGTGAGTTTTTTGACAAATTGACGGGCTCTTAGTTTGACGGGATTGTGTGTACTACTTCTACTTAATTGAAAGTGCATTCTGCTGAGGTTTGTTTCTAAATTGTTCAAGTTATGTTTCATTATTGTTTCTCACCTATACATTGTAGTTATTGTGTGATTTGTAACTTGTTCTTTATTTTGTTTCTCTATTACTTTTTGTAAGATTAAAGTTGTGAATTTGGGTGATGCATCCTCCCGCCCGAAGAGTGCTGGGAAACCAAAGATTACCATGGTGAAAGAGAGGTACATGCTGGATGATAATTTAGGTGAGGCTTCAGATGTGATTTCGGATGGGTTGGTTGAGTTTTTTGCATAAGGTTTTATTGCTGAAGGGTAATAAATTCTTTTTGTTTATGAAATTTTGTTAAAACTTTTTTCAAACATTTGAATGATGAAACATGATATTAATTTTCTACTTATTTATGATTCTTGCATTATTTTTTTTCCTGAAATGTCTTTTAAGTAAGAAACATTATTCTGCTGAAGACAACAAGGTCGAATCCTCTTTGAAGTTGGGTGTATGTTAATTACACAATAAATCTTTGTTTTATAGTCATTACACTACTGATGAGTCCTTTAATACTTTTGTAGGTCTTTTTATGATGTTTATTTTTTTTTCTAACTATTCTATTTTTATTTTCTTTTCTTGTTTGTTTCTTGATTGTTTTACACTATTGTTTTTATGTTTTCCTTTCTTTTTTTGCAGAATCTTGATGTGTTATTCTATTCTATGAGGAAGAAAGTGAAGTATGATCATTGTGATACCAACTTTATGACCACTAACTTACTTTACACAGTTCTCTGCATGCCGTTTATGAGAAATGTAAATCTTTGAACCAGCGAAGAAGGATGAATCTTATTTTTTCCATGGTGAACATAAACAATAATATTGTCGACTACATCATGGGTTATGACATTTCCTGTGGACGGCCATGGTCGAAGGTCGATCATATCCTTTTTCTTGTACATTGTAATAAGGACAAACATTTTGTTCTGGGATGGTGTAATGTCAAGGAGCTTGATCAACTTGTAAAATTCCTTGGAATCTGCTGATTGAGTTTCGATTGCTAAGGCTACTATGTACAGTGTTTTGCATCCTCATTTCTTTTAGATGCTAGGATTTTATGCATGCCGAAAGGACATTATGTTGGGTGAAGGTTCTTACATTGTGTATCCATGCTTGCATTGAGTTGAAAGTGGTGAAAGATATCCCTATCGAAAATACAAAGTAATTTTCTTATATTTTTATTAATTGTTTCTTCATCATTTCTTTTGCTGTATGCTTTTTTCTTTCCTTGTGAGCGATTGTGGGGTGTTCATTAAATCGTATGAAGACTACTTCATTTCTAGAAGGGAGATGTATGTTGAAGAATCCAATGTGCAGAATCAACGCTTGCGGTATAGTCACCTTTTACACAAACATGCTAGATTAAAGCAACAAAATGCAGAAATTGATGAAGACGGTGATGTTGAAGTCGAGGTTGCACTAAAAAATTGTAAAAAGTCATTGATGTTAGCCCGAGCTAAATAATTCATTTTAGAATTCTTGTACACAATGCAGTAATTGCATAAAACAAGGCAATGGTCTATGATAATGTGTTTTGGGGGTATGCATGTTGGTGGGATATGAAACAAGTATGAAACTTGTTAGAAAAAAATTATGTGTCGAGATTCATGGGGTTTAAATTATAGTATGTAAATTTTTTTTTAATTATGTATTAGTTTTAGTGAACAATGGGTTCTTATTAGTTGTTAATGGTATGCTTCTGTTTTCAATTTCCATTTTCTGTAATTTGTAAATTCCTTTTGTATATTCTTATTTTCATGTTTTTTTTTTTGTGTTTGTATTTGATAAGTTGATGTATTGATGCAAAAAAAAAATTAAAAAAAAATTTAAAAACAAATAAAAACATTGTAGAAACACAACACATATATAAAAATGGTTCTCTCATATTATCTTTAAGGTTTATAAACAAGTACAAAGCATACAAAAAATAATGTAGGAATACAAAATAATATTAGAGTAGTATGCCTAGCATTTTTCATTGATTTATGTTTTTGACAGAAATAATCTAAATAGGTGGAGTTTTCTAAATTTATATAAATAAATAAATAAATATATGTATGAAAATAACATTATTGTATTATGCTTAGACTTTTTATTGATTAGGTTATTATATAAATAATACATACCTTGATAGGGTTCACTTTCCCAACTATTATGATATATAAACAAGTAGGAAATTGAATGAAAACACACAAGAAACAAATGTAAGTACCAAAGGTAATGTCACGGTTCCGGAATAGATAGTTATGGTTCTAGAGCCACTGATTTCTGATTCCCCAAACTTGGAAACCGTAACCAGAACCGTGGCCTTACAATTCTTGTTCTAAATTCAGAATCGGCGATTCCAATTTGAGTTCCTCCACAGTTTCCTGTTCCGATTTTAATCGAAACCATCTATGTTATTATTTTTATGACATTATTTAAATCTTAATTAATATTTTTTTATTTTTTATGTGATATATAATATTATTTATAAATATAATACATTAAAAGATATACTATAGAATCAAAACTGCCAATTCTACAATTTTTGAAAGCGTGTAACCGTAATCGGAACCTTAAAATACTTTCCGATGCTGGTTTTGAATTCATTAACTACAATTTTGTTTTTAAACCATTGACTACGGTTGCGGTTATGGGTTTTAATCAAGTTTCTGTTCTATTTGGCCAGGTATACTTGAGAGGGTTCACTTTCCCAACTACTAAGGTATAGAAACAAGTAGGAAATTGATTGAATATACGCACGAAATATATCACATGGGTCGATAGGGTTCACTTTCCCAACTACTAGGGTGTAGAAACAAGCAAGAAACTGATTGGAGACACGAATGAAACATATCACATGCCTCAACAGGGATCACTTTCCCAACTACTATGGTGTAGAAACAAGCAAGAAACTGACTGGAAACATGCATGAAACATATCACATTCCTAGACATGGTTCAAATTCCAAACTACTAGGGTATAAGTCAGAAACCGGATGGGGCCACACACGAATCTATCACATGTCTCAAAAGGGTTCAATTTCACAACTACTAGGATACAGAAATAAGCAAGAAATCAACTAGAAACATGCAAGAAACACATCACATGTCTCGACAGGGTTCACTATCCCAACTACTAAAGTTTATAAACAAATAAGAAATCGACTAAAAACAAGCAAGAAACATACCACATGCCTCAATAGGTTTTACTTTCTCAACTACTAGGGTATAAAAACAAGCAGAAAATTGATTAGAAGTGGATAAGAAACAAATCTAAATAAAAATAAAAGGAATGCCCTAAGAAGAAAAAAATACTTCATCGAACATGAAAAATCAAGAAACAAAGTCAATGCCCTAATAAGAAAAATGATTTAGCAAACATGAAAAATCCAGAAACAAAGGAAATGCCCAAGAAGAAAATCAATTAATCAAACTTGAAACAACATAAAGAATAATAAATTCATTAAGCTTGAAAAAAGTCTAGAAACAGAGTAGAATATGTTTGTATGTGCAACATAAGTGCAACAAATATGAAAACAATCATGAAACAAACATGTAACTAGTATGAAAATAATTATGAAATACATGCTTTTTTTTAGGGGCATTCATGTATATCTTCTTATTATGTCTCGGCTCATCACACTTCCCAAAACTAATTTTCAAATATTTCTCCCATGCTGCCTTATATCTTCTTTTCTTCAGTCTTCTAGATTTTGACATACCGGATGGAGGAAGAACCACCCTATTTTGAATTATATTTAATAGTATCCAAGTAGCTTCATTCCCAATTGGATAAACTATTTTGGGAAAAGTTGCAACATTTCTTTCATGTAGTAATCTGAAAAGTAATTGTAAGGATTAAGATTCATTTCTCTTAATACTGCTAGTGCATGTGGATAAGATATCTCATCCATTTGAAACATGTTGCATGTGCAGGAACTTTTTTCCAAGTCGACCATCAACATCTTTACATCTTAATTTGATTTGAATATGTGATCATATGGTCTCTTCACCTGCCATACTTATGCAAAAACATAGAAGAAGCATAAAGAAACAAGTTAATTAGAACCTTACTCTTAATGATAGAGAAATTTTGTAGTTCTTGGTCAGATATTCCTCTGATAACATCTTTGTGAACATTGATCGTACTTCATCTCTATTTTTGTAAGTCGAATCTTAAAGTAAAGATCTCAATGAATTTAGCAAACTAGTTACCAATAGTTCTCGTCGTGCAACATTTACAACATTCAATGATTCTTTAATGTTAGAGGTCATGGTGAAATTTCTATTGTTCGGGAAATAGATTTGAGCCCATTTGTTGTAGTTGATGCTTGAAAGGTATGGCCTAATTCTGATATAAATTCTATTGAGCGCTGACATGTGTTTCTCAAGTTCTTTATTCATGTAGGCTTGCCATCCTGCAAAGATTATGTCAATTGTTTGTCATTCCATTTGAAGTGTTTTTTCAAGTTATTTAGGAGATGGTACATTTATACCGCTTGAGCTGCTTCAGGATACACTAGTAAAAACCAACTGAATTAGTGAACAACTATGAAATAGATAACTTTCATAATTGATGTTTTTTATGCACACTATTATTTTATTAGTGTATAGAAAAAAGCAAGAAACAGATTGAATGAACGCAAGAAACATATCATAAACTGGAAACGCACAAGAAACAACACAGAAACAGTGATGAAACAAGTAGCTCTTTTATTGCTAAAACAATGCTATTATGTCTGCCTGACATTATGCACAACCCCTCTCTGTGTCCAAAGACTTTCCTCAAGTTCTCAAAAAACCATTTCCAAGAGTTTTAATTATTGATGTCAACTATTGCAAAAGTCAAAGGCAGAATTCTTCCATTCGCATTCTGCGTCCATATAGACAACAATGTTCCCCCATAGCTTGCTCTCAATAATGTGCCATCAATAAACTGATGTGTTTAGATCCATGAACAATAATAGGAAATCACTGTCCTAAATTTTAGTATCACTCGAACTGATCCAGAGTTCATTTTCTTCAGCAGATGAAGATAAGCCGGTAGCTTTTGATAAGATGCATTTGGGTTCCCTCTCAACATCTCGAGTGCTTTCTCTTTTGATCGTTATGCCTTTTTGTATCCCAAGGTTACTTTATGCTTGTCCTTCATGTCTCTCATGATATTTACAAGTGTGTACACCAATTCTATGTTTTTGAGGTATTTAGATTTTATAAGATCCGCAACAAGTTTTTAGTACCATTCTTGCCGCCACTCATCCTTTGATTTGGTGGACAAGTGTGGTTGTTGTCCTTTTTTCTGACTATGAACCTCGTCGTCTATATATTTATGGATGTTCTCAAGTGCCAGTTGTAATCTTCAACAACACACCATATGTTATATTGCCTCAGAACGATTTCATCACTCTGAAGTGGAAGTGATTCTTCAAAATATACAAGGCCATGTGTTTCACTAACACCTTTCTATCTTCAAAGAAACCCCTAACTTGAACTTCATATTTTTTATGTCTTAGCCCTTAAATTTACAAAATTCTAGCTTCTTATGCCATATTTCTGCTAACAAATGTTGAAAAAGTCGATGAAGTACATGAATGTTTCATCCATGTTATCGACTGTCGAGGCCTCTATCGATATGATGCTGCATGTTTCACCCTTGTTTCCATCTTGTTGGGATTATTCTATATTTTGTAAGGCGCTTGATTCAGAAATGTTTCTGATCAGTTGCAAGCTTGTTTCTCTTGATTTTGAGAGGAAGAAATTCTCTTTGTTTACGATGATGTCAATGCATAGAAGGAATTTCATATAATCTTCTTCCATGGTCTTTATTTGCATGTAGAACTTGAGATTGAAGTCAGTTTCACATTCATTGGTGGAAGGCCTTCCTTCAATTGGTTCTTCATCTACATTGTTTTTTTCTCATTATTGATTTGTATATGCTCTTCTAAAAGTTCTCTTAGAGTTGTGAATGTGAAGTCCTTTGGAACAAGTATCCTTGTTGTTTCAAAGTTAGTATAAGACTTGTTTTGTTAACACTGCTAATTGTGGTACACTAATAATAGAATAGGTGTCATCTAGATCCATTTATATCATGATGAAATAGACTGGAAACAAACCAGAAATAATGAACAATAAGTTCCAAGTCACACAAGAATATTTTACACTAACAAAATATATCAAATGCAAGAAGTACTTCGAAACACATTCTGAAACATCTTATTGAAACAACAATGAATTATGTATATTTGAAGCATCAAATATTTTTGGATACATCAAAGAAATAGTATAGAAATAAGTACAAGAAAATTTGAATATAAGCATCTGCTAACCATAATCACTACCAACAAAACAAATTCATAAAACTAATCCAGAATCATCAACTTAATAAGAAATATACTGCAAAGAAACAATGATGAAATAATCACGATGAAACTTTTTTTTTGAAATAATGACATGCAAACCAGAATCACCAACATCGATAAGCTTAATTACACAAATTTAATGTAATATCATCGATTTAATGCGATATATATAGAAAATAATACAATTTAAACTTCAGAACAACGAAACAAATCAAAACCTATTTTGATGCAAAACATTTATAATCAGTTTATTTATTTTTGAGAAACTTAATCTTTATGATAACAATTATCTTATCTCACTGGATCTCAACTGTGTTTTTCCACCATTCTGTTTGAATGTTATTCTCCAATTAATTTCGTCGCCTCCATTATTCAACCTCCAAAACCCGATCCAACCTTCTGTTTGATGTAGCTTCTCCATGGAAATTCAACTCAATAATTTGAGATTTTGTGAAATTTGTGACGTGATTACGAGATCTATAATTCTACAAGATTTTTTGCATTTCTCTGATTCTTTTTAGCTTCGAACTGTTGCAATTATGGATTTAAATTCAGGAATATGAATTTCTTCAAATTTTGGGAAATTTTTTGGAGAGGAGATTTGAGAAATTTATGCCAAATTTTGGTTTGCCTTTTTAAAAAAAAAATTAAATGGAGCTTACGATTGTGATTTGGGGAATAATTCTAGAAATAAAATAGGAGAAACTAGATATGATTGTGATTAGTTAGTATATTTGTCATATTGTTATAAACATAGGACACAATTATCCTTTTCCCAAATATCAATCGGTTCAAACCAAGGCCAAAAATCAGAAGCCCGTTTCTAGCCCTGAGTCTAAATCAACCAGGTCCCATCCTTTTGTGGCCGCTCTGCTACATCGTCAATTTTGCCCACCCTTGCTGTTAGCTGCGCCACACTCTGGTCTGCATACGAGTGTGGGGTGGGATGCTGTCAGGTGGAGAGAGAATAAGAGAAAAGAGAAACAGATCAGGATTTATGATTGTAATTTGATGGGCTTTTGGTTTGAAAGATGGAATAGAGATTAAGAAAGAGAGAGATGAAATTACACAGAGAGAAAAAGAGAGAAAGATAAAGTTAGTGATAAAGAAGAAGAGGCGAAAAACAACAAAGAAGGGGAAAAAAGAAGACACAAAGGAAAGAAAATAAGGGTCAGGTGGGTAATGAGCGGAGAAATGGAAAGCAGTTTTGCTAACTCTCATTTAACGTGTTTAACTTAAACTCACATTCATTTAACACTTTTTATTTCTCTCTCTTGATGATTTACACACCTATTAATAGAGGACTCATACAATTTTTTTAATTATTAATTATCTAAATAATAAAAAACAGACAAATTCTTTTATCAGTTTCAAACCCCCCACCCCCACCCCCCACCCCCCCATACAAGAGAGAGAGAGAGAGAGAGAGAGAGAGAGAATAATTTTGCTCACCCATATTTAACGTGCGTTAAATTATCCGAATCTATTTTTAACACTTTTTATATCTATCTGTTGATGCCTGGACACCGATCAATAGAGATATATCTTCATATTAAAATTAAAAAAAAAAGACTTCTTTCAATTGAAAAATACAAATAAAATACAATGCGTGTTCTTTTGATTTTTTTAAAGAACAACATACATGTTCTACACAAATTAACCCCCACCCCTAAACTTCGTATATTCTCTCTACTCAAGCTTTATCCATGGAGCTGAGTATGCCAGATACTAATTGATACGGACTAAAATGTTCATACGTGAAATTATGTGATAAATGTGACTATTTGTGGAAAGCGACCTCATTTCCTAGGGAGGGTGTGCCCCCTGGGAGGTGGGCGAGCTGTGATGATTTGAGTGGGGCTGTTTGTGAAGAGTAGCGACCTGTAGTATGGGGATGACTTTTCATATAGGGTCGCGATCTCTTGTAATTTGGGCTGAGTCCTTGAGCCCGTTTGTGGATTTGATATACGTGAATTATTATGGGCCTGGTGGGCTGTATGCCCCGTCTTAATTGGGATATCTATGGAGAAGTTTGTTGTTTATGGGAACTTGCCATGTATGAGGAGTCCTAATTGAGAGTCGATTGTGGAATCCTAGTGTGAATGGAATTCTTATTATGAAAGGTAACCCTAGATATTGGGAATCTTCTCCTATCCCTATAAAAGTAGCCTTTGGCTTCTTTCTTAAGGGTTAATGCTTATTACGCATTTATGATCTTTGTGCATTGATATTATTGATTGAGAGAGAAGAAGTGTGATTTTCGCTTATTAACTTAAACGTCGGAGGGCCTTAACGGGCTCGAAATCCGGCCCGTTCTAGGCGTTGTTTTGCAGGAACGGGGAGGTCGCTTGGAGGATCGTGGGAGATTTTGGAGGTCGCTGTGTCATATTTGAAGTTCCATCTAGGTCACTGATCTCTATTCTGAGGTTAGTACTCCCTATATTTGGTAGTTTAACTTTTTGGACTCATCAAATTGGCGCCGTCTGTGGGAAAGAGAGACATCGAGTCTTTGAGTGAAAGGCATGAGAGATTGCATAAACAAAACATGAAGGAGAAGAACATAACACCGAATGTTTTGGATTACAGATCCGGGTCCAACAATAAGAAGAGAAAGAATAGATTCATGCATCTTGGCGGGAAAGATGTCCTAGGGGAGGAGCAGGGGTACCCTCACATGAGTCCTCTGATTCGAGATGTGGGCAATACGCCTCCACCTTCTCCTAAAAAGCAAGTTGGAAGGGGGCTGGCGGAAGAAGTGGAGAAGCAGACGCCTGGGATAGAACCACAAAAATTAATCCCCGAGACAGCAGGAGGGGGAAACCCATCGAAGGAAGTACCCGATCAAGGCAAGAAGGGATTCTTGGAGGGGCTTATGGACTTCGTACCTGTTGAAAAGCAGGAGGGGTTGCGTAAATATTTGGAGTGCGAGCTGAGCAAGGGGAAGGATAAGAGCTAGAAGTTAAACGTTGATAAAGAGGGCGAGTCAACGGTTGGGGAGGCGAAGAAGAAGAAGGGGCTTAGCAAGAGAAAGAAAGGAGATATCTCTAGTTCCTCCTCATCCGTAGATTCTCGTGTTCACACACGGAGGGGAATAAAGCTAAGGCGAGATCGTTACAAGGGTAAAGGTCGCAAGCATCACAAGGATGATAGTGAGAGCAATACCCCTACCTCAGACTCGAGTAGTGGCTCTCGGGGGAGGTCGCGAAAAAGTGACAGAGGTCATAAGGGAAGAAGAGAAGAGAGTGAGGTGGCACCACATACTAAGGCCTTCAGAGAGTTGCAGGAGGCAGTGCTGAAATTGCAGAAGCGGATGAATTGAGAAAGGTTGGAAGGGGAGGAAGGGCATCCCTTTTCAGAAGAGATGATGCACGCAGCGATGCCTCAAAATTATAAGGAGTTAGATTTTCAGTACCGGGGAACGACTGATCCAGTCGCACACTTGCAGTTGTTTGAAAACGCGAGGATGATGCATAACTATACGGGAGCTGTGGCATGTCGAGCCTTTGTGTCCACCTTGAGAGGGATTGCACAGAATTGGTTTTACCAACTCTCGAGCGATAAAATTACGAGTTATCAGGTGTTGCGAGCTGCCTTCCTTAAGCAGTTCTCTAGCGTCAGGCAGAGCGTGACGACAGCCCAGTCGCTCTTCACAATGGTACAGTGACCTGACGAGACACTAAAACAGTATGTTAATAGGTTTACCAATGCTACTTTGGAGGTCCCTAAAGCCACGGATGAGATGAAAGCTGGAGCTTTGCATCAAGGTTTAAGGAGGGAGAATTTGCGGAGGTCGTTGGTAAAGAAAGAAGCTCGCACGTACGATGAAGTTCTCGCGAGATGCCATAAATACGTACAGGTAGAAGAGGAAGAGGAAGAACACCGATTGTATTTCGGTAGAGAGGTCGCTAACGCGAGGGAGAGAGCGCCCGAGAGAGAACTGAGGAGGGAGCATAGAAGAGGTATACGCGGACTCTTGGCCTCAAATGCTGGGGTCAGTGCGAGACAAGAGACGAATATGAAAATCTGGAGGGAGGAGGATTTCACACCACTGGCTTTACCACAATCAAAGGTGTTTGGTTTCATGGAACGCTCAGTACCTGATCTAATACAGTGGCTGGAGGATCGCACACCCGTCCCAACACATCCAAAAACTGTCTCTTTTTGTCGATTCCATAACAATTACGGGCATTTCACGGAAAAATGCAGACACCTCAAGGAGGAGATAGAGAGACTTATAAAGGCAGGGCATCTGAAGGAGGTCATCTATAAAGAGAAGGAGCCGAGCGAGCAGAGGAGGATGTTGCCTCCACCCACACCAGGAGGCCCACCTCCTGTGCAGGCCGCGAGACAAGGGCGTCAGAGAAACCAGGAGTTCGGAGGGCCCCGGGGAAATAAGGGGAGGATAAATATGATTTCGGGGGGCCCAACAGATGGTGATTCTAATAATGCGCGCAAGAAGCATTTAAAATCAGCTCGCAATAGAACATGGGAGGTCGCTAGTGTTAGCAGGCAGCCACAGGTGATGGGGCCAATCATATCTTTCGGCCCCAATGATAGGCGTGGGCTACAGGATGATCATAATGATGCGCTGGTGATTGAAGCAGAGGTAGCGGGCTATGAAGTTAGCAGGATCTTTGTAGACAATGGGAGTTCGGTAAACATTATCTATAAAGATTGTCTTGAGCAAATGGAGGTGGATAAGAGGGTGCGATCTGTGAATACACCCATATATACGTTCAATGGGGCACAGGTAAATACGGAAGGCGAGATAATGTTACAAGTAGTGTTGGGAAAGGGTGTGAGCCGAATGGAGAAAGACTTGAAGTTTTTGATCATCTGAGGGAGGTCAGCCTACAATGTAATATTGGGGCGACCTGCTCTTAATGCATTTCAGGCTGTAACATCGACCTATCACATGAGCATAAAATATCCGGTAGGTGACAAGGTAGGGGAGGTCATCGCTGAGCAACAGGTCGCGAGGTCTTGTTACAAAATGGCGGTCAGAAGGGGGTTGATGGAGAACAAACGAGAGAGAGATGGTGATCGGCCGGAAGGGATACTTAGTGCGAAAAAGATAAAAGAACAGGAGACCTCTCTCCAGCCGAATGAAGAGTTAATGGAGATCTCCTTAGAGGAGGACCGGCAAGAGTATACTACGAAGATAGGTACCTTGCTATCTGAAACATTAAAAGACGAGATGGTTAGCTTGTTGAGGGAATTTCGAGATGTATTTTCATTTGGGGAGAAGGAGTTGACTGGGGTATCACTAGAGGTCGCGCAACATCATTTGAATGCGGACCCAGAGGCTATACCTGTAAAACAAAAAAGGAGGCATTTTGGACCCGAGCTCGATAAGATCATTGAGGAGGAGGTGCAGAAGCTGTTAAAAGCTGGACATATCAGGGAGATTCAGTTCCCTGAGTACTTGTCCAGTGTTGTGATGGTACCAAAGCTGGAGCARAAGTGGAGGATGTGCATAGATTTTCGAGATTTGAACAARGCCTGTCCTAARGATCATTATCCTTTGCCAAGAATTGATCAATTGGTGGACTCTACCTCTGGGTGCGAGCTGTTGAGTATGATGGATGCTTTGCAGGGATACCATCAGATACCTCTTGCCAAAGAAGATCAGCCAAAAGTGAGTTTCGTCACTTCCACCGGTACATATTATTTTGTATCCATGCCTTTTGGGTTAAAAAATGCGGGGGCGACTTACCAGAGGTTAGTGGATCGTATGTTTAAGGACCTGTTGGGGTCTACCATGGAGGTCTATGTTGATGACATGCTGGTTAAGAGCAGGTGAGCTGAAACGCATGTAGACGACCTGAGGAAGACATTTCTCATATTACGGCAGTATGGGATGAAGCTCAATCCGAAGAAATGTGCGTTCGGTGTGAGATCGGGGAAGTTTTTGGGGTATATGGTAACAGAGCGGGGAATCGAGGTCAATCCTGAGAAGGTGCGAGCTGTTATGGAGATTCCGCATCCCCGCACCGTGCGAGAGGTACAGATATTAATAGGACGGATGGCAGGCCTTAGCCGATTTATTTCAAGGTCGGCAGAGCGAGGTGTCCCCTTTTTCAGGGCACTTCGAAAGGGATCTCAGTTTGAGTGGACGAAGGAAGCAGCGGATGCCTTTGAGGAGTTGAAAAAGTATTTAGCTGAAATACCGCTGCTGACTAAACCCATGCCAGGAGAAGAGCTAATTTTATACGTGTCGGTGAGTGAGGTCGCTGTGAGTTCTGTGTTGATAAGAGAGGAGGAAGGCATGCAAAAACCCATCTACTTTATTAGCAGGATGTTGCGGGGTGCTGAGTTGAAGTATACCGAGCTCGAGAAAGGAGGTTTCGCGTTAGTTACCACAGCAAGAAAGTTGCGACCTTATTTTCTGAGTCATAGAGTGAGGGTGCGTACTAACTTGGCTTTGAAACAAATTTTGGGCAATCCAAGTGTGTGTGGGCATTTGGTGAAGTGGGCAGTGGATCTGAGTGAATATGACGTGGTGTATGAGCCCAGGACCACTATCAAAGCACAAGTATTAGCGGACTTTTTGCAAGAAATGACAAAACAGGTCGACGAAGGGATAGAGCTGAAAGCGTGGACCTTATATAATGATGGTTCGACCATGGCGTCAGGGGCAGGGTTAGGCGTCGTATTAACTAGCCCGGAAGGAGAGAATTTGGAGTTTGCAATTAAGTTGGGGTATAAGGCATCCAATAATGAGGTTGAGTACGAGGCTGTGTTACAGGGGATCAAGATGGCTAGCGAGTTGGGAGCTCGGAGATTATGGGCGTATACTGATTCCCAACTAGTAGTTTGGCAGTTCGATGGTTCTTTTGAAACCAGAGAAGAACGTATGACAAGGTATTTGGGCAAATTGCGAGAGGAAGCAGCTCACTTTGAAGAGTTCGCATTGGAACATTTACCGCGAGCTGAAAATACACGGGCGCATCAGCTCGCCCGAATAGCAGGAGCATTATTGACTTGTGATACTCGAAAAGTCACGTTGATGCAGTTGGATGGTAGCAGTATTGAAAGAGGAGTAGAGGTCATGGAGATCGAGGATAAGGATGACTGGCGTGGGCCCATTTGGGATGTTCTGCTCAAAGCACAAGAAGGTGTGGAGAGATTAAACACAAAGGATACTAGAGTCGCAGCTCGCTTCTGTGTGATAAATGATGAATTGTATAAGAGGTCGCAGTTTGGACCTCTTCTGAAATGCTTGGCAAAAGAACGTGGGATAGAGGTGCTGAAAGAGATACATGAGGGATACTGTGGTGACCATGCGAAGGGGAAGGCATTGATGAACATAACATTGCGAGCAGGTTTCTTTTGGCCTGGGATGAAGGCTATGGCTAGCGAGCTAGTCCGAACTTGTGAGAAGTGCCAAAAGCATGGTTCGATTATTCATATACCAGCCGAAGAGATGATGGTGATGAGCTCGCCTTGCCCGTTTGCACAATGGGGGATTGATATTGTGGGTCCTTTTCCAAGGACCCCGAGTAATAAGGAATATTTGGTGGTGGCCATTGATTATTTCACCAAGTGGGTGGAAGCCGAGGCCGTCACGGAAACTATCGAACAACACATAATGGATTTTATTTTTGATAATATATTTTGCAGGTTTGGAGTACCGCGAATTTTAGTCTCGAACAATTGGACCCCGTTTAATGGGCGAAAGATGCAGAAGTGGTGCAAGGATATGGGGATGAAGCAATGTTTTGCTTCCGGGGCGCACCCACAGGCTAATGGACAGGTTGAAGTCACTAATCGAATAATTGTGCAGGGACTTAAGCTGCGATTAGAGAAAGCAGGCAGACTCTGGGAAGACGAGCTCGCGTCTGTCCTCTGGGCCTATCGAACGACTCCCCGAACTACCACGGAGGAAACGCCGTTTAGCTTGGTTTATGGAATGAACGCACTCATTCCTGCTGAGATAGTTGGAGAATCACAGCGATTATTAGCGTTCGATGTGGAAGAAAATGAGAGGTTAGCTCTCGGAGCTATTGAAACGATTGATGAGATACGAGATGAAGCTGCAGCTCGGGTGGAACGTTATAAACAACGAGTGCAGGCTGCCTTTAATAAACATGTTAAACACCATCGTTTTTAGGTCGATGATTTGGTTTGGAAAAGAGCTGATGCCTTGAAGGCGATTAAAAATTAGAGCCGAACTGGATTGGGCCATTCAAGGTAATAAAAGTGTTGCGAGGAGGGGCATACATCCTCGAGAGTGCAAAAGGAAAGGTTTTACCACGAAGCTGGAATGTGTGCCACTTGAAGAGGTATTATGCATAGATGGAGCGCGGGAGAAGGTAACTCTGTACCGGAGGGCACTTCTCCCGCATGAAGCTCGTTGGAAGAAAAAGTTGTTGTTTGAGGTGGGAGATGGTAACTCTGGACCGGAGGGCACCTCTCCCGACCTCGGGATTTATGTTAAAGTTGTTGTTTGGGGTGGGAGAGGGTAACTCTGGACCGGAGGGCACCTCTCCCGACCTGGTGATTTGTGGTTGTACGAATAAGTCGTTGTATGTTTTTGGTGAG
>BMAC01000403.1:441365-470872 GCA_014905375.1 Phtheirospermum japonicum
CGTACAACATTAATCCTTAAGACCCAGACCTCACCGTGACTTCACTAGAGGACAGGCTATGTTGTGACCTGTCTCTGTGTCTCCTTGGAGGCCGATCAAAAGGGGCAACGTTCGCATAGTCGGGAATCTAGTGGGAAGTCTGTGCATTGTAGTAGGGGATTCGGACGCATGATAAGTCATGGATGTCCTGTGTGTTCTGATGGTTGATAAATCCTCGAAGTCTCTGGCCAGAGCTGAAAGTGGGGTGTTTGGAGAAATGTGTTTTTCTCTAAGTCACACACGAACGGATTATCTTGAACCTAGAAYGTACACACAGTTATTGAACTAGAAAGAGGTCTCTATGAAGCAATATCTCTTGTTCAATCGGGACATGGATCGCGAAGGGATCGTACTGTACATATAAGCTATATCACAAGGTTCTTGCAGGCACTTCATTTGTATCTAGGGAATTATGATGCGTTGTTGCTAGGCGCCTCTCGTAATTCGTTGGGTTCTGGTTTGACCAGTGATTAAGTAAAATGAGTTTTATTTAATCAGAGACTCTAAGGGACGAGTTCATATAAGAATAATATGTTGTTCGAATCACAATGTGTTGTGAACCCACGGCTAACTTACACATGAACCATTGAGGGTCACACCACGTGTTTCCTGATTATTGAAAACGATAGCTAGAAATTAATTGTTAATTTTAGCAAAGTTAGATATCAATATGATTGAATCTAAGGTTCGTAATTGTGATTATGAATTGAGAAAAATACGAGAAAGTTATTCTGGACGCGAAAATATAATTATTATATTTTTCGGAGGTATCGTTTGTGAGAAATGATTTAATTCAAATGGGCTATTTATTTTAAAATTGGGTCGGCCCAATAAGCCCCTTTAAAGTTATTGGGCCGATACTATTTTAAATTAAAAGGTTTGGGTTTTATTTTTTTTAATTGAGCCCATCTACTTTGAGCCCATTTAAGTTGGGCTTGTGATAAATAAAGAAAAAAAAGGTTTTAACTGAACACGGCTTTTGAGTTGAAGCTTTAGGGTTTTTGTTCAACAAAGCAAGCAGACGAAATTTTTTTTTAAAAAAAGGCTTTTGAACCCTATCCACCACCTCCAGCCGTCGTTGCTTGCCGCCGGCCGCCGCCGCACCGAAACATTCGGTCCTCATATTTTATCCGTCGTTCTCGAGCTCTCGACGTATCTAGTGCTTCGTCGCGAGAAGATTGGGACATTCGGTGTGTGACACCAATTCGTCGGAGACGCAACGACACTGCCGCAATGCAGCAGCCGGACTTCGACCACGCCATCGCAGCCAAGCCGCTTGTTGCTGCGTCATCGCTGCCAAACCGGACGCCACGCACAGCCGCTTCACCGCCGTGTTCTGCTGCTATCAAGTCGGACTTCCAACCGCTTCACAGCCGCGTCCTGCTGCAGTTGCGGAGTTCCAGTCACTTCTCCGCTCCCGGAAGCGACCTGCTGCTGTGCCGTTCCGAACACCTTGCGCCGCTGCTCTGGACCGTAGCCTGCTGCCGCTGCTGTGTCATCGGAGGACGCTGCCGAAAGAGCCGTACATTGCCGCTCCTGCACCGTCGCTGCCTACACGCCGCACTGCTGTCAAGCCGATGTTTCCACGGCCGACGATCACCCACCGCGGCTTCGTTCAGAGTCTCGCACCCGTCTACCGCCACTTCATTCCGAGCCTCGCAGCTTCACCGCTAGCGCGTCGTTCCCGCACGGTTGCTGCCAAACCGGTGCTGCCGCTTCGTCGCCGGAGCTCCAGCCGCGCCGATCCGTCCGTCGTGCCGTGAGGTGAAATGGCTGTTAGTATATGTATATATATGTGATATATATGTGTGCTGTGAAGTATATATATATATATATAAATATAATTGCATGCATGCTGAGTTATAAATATATGTATGTGTAGTGTATTATATATATATATATATATATATATATATATATATATATATATATATATATATATATATATATATATATATGTTGTTTATGTGTTGCATGCTGTATATATGTACATTATATATATGTGTGATATAATATGTATATATATATGTGGTTTGTGCTGCATATATATAATCTAATAATATAGATGCATGCATATTGAGTGTATATATTTATATATGTATGCTGTGTATATTATATATAATTATAATATATGATTAATATATTAATATATATATATATATATATATATATATATATATATATATATATATATATAATTGTTATGTATATGTTTAATATATTAAATAGAAACCGACCATGCTTATTCGATTTTACGAAAATCAAATTGTTTCATTTGTAAATCAATTTAAAATATTGTTTGAATTAATTGAAATTAAAATTGGGCCGTCGTCAATTGAATTCGATTCAAAATTCCTTTTATTTAAAAATTTTTTGTTTTCCGCTGCGCGACGGCGCCATCAAATCCCAATAAATTATTTTGGGCCTGGTGGGCTGTATGCCCCGGCTTAATTGGGATATCTATGGAGAAGTTTGTTGTTTATGGGAACTTTCCATGTATGAGGAGTCCTAATTGAGAGTCGATTGTGGAATCCTAGTGTGAATGGAATTCTTATTATGAAAGGTAACCCTAGATATCTGGAATCTTCTCCTATCCCTATAAAAGAAGCCTTTGGCTTCTTTCTTAAGGGTTAATGCTTATTACGCATTTATGATCTTTGTGCATTGATATTATTGATTGAGAGAGAAGAAGTGTGATTTTCGCTTATTAACTTAAGCTTCGGAGGGCCTTAAAGGGCTCGAAATCTGGCCCGTTCTAGGCGTTGTTTTGCAGGAATGGGGAGGTCGCTTGGAGGATCGCGGGAGATTTTGGAGGTCGCTGTTTCATATTTGAAGTTCCATCTAGGTCACTGATCTCTATTCTGAGGTTAGTACCCCCTATATTTGGTAGTTCAACTTTTTGGACTCATCACTAATAAATTCTTTTTTTTTCTTTAATCTTGCATCTTTCTTTTCCTTAACTCTATTTGTTGTGCCTTTTGTAGGGTGTTGGGTCAACCGACTTGTGAATTCTTCTTAATGGTAGATTACGAGGAATTGCCATGTTTACTGGTGATCTTCTTGAGGATTTGTTGGATAATTTATTATTTAATTTATGTATGGGCAAGACTCTTGTCAGGCCAGACTAACGGATCATCCGTTAGGACAAAATTTCATACCGCTACATTATAGTACAAAAACTAATACATTATAGTAAAAAGTCAATACATCACAATACTAATACAAAAACCAATATATCATAACACGGGTCAAATATTTATGAAAAATCAATACTTTTGAGTACAAAAACCAATACATCATAGTCCAAAAACCAATACATTAGAGTATCGCGTCAGATGGCCTAATGGGTCATGACCCGTCAAACTGGCCTAACGCAAGTCTTTGCCTTTATGTATTCATTTACATCATTATCTGAGGTATTTATTTTAAAACAATTTTGTTCACCCTTGAAATTATGCGTTTATAAAAGTTATATGTGCTTATATGATTATCCTGTGTAAAATATAAAACAAATGTGGAAGCAAATTATATAATAAATTAAAGATTATTTGTAAGAGGAAGAATCCTTCTTCCTCTAATAACTCTTTCATTAATAAAAAGTTTGCGCTGTGAACTACTTGGGCTTACAAGTATAGACTCCCTCTTACCTAACCAATGTAGTTACATAATATTCTTAATTATTTTTCTGACCAGCTTCATTGGATTTCGAAAAATAATGAGACATCGTATAGTTTAATTGTACTTAATCTCCTAAAATCTTAATATCTTATACCATTAAGGTCACTTGCCAAAGACATGTTTTAGTTACAAACCAAAACAAGTAAAAGTACTCAAGTTACTGAAGTACCACCACCAACGTAGATAAATAAATATCTAAGTACATCGAATCCTCTCTACATTATCACTTAAAGTTAAGAAATTAATAGGATATTATACTTCAACAACAGTAAAGACTCAATCAGGAGCACCTGAAGTAGCTTCATCTACCAACTCATCTTCCTCATCCACCAATCCAACATCAGCATGCTTATCCTTACCCTTTCCTTTTCTCCATGGGCCCTTGCCCTTAGCAGCAGACTTCTTTCTGGACTTCTCCCTACTTTTTGAATGAATATCTAAAGATATGGTAGCATTAGCTTGAGTAACCTGCATAGAAGTCTAAAGGTACACCACATTCTTGTGGGCACATCTCACAAAATCAGAGACAGAAATTCAGGGGATGCAGAAACACTGGCTAGTTTGAGCAGTTAAATGCCCCTACATGGAAGTTGGGTATTAATGGTCCAAGTGCTGATAATAAAAGGGGCCAATGAAAGCTAAATGAGAACAACCTTATGGGCATCAAGTTTAACTTTGATTGCACTCAATAAGAACCAAATCAACGAAGGAAATGGGAGTTTCTTACGGGTCTTAGGCTAACAAAGCTCTCCCCAAAAGTAAATTTTTTTCTTAGTTAACACCCTTGATTTTAAGTAACCCTACACCGGTGGGTAGTAGGATTCCTGTTTTTTAGACCTATCTTAGGCATTAAGTTATTTTTGAAAGAAAGTTGAGTGACAAAGAAACTAGAACTTATCCAAGACTCAAGAAGATCGTCAATCAGAGTAGATGTAACTACATCTTGTCACACGATGATTAAGATGAATTTGTATTGATTTTTATATATATTTGGGTAATATTATAGTTGGATTTGCTATTTAATTCGGTGTAAGTTGGATAGATTAAGAATATTTTCATATTTATGTATCTCTAAATTATTTTACCATGATCTGATCTATAATATTGGATTTTATGTTTTCAGGGATTTTGAAGTATTTTGGTCTGGAGATAGTCGAGTGTGGGCCCGTGAGTGGAGTTTTAACGAGATTGAGCCTTGATTTGAAGTGTTACAGCCGACACTGGGTCTGTTATCCACTCTGGGTTACCCAGTGTCAGCACTGTTTCGGAAATTACGAGCCCTCGGCCCATAAAACAAGCAAGCCCGGCTCCAATGCATTTTTAAAAAGGATATAACTATATTAGAAGCATATGGGGAGACTTTTTCAAGGGGAAAAGACCTTTCCTTTGAAGGATTAGAAGAGAAGAGTTATTATTGAAAATAAAATTAAGATGCCTCTTTGAAGAAGAATTTGGGGAGAGAAAATGATACACCCATATCCTATAAAAGGAGAAGCTCCCGGCAGCCAGAAAACATACCTCCCACGCCCCGGTGGGATTTATACCCTTCTTTTATTTCTCGAACCTCTTGGATTGACAACCCAAGGGTGTTCTTTGTTCTCTTCTTCTACCTTTACATCACAAACTCTAATTTCTTAGTTTTAATAGATCTTAGACAGTTTAATTAGTTTTAGTAGATCTTATATTAATTAGTTAGTGGATCTTAGTTTAATTCTTCGCTTGGACGATGTTCTCTTCTACGTTAATTAGTATGTTTTTGATTTCCTTGCTTTTAGTTTAATTAATCTTCTTAGAATAATTGATCTTCAACCCCCACCCACCCAAGCTTTGCATGATGAATTATGTTCTTGAATGTTTTAGGTTTGTGATGTTGAAATTGTTGATAATTGATTGCTAGATCTTACGGGTCTAGTGCCTAGAATCATTTAGAATCATCAATTGAGTTTGTTGGGTACTTAATCAACAAGAGATTGGAAACCCTAGCTTATGGGTAAGGTGTTCGATGAAATGCCCAAGTGGTCGTGGAGATGATTATAGAGCACTAAAACCCTTGTTTTCTTAAATATTTTCAAAGCTTTTGATATCATTGTTCGTCTTTTAAATCAACATCTTGAATCCGAGTTTTAGATTAGCTTTTTTGCTATTTTTTTATTCGTGAAAACAAACACAAAGAGAGTCGTCGATTATTTTCCTCGAGAGATTCAACTCGAATCAACTTGCCAACCTACAAGCGTACTCGTACTCTTATGAGCGAACTTTTTAAGCTTCACAAACTTATATTTAAAAAGTAGGTGCGGAAAGTTAGAATCACACAAGAGGCCAAAGTGATTTTAAGTTACACTAGAGGAAAAATCAATAATGTGATTTATTCACAAAAACCTTTTCAAACTGGGGACTCGAAGAATTAGAAATGGCAGGGATTAAATTAGCCTATAAATGACTTGGCTACAACAGTACACCCTAACACTTAATTCTTAAACAGGGCACACACCTAAACCTCCCTAAAACCATAAACCCTTATATTATGCCCTGGGTGAAACTCCATGAAATGAATAAATCAAAACATTCTTCAGCCTCAGCCATGAAGAAGCGAAGAGAGTAAGTGTTACCCAAGGTAAAGGCATCAGACTTGGAGGTGACAACAACAATCACAAGTGAAGGTTCATTCTCTTGAAAATTGGCTTTGCCTTTGGCACGAGAAGATCGATGAGCCAACATTGGAAATTCTTTGGTCACCTGATATTTGGGATTGGAATCAACTTATTCTAGTGGAGGAATAGTATAGATCAAGATTTGAGTCTTGCACAAAAATTGATAACCCAAAGGAGAAGGGGCTCATGTGCTACACGAGTCACTTGAACTTTCATGACTCGGAGACTTATTGTCTTCATAAGGCAAAGGTGAGTCAATATTCACCTGGTGAGGTGATGCGACAGCTTCAGGTGAAGGGTCTTGAATGACCAGTGGTGGCATCACAGGGGTGGCCAGAAAGTCAGGGTCCAAGTTAACCCCATAAGGAATAATTATCCCCACTTATGATGGCACAGTTGGAGCTTCTGAGTTTGGTGGAACGATTTTGATTGGAGTAGCTCGGGGTATTGTTTTTGCTGGAATAGAACTTTACTGGTGGCACTTCGAAGGTGTCTTGATAGAAGTGGATCAAGGTTTGTGTTTAGTAGCTCGTTTGCAGTCATCAATGTTTGTGAGTTTGAAGAACTTGATAAAGTTTAGTGCAGCAACAAGAACAAACAAGATTGGAAAAGAAAATCTTAGGCTACTGGTGATGTGATGGTTGGCTTGTTGAAGTGAAAAGCTGACAGACTTTTAAAAGATGGATATGGGTCAGTTGAGGAACCAAGGAGAGAAGGTGAAGGGTTTACACCAAACGAGTGCCTCAACACACAAACTCTCCCTCCAAAACCACTTTTAACATATTTATATTAATACAAAAAAATAAAAACTATTTTCTTCTAAAAAATAAATTTAATTGAGGATTTTATGAGATTTGAAAATCAGATCAAAAAATAAATTAAAGCCCATCAATTTTCTTCAAGAAGGAAACCTTGCTAAATAAATAAAAAAACACAAAAATATCTACGTATACGCATGCAAAAATCATATACACAATAATCACACACACATAAAAAAATATATTCACAATATATTTGATGTTTACATACAAACACTTAGGAAGTTTTAAGCCCTTTTTTACTCTTTCTAAAATTTCCTTTTAGGATTTCGGTCACGTGTAATACGGAGGTCTCAATAAATTTTAGTGCAACATCATATATATCATTGTATTTGGAGTTTAAAACAAGCTTCACGATTCACTTAGAGATAACTGATATGTTTTCATCAGAGATATACTCCACAATTATTTTGCAATGGATTTATATTCATTGACATAATGATTTAAAGCCTTGTTGCTCCATTGTAATGGAAACCGATCTAGATGAACATCCTATACTCCAAATGTAGTAACACCTTGCAAGAACAATTTGTCCCTTACTTGATGTCATGTTGGTAGCTACACCCTACATTTGATTTCTTTGCAAGAAGCTCTTCTCAGAGTCATATCTCATTAATATTTAAACCATGATAGCTACTCACTTTATCATCTTATATAGGCAGCTGTTTCTAACACTATGCTATGCCATAATTTCTAGGGAAAATTAATTGAGTTTTTATAGGTAGTCAAGTTGATTCATGATGATATGTATAAACAAATCAGAAGTCTTGTGGTGATTCATGCAATAGTGCAACCTATGCCTAATGCAATATATTAATCATATATGCATTATATATATATAATCTAGAAGCAATTAATCAAAAAATGCTCATCCCTAAGGATTTCCTTAGAGAATTGAATCTTTTGGCATCCAGGCTTTAGGAAAGATGTCAACCAACTGGTCAAGTGTGGGAAAATGATGTACTATAACTATCTTATCCTCAACTAACTAATAAAATGATGTCTAATATAAATATGAACATTTGAAGGATTTTGAGACATGTTTATAGCACTGATGTTTTCACAAAAGAGTTGGATATAATTTACCTCGATTCCATATTCAAGCAACATTTGCTTTATTCACACAAGTTTTGAGCAACAACTTCTAATAGTAATGTACTCAGCTTCTGCATTAGAAATATATATGCAATTTTTTTTATTATTAAACCACGAGACTAGATTGTTTACAATGAAGAAACATCCCCCTGATGTGCTTTTTTGATCATCAATATTCCCAGCCCAGTCTACATCACAATAACCTTCAAGACTAACACTTATGTTGTGCGATTAAGATATCCAAGAACTTCAAGTCCCACTGACACATCTAATGATGTGCTTGACAACTTTAAGATTGTATTCATTGGGGATTAGATTGGTACCTAGCACATACACTTACACTATAACACTACTTAGGTCTGATATCAATCAAGTATAATAAACTACCAATCATACTTCTGTAGAGGCTTTGTTCTACAGATGTTTATTCATCATCCTTGGAACTTTTTTTATGTTTTCCCATAGGAGTGTTATAATGTTTAGAATTTTCAAGGCAAAACTTTTTCACTAGCGCTTTATCATACTTACTTTGATGAATAAGGATACTATCACTACTTTGAACTACCTACAATCCAATAAATTATGCAAGTTCACATAGGTATGCTCATCTCAAATTCTTTTGACATGTTATGAACGAAATATTTAACCATAGCTTGCGAGTTGGAGCCGAAGATAATATCAGCAACGTAAATGTGTATGATGATCATGTCTATATTTTTTTGTGTATAAAAATAGTTTGAACTGTTCCCCCTTGCTGATAAACTTTATCAAAGAAAGACTTGGTTAAACGCCCATACCATGCCCTATGAGCTTGTTTAAGTCAATGCAATGCCTTCTTGAGCCGATAAACATGATTAGGTTTGGGCGGGTCAACAAACCACTCAGGTTGCTTCACATAAACAACTTATTTTATAAAACCATTCACAAAAGCACTTTAACATCCATTTTCTACGCTACCAAATGTTTTAAGCATGCAATAGATTAAAAAACTTGAATAGATTTTAGGCATGCAAGAATGTGTATATATGTCTCAACCAGATATATATATGGATCAAGACAAACATACTCATGTGTAAGCTAGTAAAACCTGTGTATGGTAAAAAACAAGCACCAAATTCCTGGTATGATAAGGTATAAGCATTTTTAATTGGTCAAGGTCTCATAGGTTTTGTTGCAGATTCCTCTCTCTTTTTTCCAGCACAAACAATGAAAACTTCTCCTGATACTGGTATATATAAAAGATATTCCCATCACTAGGGATGATAAAGCTGTTATATCTCATATTATTCAAATTTTGGACTCTCACTTCTCATTAATAGATTTAGAAGCTGTCCATTATTCTCTTAGAATTGAGGTCACCAAACAGATTTAAAGCTATAAATTGATTCAGACCAAGTACATCAAAGATCTACTAATCAAAACAAACATGGATAAATCCAACCCATATCCCACTCCTTACATTCCAAATTAAAAAATAGCTCTTCATGATAGAACAATATTTGATCATCCTACTCTCCACAAGTGCACAGTAGGAGCTCTAAAATATCTCAGCATGACCAGACCTGATATTTCTTTTGTCAATAAACTTAGCCAGTTCATGCAATCTCCAACAAAAAACCACTAAAATGCCTACAAGAGGGTGTTTAGATTTCTGCAAGTATTACTCACAAAGTTATTCAACTCAACCATGTTCAAAGCTCATTCTCCATGGCTTCTAGGATGCCGATTGGGCTAGCTGCATTGATGATAGATAGTCCACAAGTGGTTACTGTATTTTTCTAGATTCCAATCCCATTGCCTGGAGCTCTAGAAAGCAACAGATTGTTTCTAGAAGCAGCACAGAATCTGAATATATGTCTTTGGCCCTTTGTACAACCGATTTAATCTGGATCACATCCATGTTCAAAAAAAAGGAATTTCTCTCATCACTCCCTCAATTCTTTGGTGCGATGATATAGATGCTCTCACACATGCTATTAACCTAGTTTTTTCATCAAAAAATGAAGAACATTAAGATTGACATCCGTTACATCTGGAACAAAATTCAGAACATAGAGGTTAAAGTTCGTTTTGTACCTTCAGAGCATCAAGTAGATGATATCTACACCAAGCCACTATCAATTACTCATTTTCAAAGACTCGACAGTCAAATATATACCATTTATCCAGGAGAAAGTTTAGTTTCCAAGGGAGCATGTTTAGAGCATAAAGTGAATGGCTTCCCATGCATGCACATTGGCTTCTCTTGAACTTGCATACGTCGCTAGTAGGTAGTTGTACTAGTAATAACTAGAAATCTTAGTTAGGAATCGAATCACAACCCCTAATTGTGGAGGAGATGGCTAGGAGCTTAGCTAGTCTATTACACTGCACCACATATCATACAGTGTAGCTCATGTACTTGTATATATGTGTGTGTATTCTGTTAAATCACAAAGATCGATACAATGAATACATAAAATTCTCACTTTGTTTTCATTGTTCTGCTTCATCTTTAATCTTCACAAAGTAATACACCATTATATCCTTACTATGAAATCTAAATCAATCACAAATCAACAAGATATCATTTAGAGATGAATAACCAAATTAATATATCAACAAATTGATTATTTCGGTTTTATGTATTAGGGGTGTGCATACGATCCCAACCAAACCGGTGGACCATAAATGTTGCAATTCTTGGACTGAGGACCAAACTATAGCGGACCACCATGGTCTAGTTAAGTTCGAACTATAAATGTACCGTTTCTTTGTTGTTGGGTTTTGTTATGGATTTTTTTTTTGTAATGGACTATTGTCCATTGGTTTCACTGATGAAACATGATTCTATACAAAAAATTGGGATTGGCCGTATGCAACCAGGGTTATATACTTTACTATATTAAATATGAGATAAACAAAAAGAATTTGGACTAAAATCTTGGCTCCAAACTAATAACATAAATCGAAAAATAAAAATATTAATTACAATTAGAAAAAACATTGAGGCACAATCCAAATATGAACGAGAATCATTATGATTGAGGACATCAACTCCAATTCAAAAACATAATCATCTTAATTCTCAAGTATCAACATGCATTAGTGTCAAGAATTAAACAACCACCAAAATAACTTTTTCAAAACACAATCATCTCAATTCACAAGTAGCAACATGCATTAGTGTCAAGAATTCAACAACCACCAAAATAACTTTGTCTCGCATTCTCTCAACAAAATATAACATTGTCTCCAATAATCCAGTTCACTTTCCCGGAATGCCAAAAAAAGGGACAGGAAGAATGGACATTCAAAAAAATAACCTTTTTTCTACAGAAGAACACCAACTTCATTTAATCAAATATGTATTCCTCTAAAAGAAAACACACATCATAAACACAAGTTAGTTTTCAGTTTTCACTATGCATAATTCCATTGAAACTGCATCTGCATTAACATAAACACACACACACGCGCGCGTGTGTGTGTTAATGAAAATGCAGTCTCAATTGAATTATGGATAGTGTGTATATATATATATATATATACATATATACATTTAGATCGTGAAGAAACAAAAGATGTGCCCTCCTGAATGATTTGTACTTTTTGTACACTTTTTTGTTACCTTTTTGTGTCGCATTCGCGTGTGTTTTGCTTGCATTTATGGGTTTTAGGAGTCTTTTTGGCCTGTTTTGTTAGTTTTAGGTTTTTATAACTTTTGTGCAGTTTTTAGTAGTTTTTCGTACATTTTTACCTTTTTTATATTTTCGGTCGTAGGATGACCAAGCGGGTCCCGCGCACGTTTCGAGGCATCCCACTCGACTCGGATTGGAACGGACAAGCAAGGTAACACAGCGTGAATGAGGAGCGATAGCCGGCGGACGTTTAGAGTGGAAATGAGAAAACCGAGCTGGAGTAGCCGTACCAGTCGATCGACTGGCTTTCAGTCTATCGACTGCTCCTCAGTCGATCGACTGGACCTCTCAAGATCGACTGCTCGGCAGTGAGTTTGGCAATTTTGGGTGAAGCAGTCGATCGACTGCTCCTCACTCGATCGACTGAGACACAATCCAGCTCGTGATTTTGGTCCATTTTGACGATTTTGCCCTTGCATTTTTGTATAAATAAGACCAGCTCTCTCCAACCTTATCCAACCTTTCTTGGTGGTTTTGGACCTAGTCCATCTCCTCCAAGCCTCTACATTTCCCTTGTCATGTAAACCCTAGTTTAAATTCTTAGCTTATGTAACTTAGTTAGATTAAGTTGTAATTTAGTTAGTGTTAGTTTGATTTCTTAGCAAAGTGTGGGAGAAGGTGACAATCTCCTCTACTTGTGGCTCTTGGTTTGATTTCTATCTTTTGGATCTTGTAGCAAACTTGAAGCTTTGAGTTCAATGCAATTTGGTAGTGTTCTTTCCCTTTATTATTATGTTTTGTTCTTGATTAATTTTTCTTGTTGTTGTGTTGGAAATTAGATTTAGTTTGTGTTGTTGTTCTTTGCATTTCAATTTCTCCTTTTAATTTTCTATCTTGTAGTTCTTTTGTTGTTCTTCCCAAACTCCATTGTTGCATCTTCAAGCTTTTTACCCCATTTGTCCAAGCAAACCTTGGGTTTTCAAAAGACATATGGGACTTTCCTCTTTGGTAAATTTGACCTTCTTTCAATTTTATGCTCTTTGACTCTCTCAATTTCAAATGATTTGATTTTCCCTCCATGACTTCTCTTTTAATTGTAAGCTTTTCTTGATGCAATTAGTATAATAATTACGGGTTTAGGGTTTAGGTTTGTTTAGAACTATTAATCGGAGCTTGTCGAGAATGTGGATTGATGACCCCAATACTTGGTCGACAACTTGAGATTTACAACCTCGAATCATGGATTAAGTACTCGGCAAAAACCGATTGATCGTGGAGACGAACCGAACACCCTAAACCCTCATTTTCATTATTTTAATTAAATTCTCCTTTTAAACTCAAGATTTAGCATAAAACTCAAACCAAACTAGTGACTTAATGCTTTCTTAGTTTAGATTAGTGTAATTTCGATTAACATGAGATTAAGTAAAAACACCGACCGCCGATAATATCTATCCTCGAGAGACACGACTCGGGAAAACTTACGGCTCTACAATCGACTCCGTACTATTGCGGAGAAGATTTCTTAGAGTGCTAAGAAATCTTCGATCAAATTTTGGCGCCGCTGCCAAGGATATATTAAGGCAAAAGGTGTTTTTAATTATTTATCTTGTTATCTTAGTTGTAAGTTAACTTAGATTTTTGTTTTACTGTCGATGCTCGTAATCCTTTGTTGAGTGTTGTGTTTGCAAGGTACTCATTTGGGAAGCCCCATGTCGCTCGCCCACACTCACGACGATCAAAGGATGCTTCCGTCGCTCGATTGATCCGCCCGAGGATGGCAAACTACCGATCTAGTTTGTCATACAATGACCCTTATATCCAAACCCTTACATCCAAACTCCCGAGTATCCAAAAAGCTAGTTTGTCATACAATGACCCTTATATCCAAACTCCCAATTACCCAAACCCTTACATCCAAACACCCGAGTATCCAAACCCGTACACCACTCCCCAAAGAGATCGGGTCCCCTCGACATATGATGACCCGTATGCTTCGATCGGTCAAGAATGGGCCCAAAATTTTGATTATCCCGGCCCAAGCCCTTTATATTCTCAACCGATTACACATCCCCATAACCCGAGCATGGATCCGTATGCACTGACTCGTGGTCTTTATGATCCGGATTTTGACGATCCACATGCTCAACTCGCCCCGCCTTCTTCTTACCCGAGCTTTGACTCGTATACTCACCAAATTCATGATTCATATTCTTGGAGCTACGAATTTTACGACCTACCCACCTCAAGTTCGTATACTCCTAACGACGACCCGTACACCTCACTTTTTCAAGATTCGTCTATGACCCAACTCCCAGACTTAGAGTCTCTCTTAGCCGAGCTCGTGGAATGCCTTGCTCGCATGGAGACTCAAATAGAGCAAATTTCCAACGATGTGGACGAGCTTAAACAACCTTGTGTTGATAAGATGCCCATATTTGATGTGGTGGATCCCACTTTTATTTATGGAAATTCGAGCTTTGACGCTCTTGTGAAAGAGGGGTGCAAGGAGGTGGAGTTAGAAGGTGAGGAGAAAGGGTCGGAGGTTAGCATTACCCCTCTCGTGCTTATTGAAGATGTTGTAGTGGAAATTGATGGGGAGTCATTTTTGGGTCTCCAACGGCACTTGGAATGTCGAGCCTACTTTCTTTTGGCGAGGATGAGGAAGTTATGCCGATCATGGAGGATGTGGAGTTAATCGAGCCTCTTTTGCCGCCACCCATTTGTTTGTTGCTACTTGACCAAGTGGAGGTGGAAGAGGTAGTGCGGGATGTGTTGGATCCTACTCTCTCGTGCCCAACTACGACTACTTCTAAAGTCGAGAGAGAGGAAATTACAGTCGGAAAGACGAAGGAGAACGTCGACCCATTTTTGGATGATCAGGTTTGGGTGGTCGACTACTCCCTCTTCTGACCCCCAAAGCAAGCCTGCTCTTTTGATGCTTTGACCTACTGGCTTGCTCGACTTGCCCGCCTTGGTGATCTTTGTCACCCGGTGTGTCTACTTGAGAACACCAAGGTGTGGCACGATCGCCACCTCTTCTTGGATCTTGGATAGCGTCATTTGTATAAATCGTCGAGCTATAGACGATAAAATAGCGCTTATTGGGAGGCAACCCAATTTAAAAAAAAAAAGAAAGAGAAAATCCAAAAAAAATAGAAAATTCAAAAAAAAGAACAAACAAAAAAATCTTTATTCGTATTTTGTTTTTGCAACCCTCCGTTTGTTCATTTCTTGTAGGTTGATTTTCTCGATTCCTGGAGAGGACTTATGCACGACCACGTCACCACAAGTTCAGAGATAGGGGCGTTTCCTTTTCCCTTACACTTTTTACCACATTTTTTTAGCTTAATATGCAATGAGGACATTGCTAGATTTTAAGTTTGGGGTGGTGGTTAGGGTTCGTCTTAGGATTTTTTAAGTTGATGCTTGCTTGCTTGTGTTAATTTGAGTAGTGTGTGTGTTATTTTTGCTTGGATCCTTGGCGAAATGACGTGGTTTTGATGATTTGGTTAGGGAGTTTAGATTTTCGATCGGATTTAGTGTACTTAGGTAATTTGACTTGTTAGGAACTTTGTTCGGCTTTAGCTTCGTGCTATCCTTGAGCTCATATAGAACACGTACCTCAACTAGCCTCGTCGTCGAACACTCTCTATAGGATTTTATTTTGTATTTTGGAGTCGTAAATTTCTCCATGTGCTCGATCGAAAATATTGTAAGTTGTTAGTAGCAACGAGTGGTTGGAGCCGTTGATTTCTCTTTGTATATATCTTGTATTTAAGTACCTTATTTCCTTGGGTACCAAAAAAATCCGAAAAAAAAAGAAAAAAAGAAAAAAAAATGATGATGAATAAAACAAGGATAAGTTATAAATCTTTGTAGTTATTAAGTATGAAAACGTGCAACTCTTGCACGTTTCCTCTTTCTCCTTCTTTTTAGATTTTGTATGTTAAAGAGAGTTGTAGACGATCGGGGCTAGTAGGGAGCCGATTAACGGTTCGACCGTGGATAGACCTTAGCTGAGGCAAGGATGAGGGGACCCACTTGGAGGGTTACCTAGTACTTTTAGGTTTCGGGAGTCGATCTAAACTTTCTTTGCCAAAACATTTTTTATCATCTTTTTAGCCGAACTAACGAGCATTGTAACACACGACGTCTCGAAATGGGTTTTCTGCACTAGTTAGGATCACCCGTGGGTAGTTTTGTAATTCTACATTAGTATTGCTTGAGGACAAGCAATCATTCTAAGTGTGGGGTAGTTGATTTGTACTTTTTTGTACACTTTTTTGTTACCTTTTTGTGTCGCATCCGCGTGTGTTTTGCTTGCATTTACAGTTTTAGGAGTCGTTTTGTCCTATTTTGTTAGTTTTAGGTTTTTATAACTTTTGTGCGGTTTTTAGTAGTTTTTCGTACATTTTTACTATTTTTCATATTTTTGGCCGTAGGATGACCAATTGGGTCCCACGCACGTTTGGAGGCATCCCACTCGACTCAAATTGGAACAGACAAGCAAGGGAACGCAGCGAGAATGAGGAGCAACAGCCGGCGGACGTTTAGAGCAGAAACGAGAAAACCGAGCTGGAGCAGCCAAACCAGTCGATCGAATAGCTTTCAGTCGATCAATTGCTCCTCAGTCGATCGACTAGACCTCTCCTGATCGACTGCTCGGCAGTGAGTTTGGCAGTTTTGGGCAAAGCAGTCGATCGACTGATCCTTAGTCGATCGACTGCTACTCAATCGATCGACTAAGACGTAGTCCAGCTCGTGATTTTGGTCCATTTTGATGATTTTGCCCCTGCGTTTTTGTATAAATAAGACCAGCTCTCTACAACCTTATCCAACCTTCCTTGGTTGTTTTGGACCTAGTCCATCTCCTCCAAGCCTCTACATTTACCTTGTCATGTAAAACCTAGTTTAAATCCATAGCTTATGTAATTTAGTTAAGTTGTAGTTTAGTTAGTGTTAGTTAGATTGCTTAGCAAGTGTGGGAGAAGGTGACAATCTCCTCTACTTGTGGCTATTGGTTTGATTCCTATCTTTTGGATCTTGTAGCAAACTTGAAGCTCTGAGTTCAATGCAGTTTTGTAGTGTTCATTCCCTTTATTATTATGCTTTGTTCTTGATTAATTGTTCTTGTTGTTGTTTTGGATATTAGATTTAGTTTGTGTTGTTGTTCTTTGCATTTCAATTTCTCCTTTTAATTTTCTAGCTTGTAGTTCTTTTGTTGTTCTTGCCAAACTCCATTGTTGCATCTTCAAGCGTTTTACCCCATTTGTCCAAGCAAACCTTGGGTTTTCAAAAGACATATGGGACTTTCCTCTTTGGTAAATTTGACCTTCTTTCAATTTAATGCTCTTTGACTCTCTCAATTTCAAATGATTTGATTTTCCCTCCATGACTTTTCTTTTAATTGTAAGCTTTTCTTGATGCAATTAGTATAGTAATTATAGGTTTAGGGTTTAGGTTCGTTTAGAACCATTAATCGGAGCTTGTCAAGAATTGGGATTGACGACCCCAACACTTGGTCGACAACTTGATATTGACAACCTCGAATCATGGATTAAGCGATCGACAAAAACCGATTGACCGTAGAGACGAACCGAACACCCTAAACCCTCATTTTCATTATTTTAATTAAATTCTCCTTTTAAACTCAAGCTTTAGCATAAAACTCAAACCAAACCAATGACTTGGTGCTTTCTTAGTTTAGATTAGTGTAATTTCGATTAACAAGAGATTGAGTAACAACACCGACCGCCGATAATATCTATCCTCGAGAGACACGACTCGGGAAAACTTACCGCTCTACAATCGACTCCGTACTATTGCGGAGAAGATTTCTTAGAGTGCTAAGAAATCATCGATCAATGTACATCAACTGGATAGTTTTTCTTCAAGTTTGAAACGTATATACGAAAGGTTTCAAGACTAACTTACTTACAAAGCAATAAAAAAGAAGTGTTATAGAGTATTCTTAGAAAAAAAATTATAAATTAAATTCGTAATAAACTACCTTCTTTAATGTTATCACCCTCATCCTGGTTATTCTTTCTCATTCTATATCTTGCAGGTATCAAGTCTTCCGTACATAAAAGTCCTTTTACCATAAAGAAATCTCATAAATAAAATAAATTTGTTAGTAGCAAGGAGTTAAGTAATAATTATATTAATATAGGAAAATTACTTAATATATTAATACGTACGCTAGGATCCGAGCTGCTTCTATATTGGTCAAGAGTTCGTCCTCCATTGTTAAATGCACATTCAGATGGAATAGTAGAAACTGGTATACAAGGATATCAAGAGCTATGAGGTACCTAGGACCATTGAGTTTCCACCAATCTAGAATGTCCTTCTCTTATGTTCACATTTTCTTTCAATCAAATATGAGTCACACTCAGATCTTGAAAGCTCAAAGCTCATCGTGACGTGTCATCCCCCTCGTGACTTGCTTATTTAGTTAATCTAACCAACTTGAGTTTTCATCATATTCCATGACCGATGGACGTGAGAATGACTCACCACTTGCATTACTCAAAGGAGCATAACAACTCATAAGAAAAATATTTCAACTTTCTTACCGAGTTATCTACGTTTTCTTTCCAAATATTTCAATATTAGCAACTTGCAGACCCCAAAACTTATAAAAGGATCAAGAATGAGAGCCACAAACATCAACATATTCATATTGTCAAGTTCACCCCAATATTTACTGCACTTTTTTCATTTCAATGCCATATAGCTTGTATAGCAACATCCTCATGGATATCCATTTGATTTAATAACTTCAGAGTGTGTAATTTCGTAGGTCTATGGTTTTGAAAATAAGAATCAGTAGATGATGTTGTTTTCAATGTTAACCAACATTGAAACCAACATCAACCAGAGTTTAACTAAAATATGTAGCAGAAATTTAAACTCAAGAACACAACAATTTAAATTCAGTTCACAAGTAAAAGTACTTGTGAACTTGGGTGCACAAACCCGAAAACTATATTACTTTCTTTGTTCACAATCAATATAAAAAGATAAGAAGTAATATATGAAAACTAAAGTATCAAACATATGATACTAAATACTTGTCGCCTAGATGAAAGATCCCCTCCGTTGGTCACGCAACTTCGAAGACCTTCTTTGATCTCGGACAGTGACTCCAAGTAGTTATCTTGCTTTTGTTCTTTCTTGTTGTTTTGCGTCGCCTGCTTCTTCAATTCTCGCGTCTCCAAAAGTGTTGTTGAGGACTCGATGATTTCTTTCCTTTCTGTATGTTTGCCATTCTTGGACTTTGTTTTTATTCAGGAGTCTAGATTTATTTCTTAAAGGTAGTTTAGGATTTTATTTAGTTTCCTTGTTTTAGGATTAACTTGTTTATCAAGACTAGGAGTCTTGATTATTTATAAGAGTGAACAACACAAATGACGGATACACACGAAAAGTAGGTTTGAAGGCAAGAACATTGGGCGTACTCGAGAAAGCAGAACACAAGACCTACTTGGAGCTACAAGTCAAAATCAAGAGATCTTCAACGTTGCGTAACCAACAGAGGAGATCGGATCATTCGTAGCAACAAGTATTTGTGTATCAAGTTTAGATACACTTGTTTTTCATATATTACTTTAACATTTTGTAATTGTTCTTAAACGATTAAGTAATATAGTTTTCGGGTTTGAATATAAATGTCCGTAAGTACTTTTATTTACGGACTAAAAGTTTAATAAGTGTGTTCATTTATCTTTATTTCGCTGCCATTCAATATTTCTTTGTTTAGTGTTATCACTGGTGTTACTTAACATCAATCATTACATCGGTTGTGTTAGAAGTTGACTGTTTCAAACTAGTTGATGTTAACACTGGTTTTTTTTATCACGAGTCTTAACATCACATTTCAAAATCATAGATCTACAAAACTACAATTGGCACCAGAGCAGAGTAATTTACATTAAGTATTTGGATCCTTATTTGTTTTGTAGATTCATTCACTTATGGATGCTCAAGGGAATACGCGACCTCCTATCCTCAATGGACATAACTACTCACTATGGAAGCAGATGATGCGGTGGCATATCAAAAACATCGATGAACGAGCGTGGAGAACCATCCTAGTTGGATGGGAGAAACCACGAGTTACTAATGCTGATGGAGAAACCTTTCCCTTGAAAGAAATAGACTGGACCGTTGATGAAATTGCGGATTCAAACTATAACCCCAAGTGCATCAAGACCCTTTGCGGACATGTCGACTCAAACTACTACAAGGTGATTAGTAAGTGTGAATCAGCAAAGGATGCTTGGGATGCATTGCAAAGGGTGTGCGAAGGATCTCAAAGTGTGAAAAGGTCAAGACTGAGAATGCTAACTCCTACCTTCGAGGTAATGAGGATGGAGGAAAAAGAGTCAATCATGGACTATCCCATGAGACTTTCGGATATTGAAAATGAGTGTGGAGAACTTGGCAAGCCCGTGTCAAATTCACGCCTTGTTGGAAAACTACTTAGATCCATTTCAAAAAAGTTTACCTTTAAAGTGGTTGCCATTGAAGAATTGAAGAGAACTAGTAATTTAAACTTCGATGAACTGGTTGGATCGCTCAAAACGTACAAAATGGAACATCTTGGTTCCAACTCGAAAGAGAAGAACGTTGCCCTCACTACTGATGTCAACTCGAATGATGACGGCGAAACTGTCGATTGGAGAGATTTGTTGGACAAGATCGAGAATATCACTGTTGGAGACGAAAAGGTGTCTATGCTCACTCAAAAATTCAACAAACGTTTAAGGAGAAGAAACAACATTGGAGGCACATTTTCAAAGTTCAAGTCAGAGAACCCACCTCCAAAATCGGCTGGACGAAAACTCTCTAATTTCCAGCCCTCATCATTTGAGCCCAAGACAGCGAACTCGCCTAAACCTCTTAGTGAAGTTCAATGCCACGAGTGCAAAGGATGGGGACACTACAAGAACGAATGTGCTAACACATTGAGGAAAAAGAGCCTGATTTCAAAGGACTTTGATGAAGATGACTCTGACTCTCCTAAGTCAGCTCCTGCATTGTTTGCTAATGTTGTCTGGGATGATGACATACGAGTTGGCAACATCGATTCCAACATCCTGTGTCTGAATGCAGAAGTCAAAGAAACAACTTACGAGTATAAGAAATTGTGTCTAGAGTATGGCGATTTGTTTGCAAACTGGGGAAATTAGGTCCTAAAGGTGAAAGCTCTCATGATCAAGGTTGAGAAACTCACCCATGAGAAGAATGATCAAGTGGAAATAATTACCCGTCTGGAGTCAGCTATCACAAGGAAAGACTCGGAACTGGAACGAGTAAAGGCAGATCTGAAGAAGGCTCAGAACACTCTCTCAAACCTCAACAAGGGAACAACAAAGCTCGATGAAATTCTAGGGATGTCATTCCCAGAGTCCTCGAAACATGGGATTGGCTACAAACCTGAACAGCAAGACCAGCAAGAGCAGCAAACTGACTAGAAATTGAAGACAACCAAACATCACGAAAAGAGGAGAAGATAGTATGTGTGCCATCATTATGGTGATCCTGGTCATATTCTCCCATTCTGCTGGAAGAAAGCAGGAAAGAAAAGACAATTTTAGAGGACGAGGCAACATGTTGTGTCTCATGACAGTTTCCACAATTCCAACATCAGAACCAACAACAAAGTTGAACATGTCTGAGTGAAGAAGGAAGAGATCAAATGTAACATGATTTATACCTCTCTGAAATCCCACATTCCAAGAGTGTGATATTTTGATAGTGGATGTTCCAAGCACATAACCGGTTCTGAAGACCTTCTCGCGAATATTGTGAAATTCAAAGGTGGAAAAGTGAAATATGGTGGAAGTGCAAACGGTCAGATTGTTGGACAAGGAACACTCCATGTTCTAAAAATTGTAAAACTCGAGAACGTGTTACTTGTTGAAGGACTGACAAAAAACTTGATCAACATAAGTTAGTTGTGTAATGGAGGCTTTAATGTTAAGTTCACACAGGAAAAGTGTGAAGTTTATGATGAAGGAAATGCTTGCATTCTCACTGGCAAAAGAACATCACATAACTTCTATCAAATAAACTACGATGTTTTTTGCAAGTTATCCCAATTGAGTGATGCCAAAGTGTGGCATTAAAAGCTTGGACACGTCAACTACAAGATGTTGGAAGGGCTTGTGAAGAAAGAAGCTGTAAATGGTCTATCGAAGCTTAACACAAATATCATTTCAGTTTGTGAAGCATTCCAAAAGGGGAAACAAGTCAGGGTACCGCACCCACATGTTCAGAGCCTTACCACTTCAAATTTCTTTGAACTCATTCACATGGACCTCATGGGACCGCTGGAGGTGGAAAGCCTTGGAGGTAAACGGTATGTTCTGGTTGTATTTGATGAATTTTCTAGATTTACTTGGGTTGAGTTTTTAAGGGAAAATCTGAATCTTTTCAAGGTTTTAAAAAACTTGCAAAAAAGTTGTGCGTACGTTTTGGTATGAACATAGGAAGGATCAGGTCTGATCACGGAAAAGAATTTAAAAATGAAGCTTTTTCAAACTATTGTTCAAAGGAAGGAATAACTCATGAGTTTTCTCACCCATTACCCCCCAATAAAATAGTATAGTCGAAAGAAAGAATAGGTCTCTTGCTGAGTTGACTAGAACCATGCTTATCTCAAATGGAATTGCAAAACGATCTTGGGCAGAATCAATGAATACTGCTTGCCACATAATCAACAGGGTGTATTTTAGACCCAGGTCATATGTTACACACTACAAATTGTTGTTGGTCAAAAAGCCTAATTTGAGTTATTTCCATGTATTTGGGTGTGTTTGTTATGTACTGAATGATAGGATGCATCTTTCTAAACTGGACTCTAAAAGTGACAAATATATTTTCATGGAATATTCCCAGAACAGTCGTGCTTATTGCACCTCCACCATAATTTACTTTTCCACCTTGAAACCTGACAATATTGGAAAGTAGGTCTTCTGATCCGGTCATGTGCTTGGAGCATCCACTGTCGAAGTACAAGGCTCTAGGGACGTGGGATTTCAAGGAGGTACAGATCGTATTGCACTTGATATCATTCTTCTTGACCCAAACCTTTTTGAACCTGGTGTTTGTTTTGGTGTTGGTTCCATGAAAACCAACATTGGATTCAGCAGACACCCTGGTTCTCTGATAATGTCTTCTTTCGCCAATGATCTTCCAGCAGAAAGGTCGAATGTGACCTGGTTCACCACAGTGACGACACACATACTTTCTCTTTTTCTTCTTGTAGTGTTTGGCCGATTTCTGTTCTTGATTTGACGTTGGTGGCTGATTTGGTTTATAGCCAGTTTCATGTTTTAAAGTTTCTGGGAAACTCATATCCAGGATTTCGTCGAGCTTTGCCTTGCCCTTATTGAGTTTAGTGATGGTTCCTTGAACCTTCTTCAGCTTAGTATTTACTAGTTCTAGCTCGACATCCTTTTTAGTGAGCGACGACTCCAATCAGACAATTATATCAAGTTGATCATTCTTTTCCTTAGTTAGATTGTCCACCTCTTTCATAAGATCTTTGACCCTGAGTACCTGTTTTCCCCAACTAACAAACAATTGTTTATGTTCAATGCTCAGCTTCTTGTACTCGTCAAGATATTCATCAACTTGTGCATTCAGGCACACGATGTTGGTTTCGGTGTTACCAACATGGATATCGTCGTCCCACACAACATTAGTAAATAAGGATGGAATAGGTTCAGGCGAGTCGGAATCGTTAACATCTTCAGTGTACTCTGTAGCCACCATGCTCTTTTTCCTGAGAGTGTTAGCACACTCATTTTTGTAGTGTCCCCAACCCTTACATTCATGACACTGTACTTCACTGAGTGGCTTTGGGGAGCTGGATGCACTGGATACCGAAGGCGAAGACTTGGATCTAGAGAGAGTGCGCCCAGAGAACTTTGGTGTAGGCACTTGTGACTTGGTCTTTGTACTTGATCCTCCAATGTTGTTCTTCTTCTTCAAGAAGTTATTAAAACGTTTAGTTACATAGGATACTTCTTCTTCCTTAAGAGTGGTGGATTATATCCTTTTCAGAATACCTTTCAAATCAGAATCCTCATCATCTTCAACATCGTTATCGGAGTTAACATCGGAGGAGACAGCAACATTCTTCTCTTTTGAGTTGGAGCCAAGATGTTCCATCTCAAATGTCTAACTTGGGTGTACAAACCCGAAATATGCAGCGGAAATTTAAACTCAAGAACACAGCAATTTAAATTCAGTTCACAAGTAAAAGTACTTGTGAACTTGGGTGTACAAACCCGAAAATTATATTACTTTCTTTGTTCACGATCAATACAAAAAGATAAGAAGTAATATATGAAAACTAAAGTATCAAACATATGATACTAAATACTTGTCGCCCAGATGAAAGATCTCCTCCGTTGGTCACGCAACTTCGAAAATCTTCTTGATCTCGGACAGTGGCTCCAAGTAGTTATCATACTTGTGTTCTTCCTTGCTGTTTTGCGTCGCCTTCTTCTTCAAGTAAAATAATCCTAAACAATCCAAAAGTGTTTCCCAAGTCTTAGTCCTCTCTTGTCTTAAATAGACAATCCTAGAATCCTAAACTTGGTAAACAAGTAAAACAATCCTAAACACGATTTAGGAAACTAAATAAAGTCCTATACACAATCTAGGATACAAAATCTAGAGTCCTAATTTATTTTGTGCCCAAGAAAGGCAACTAAAATAGGAACTATTGCCAAGAATAAATTCCCAACACAACACATGAAAAGGCATAAAGTTTCTAGTGACATACAAGGCGCCCAAGACACAGTTGGTCAAGTTAAAACTATCTTAAAAAATTGGTGAGCATTTCAGTCTTAACCCAATCGGAAGCAGTACGAGACCCAATTTCATTTCAACATCAACTGAAATCTCCATGCGAGAAATAATATTTTTAAGTTTCAGCGCGACACTCAACGTCAAACAAGTGGAGTTCGATCTAGTAACCACATCAGAACATAAAGATGTCTTGTATTTGATCTTACATTTCTCGACTTGTTGAAGAAATGCATGTAATATAGCAGGAGACCCTCTAATATGCTTAACTATAGCTTGCACTTTATCAACATATGCACCAAATAACTTCATACCAGCCTTAATAATAAGATTAGTTGACACAACATTGTGTAAAATCTTAATTCTAAAAAATAAATAAAACAAAAAGAGAAGTCGATAATATGTGTTATGCATCTCATTTGAAAATTATTTTCCCGCCAATACACACATTAACTCGTGCCATTTTCGATATATATGAACAAGCAAAATCATTGGGAATTTCATTATCAATAGTCATAGTCAATAACTTATTAAAATAAACCCCAATAATTTAAACACTTTTCAAGTTCACTACCAATGGCATCTCGCTTATCACTAGAAATAAGACATAAATTGATAATTCTCTTTTGAAATTCCCGATCATCATCAATAAATGAGTTGTAACACGCATATAATTGTTCATTTGCAAAGATATTCAAGTATCAATTGTCAAGCACACCCTCTGACACAAAACACTAATTATCTCTTTCAATTTCTCTCTATCTTTCAAATGAAGTTAAAAATAATCACGTGACATGGTAGTGCGTGAAGACATGTTAAATGTTGGGCAAGAAACAAAGAATGCACGCTTTACTCTGTACTCCTACATATCTCAATAGAACTTCATCCCTAATTATTATCTCAATCACAACTTCTCTGAGATCTTTCTCACTAAAGACCCAAATTTTCATTTTTGAGGTATTATCATCCGTGTTTTTTAATATAAGTAGAGATTGTTTACCTTTGTCATTAATCGCTGGATTCTTTTTAAAAGTAGGCCAATGTTATTCACATATTTGGTGCCATTCTTATTTGAGCCAAAATCATATGTCTTGTTCCAATGTATGCACTTACCCTTGTACAGTTTTTCTCATCCTCATATTCACTAAAACCATCCCATTATTCTTGCTTTCTTTTTCTCTTTTTTCTTTTTTTTCACAAGATCTCTTTTCTTGCCTACGTCAACTTCCTCATTCGTGTGGGGGAGTGAAGGTATTGCTCAGCCACTTCCATATCCGTGATAGACTCAGAGCTCGTCAAAACCACCAAATATGACAAAATGCATTAACGATCAAACCAAATTCAACCAGTAGTAAGTTCAATTAAACCAAAATTCAAAGTTCAAAATGATAAATTTAAGATATTACTTAGGTTTTTTTCATTCAATATTTACACTAAATTTATTTTTCTACAAACTGATAAAGATTTTCCCCCTTTCTTAAATATATTTTTCACCAAATTATAGTAAAATAACAAGAACGGGTGAAATCTCCGCAAATTTGTGTAGATTTTAAATAGATAGTACATATGTTATCAAAAGGACTGTAAAAATATTGTCCCAAAAAAATTGAACAGATTGCTTATGATATAAAATTACTTAATGAATTTATATAAAGTTTGACTTAACATTTACATGTGAATTAAATACCAACTGATTCCTGCTCATAGGACATTATTTTTATAAACATTGATTTTTCAAGTTGCATGTATTAAGAAACAAAATAACAAAAATCTGAATTTCTCAAACACTTAAGGGCAGGACTCTTGTTAGTCCACATTAACGGGTCTCTCTCGTTAAAACAGGTTAAACACGGATCCAATTTAATTCTTATATTTAAACGAATTTATTCAGAAAGTTTGGCCTGTTTCTCCATCTCTGAACCGCGAATCTACCATCGGTGCATCTCAAACATCTCCACCGCGAATCTGCATCTCCATCAGCGAGGCATCTCAAACATCTCCACCGCGAATATGCATCTCCATTGGCGACGCATCTCAAACATCTCTGAACTACGAATCTACATCTCCATCAGCGTATCTCCCATCTCCATTAGCGCATATCCGTCTCCATCTTCATCGGCCGTTTCTCTTTGCCACCGCCGTCAACCTTCAATTATTGTATAAAAACCACCGCCGTTTGCCTCTCGTCGTGGAAAAATCACAGTACCAGGTAAAAACATCTTCAACAATCAATTTTATTTTCACCTGATTGTATCAATTTGGTTTTGACCTAATTTTGGGAATTTTTGTAATTGTTCATAGGTTTTGGACAATTTTACAAACTACAGAAGGAAATTGAAGACGAGATGGGTTATTTGGGACTATACATGGGCGAAGAATCCAATGTAGACGAAGGTGATATAGTATTGGTCTTAAAACTATGATGTACTCATCTTAGAACTATGATGTATTGGTCTTCTGACTGCATGGTACTTGGTTTTGTTGATTTATTATGTCGAAATATTCACAGTAAAACATCAGTGGTCTTGTCTGAAAGTATGAGTTATTATTCCATTATTATATTAGTTTTTGGAATGTAATGTATTTGTTTTTTGGCTGCATGGTATTTGTTTTAGTTTTTGTTAATGGCAGAACTTTTACAGTAAAAATATCATGGCCCCGTTCTTGAACTATGAGTTATTAAACTAGTATATTTTGGAGGTGTGGTGTATTGGTCTTCTTACTGCATGGAATGTGTGTGTGTTTTTTGTTGTTGTATGAAGTTAGAACTTTCACAGTAAAGCATCATCATGGCCTGTCTTAATCTATAAGTGATTAGTTGATAATGTATTAGTTTTGAGGTGTGTTGTATTGTTATTCTGATTGCATGATATTTGTTTTGTTTTTTGGGGGGATTAATCTTGTTATTCAATTCAGGGGATGTGATAATACAGGATTCTAGTGGTGAAGAAGGTGGAAGTAACATTGATAATGAATCAATAAATAATATCTTGTTGAATGATGAAGGTAAGAAATTATTCTGATTGCATGATATTATTTATAAAATAATATTTGAAGACATCTTATGTAATAATATATTGTTTTCCATTTTTTTTATTTTGGTGATACCACAAATTTAAGTGGTTCTCTTATTCGTGTAAAGAGGAAGAACTTTGAAGACATATATTGTAACGCCCCGATTTCACATTAGTCGAAAAAGGATTTATATTTTTAAATAATTAAATGGAGAAATCTTGGCGTCACAATAAATGTCTAATTTTCATGATTTTACCATAAAAGATTCACATTTTTCGAAACGTTCAAGAAATACGCAGCGGAAATAATCATAATGTAAATAACCAAGTTTTCAACAGTGGATAAAACGTAAAACAAGATTAAAACATAAAATCCAACATCAACAGTTTTCATTCCCCTCCTCATTTCCCTTTCATTCGATATCTTCATTTGTACCTGAAAAATACGTCGTTGATTTGGGATGAGCTCAACRTACTCAATAGTTACACTGACATATTTAAACTAAATCATAGAACTCAAAAATAGCACATTGAACCATATAATTCATAGAATAGCRTGTTGGAAATACATAGACATTGACTGCAGCTAGAAACGCGATAACAACTTGTACGGCTACCGGTTCTAATTCATGGTTTTAGAAGAACGTCGACTTTGACTGCGCAGCTAGAAACGCGATGACAACTTGTAYGGCCACCGGTTCTAATTCATGATTGGTTTTAGAAATTACCTTGACTGCAGCTAAAACGTGATAACAACTTTTATGGTTACCGATTTTAATTCGTGGATAGCACATTGGGAAACACCCTTAGCTATAAAATTCGATTTTTGAATTAAGTCGTACTCTAGATTACATGATACACATTGCACAATATTGARAAGCAAAATTTAGCATAAAATAGGTCAGTGGTCCCTACCTCGTAAATATGTCGTGGAAAATCGAGCGAATGCACGTATTGAATCCTAAGTCCCCTTAATGCTCGTCACCTAATCAATTTGAAAATATATTTAGTTAGTATGTTTCATATTTAAAATTTATAATAATAATAATAATAATGATAATGATAATAATAATAATAATAATAGTAAAACTGGACTGAAATGTATTTTTATAAAATGTTTCAGGGGCTGGATCGAGGTTTTTAATAAATTGGAGGGCTGAAATTTGGGTTATTGAAAATCTGGGGGTTCAATTGAAAAGGTGGCAAAAGGCTGGGGGTCAATTTGGAAATATTGGAAAATGGGCTGGGTATAAATTGGATAACCCAGCCCTTATTGCCTCAGAACCCGTCCTCCTTCCTTTCTTTCTCCCAGAACCAGCAAAATTCGGCCAACCTTCCTTCCTCGATCGTCGCCGGCGGCTGAAAGGGCTGGAAAGCCGGCGGCATCTTCCAGCAACAACGCCACGCAGCGGGGTCAGGTGTCATCGAACGGTGAAGCCCTCTTCGAAAAATTGACGGCGCTGATTCGGCGTGGTGGGTGTTGGCGACTTGAAGTCAGGCCGTGGTGGTGTTGGCGACTGGAAATCGGGCCGATTTTGGGCGATGTTGCTGATTGGGGGTTCGGGTTATTTGGGCCTGAAAACAGGGTTGGTGGTTGGCTGGAAAAAACGCTTGGGATTTGGCGACTCGTTGCAGCATAGTTGGGCTGCGGTTTTGAAGTAGACCGACGGCTTGGCTTGGTGCTGTGGCGGGCGTGATGTCGGTTGGGTTGAATGGGGGGTTAGTTTCTTTGAAAATTTTAGAAAACAAACAAGAATTGGC
>BMAC01000403.1:479062-489648 GCA_014905375.1 Phtheirospermum japonicum
AAAACGTTCAAGAATTACGCAGCGGAAATAATCATAATATAAATAACCAAATCACCATCAAAAGTAATTTATAATTAAAAACACTTTTTATGTCTAGTTCAACTCTTATTTAAAACAATGAAACAAGTTTAGAAACACAAAACCACAAAATTATTTCATAGACGATTCGAAAGTAATTTAAATAAATAAATTACTAAATAATTATAATAATTTTTTTAGAAGTTGATAATATAATTTTATTTGAAAACGAACTATAAATTCGTTTAAATAAAATTCTTAGATTATTTAAAATTAAAATAGGAATTTGTTTATGGCGACGAGCTTGGGACTAGAATTATAATTTTAATGCATGATGATCAATAAATAATTAAATAAATATGCATTGGATGTATGGATGTTACTATATGATTTGTATTGTGGCCATGCACGTCAAGTTGGTTTTAGTGTTCAGAAAACAACAAAAAAGGTGAATGATGATAAGATAATAATTGAAAAGAATTATGTGTGTTCCTGTCAAGGAATTAAGCGATCCATCACCTCTGGTTTGACAAAACAGAATCATATAACAAGAACTGGTTGTAAAGCATCGTTGAGAGCAAGATTGTATAAGCAGGGTGTCTTTGAAGTTCTTGATCACAACACAGTGCACAATCCCAGCCTCACTAGAAAGGATCTGCATCGATCTCAGAGAGTGATCACAAAGGCAAAGGCTAGTGCTATTGAGACTATGATTTCTTTAGGAATGAAAGTGACTGACTCATATCATTATGTGGCAAAAGAGGCAGGAGGATAACAATGTCTTGGTCACACAAAGAAGGATCATTTGAATTATGTAAATCGACTGAAAATTAGTGCAATAGAAGTAGGAGTTACACAGACGCTCTATGACACTTTGAACCAACAGGCTGCCGATGACCCGAGATTCTTTTTCAGAGTTAAAGTTGACGATGAAGGTAGATTGTGCAATGTTTTTTGGCGGGCTCAATGATGAAGGAGGACTACATGATATGTGGAGATGTAGTTGTTTTTGACACATCATACCAAACAAACAAGTATATTTTGATATGTGCACCATTTGTTGGGGTGAATAATCATTGAAAGAACATCATGTTTGGCTGTGCATTTTTATCGAACGAGAAGATAGAGTCATTTGAGTGGCTATTCAAAGTTTTTACAAAATCCATGGAGGGCAAAACTCCTGTAATTATGTTTATAGATCAGGATCTAGAAATTGCAAATGCAACAGAAAAGGTATCCCCCCTAGTAACATATTGTTATTTTTAATTCTTTTTATTTTAATACGGTACTAAATTTTATGTTGTATGGTATCGGTTTTTACATATGATGTATTGATTTGTATGCTGTGATGTATTGGTTTGTTGATTTAGTATTTGTTATATTGTTGTAAAATATTGCTTAATGTATTTGTTTTATTACTTTAATGTACTAGTTTTTCTTCTGTAATGTATTGTTTTATTGGTTGCTTATGTAGGTTTTTCCTAAATCAAGACATAGGTTATGCTTGTGGAACTTGCATCAAAACGTGGTGAATCGTTTTGAAAAACTGAAAGGTGATAAAGTCTTCAATGAAGTATTTGATAAGTGTTTATCAGGGTGCTCAAACGAAGTGGAATTTGAAGATTGTTGGAATTTTATGATATCCAACTATAGCTTACAAGATAGTAGTTGGTTTCAACGTCTATACGCTATACGAGATAAATAGAGCACCGCATTCAACAAGGATTTCTTCTCTATTGGGGTAGTAATGTCACAAAGAAGTGAGAGCACCAACTTCTCGATTGGATTAAAAGCCAAGAAAACCATAAGTTTGAGTGAGTTTTATAATATTATTTTCAAGCAGGCTCTTGAACGTTGGAGATACACTGAAAGACAACATGAATTTCAATGCTTGAAATCAATCCCTAACTCAACAATACCATTAAGGGGATTCCTCAAGCATGCTTCAGAGGTATATACACTGATTGAAGAGTTTGAGGATGAACTATTAAAGTCTTTTCCTACCTCATGTAAATTGCTTCATTGTGAGGATGGGATTATGTTATACATGATGATAGTGTCAGTGCCTATGATGTGGTCTTTTCTACTGTGAATGCATTTATAACTTGCTCGTGTAAAATGTTTGAAGAGTGTGGATTATTGTATCATCACTGCTTGAGGATATTTCATATGCATTCAGTGCGGAAAATACCGGATTGCTATATCAAAAATAGATGGACGAAGTTTGCAAAGGAAGAATTGGGGGATAAACGTAATGGAGTGCTTGAGCCATGTGACAATGTTGTTGGAGATTGTATTGCTTGGAGAGTGAGTTCATGAGAAAGTATTATGACCTTATATTGAAAGCTCAGAAAAGTAATGAAGCAAGGGAAATACTTGAAGATGGATTTACGAGAGATAATGACGCTGTAAAGGCATTGATGCCCCTGACGAATTCAAACGAAGATGAAACTAGTGTTTCTAATTCATGTATCTATATTTTGGATCTTGCAAGGGCAGTTACAAAGGGGAGAAAAGTAAGACAGAAGTCGTATATTGAGAAAAGCAAGAAGAAGAATAGCATCAATAACACATCAAATAGATCAAGTCAAGCAAAGGAGTTTGGTTCTAAAACTCTCAATCCTCGATTATTTTACCATAACGCTAGTTGTTGAATATTTATATTTATAGATGTATTCACATTGACTGGATTAGAAATTGGTACTTTGATACTGTGATATTTATTTTATGTTATCTTAATGCTTTATGGTATTTTCTACTTGTATTTGAAAAGTGTATTGGTTTTTCTATTCAAGCGTATTGGTTTTCTATTCAAACGTATTGGTTTATATATTTCTAGTGTGTTCGAAAAATAAAACTACAGTGCATAAATAACTTCTTAATTATAGGAATACTTTTGTGATTTGCATAACAAAAACCGTACATTTATTACAAAAACTCAATAAATTATAGCACATAAACCAATACATTATTTTACAAAAGCCAATACAAAATATTTTGTTAAGGATTTACAAAAAATGGGGACTAAAATTTCCACCAATCATCAAAAAAATAAAACAAGCACACAAAATACTTATTGCTGAACAAGAAAATCACAGTTCATAAGTTTCGTGATGGCATAACAAAAAATGTACATTTATTACAAAAAAAAAAAAAAAAAAAAAAAAAAAAAAAACAGCATAGCACGTAAACCAATACATTGTTTTACAAAAACCATTACAATATATTTTGTCAAAGATTTACAAAAAACGTGGACTAAAAATGTTCTAATTTAATGTGTTTGTGCTTCATATTTCACAACAAATAATACTTTTAATTTTTGAAACACCGGTACTTTTTATCAAACCTTATTATAAAAAAAAGGGGAAAAGATTGTAAACATCCTGTACTATACGCGTTTTTTGGGTTTGCATCCTAACGTTTTTTTTGTAATTTCATGCATCCTGACTTCAAAAAATTTTGAAAGTGCATCCTCCGACCAATCAACTCGTCCAAACTCGTCGAAACTCACCTAGTCTCGCGAGTGAGGTTGCATATTTTCAAACCCATATACTTTGTGTGAGTTCCGGTGAATTTATTATTTATTTAAAACTAGTTACGGCATATTTTATTAAATATGCAAAAATTACCGAATTTATTACTAAATAAATAATAAATTTTATTTATTTAATAAAACTAGTTCCGGTAAACATTAGAATAAAATATGGTTTGCATATTTATTTAATAAATTCGAGTTTTTATTTAATAAAACTAGTTTTTTTCTAAATTTTGTATAGTACAGGATGCACTTTCAAAATTTTGTATAGTACAGGATGCACTTTCAAAATTTTGTATAGAACAGGATGCATTAAATTACAAAAAAAACGTTAGGATGCAAACCCAAAAAACGCGTATAATTTTGTATAGAACAGGATGCATTAAATTACAAAAAAAACGTTAGGATGCAAACCCAAAAAACGCGTATAGTACAGGATGGTTACAATCTTTTTCCCTAAAAAAACAATACATATATATTCCTTTTGGAGAAACTTTTACTACTTTTGCATACTTTAAAAACATCCACAAAAAGGAAATGGTACAATAGTTCAACAAAAAGGAAATGGTACAATAGTTCAACAAAAAGCACCATTAATATAAAATTAGCAACTCCATCAGCATATCACTAACAACTAACTAAGAGTCTAAGATAACCAAGTTCAAACACATACTAATACGTCTGAGTAACAATTCAGATACTTCATAACAGAAGACAGATACACATTAATCAAAATATAAATATTCCTTCAAAATAAATCCACCCATTGGCATCTTCAAAAGACTTGAACATCATTTCTTTGTTCCCTTCCTGGAATTTGAAAATTCAATGACATCTTTCTCCAATTATTTCTTCATCATGTCTTTGGCATTGCTCAAAAGAATTGTTGCACAATACTTTGCCCTTAATATGCATCTTCCACCACGCTACAACCACATAAACATATATAAAAAAAAAAAGATTTAGGTACACTATCAAATCAAAAATAAAAATTCATTTACAATAAAAATACTTACAGTTTTTAGGCTTGCATTTTCGTATGGGAGTCCCCTAAAATTTTCCATATGATTCATAAGAAAAAATCCACAGTCCCCATGGCTCCCACCAAGTCCCTTCCACGCAAGCTTAATATCTCCAATGACAATATGCTCAATATCATCTGCTTTCGGATGTTTTTTCTCTCTTAGGAAAATAGCCATTTGGCTTTTCTATAAAATAATAAAAAAAATCAAATCATAGTGTCAATTGTGTTAAAAGCATATGCATTTCTGAAATTCAAAAAAAAAGAGAAAAAGATCTATGTGACTTACCACAAAATTTTGAAATTCTCATAATATGCAATTTTGGCTTTGGAATACGTCATATTATCCATATATTGAACTTTTTCTTCAGCAAAATTGATTACAACTTCAAAAAAATGCTCCGCAACCCAAATGGGAACAAAAATCTGGTAGAACTCAATATTTTTAGCACATAAATAAAAAATAAGTTCAGAAAAATAAAATGAATCCATAATATTACACTCATATTTTTACTTACGAAATCATATGAACTCAAATCTGTTGATTCACCCATTGTGTTCACCCAATATTCCAAACAGCCCCTCACTTTTGCAGCAAAATCTATGTCTCCATGAACGCTAGTGGCCATGTTTTATAAATACAACTAATTACAAAATCTAAAAAAAAATTAAAAATAACACATGTATATAGACATACAGAATACAATGCTACTTAATAAAACTTACAGAATGTTGATTGTGCATATAGAAACATTTTTCGCAGTTTTTAACTTCATTTTTATTCAGCATCAATGCCCATGCATCAATTATAGTAGTGCTCACAAATCGACCATCGTTTAACGTTGTTATAGATTCAACAGAAACGTAGTATTCACCGCAATGTGAAAAAATATTTGTTCCTGACCTGTAAAACTAATTAATAGAAATGAAAATTAAAAAAATACATCACATTTTGATTTATTTGTTTAATCACCCCAATATTGCTTACTTACTTTTTCACATGTATGTTTTGCGGAGAAAAGCAGTAATAAACAACATATTTTTCCTTCCTACTCGTGTTGGTAAAAAACTTGTTGTTCTTCCTCATAAATAAGCAATGAAAAATCATTGTCTTCTTTTATATGCCAATGATCATCTGTTTGGAAAAAGAAATCATCAAAAACACAATACTTCAAAAGACCATAAACCAAATACTTCATAGTAGAAAACACAATACTTCAAAGACCATAAACCAATACTGCATAGTAGAAAACACAATACTTCAAAGACCATAAACCAAATACTTCATAGTAGAAAACACAATACTTCAAAGACCATAAACCGATACTGCATAGTAGAAAACACAATACTTCAAAGACCATAAACCAATACTACATAGTAGAAAACACAATACTTCAAAGACCATAAACCAATACTTCATAGTAGAAAATACAATACTTCAAAGACCATAAACCAATACTTGTAAAAAATATGTTTTTAGAAAAGACTTCACCTAGAATGTCAGCTGCTTCTTGATCACTTCTCCACATTTCTGCAACTGCTGCATTCGTATCAACATCAGAAGCAAGATTATCTTCAGGCGTTAATAGCTCAAAGCTAGGCATAGGCATACTTGTCAGTATTTGCATCCGTATATGATTTGCCACAATTTGATCAAATATTTGTTACACTTGTTCATTTGACCAAAACTTTTGACTTTCAGAAATATCGGGGACAGAGTCTGAACAATTCTTCTCTCGAGCATTTTGTGTCAACTTCAACAATCGTTCCCGATGAACATGGCTGACAATACTCATGTCTCTCTTCAGAAGGAGAATTGCTTCATGAGTTTCCTACAAGTCAGACAGTATAGTTAAATACAAATATATCAGCAATATATAAAAAAATATATCTTGAAGTACATAAACTAATAATTAACCAAACTTACATCTTGTGCTATTCTTTGAAATTCCTCATCGTCCATTTCATCACTCGGCAACTCAAAATTGATAAATCTAGTTGGTTTATCAAGCCCTTGTTTTTCGCACCCATTGACCACTCCTTAAAATCTCTTTTTTGCCAAAACTTGTTCATTTGTTCCAAAAACTTTTTCAGCTCCAACTTCTGACCTTTTCTGTAATAGATCCGTCTCTATCTTTGATGAAATTGGATACATGCTCAGCATCCATTCACCCTTCCCCCAACCTCCAGCAGAAAGCTCTTCGTGAATTCTTTTCTTAAACTTCTCTATCGTCCAACGCTGAATCAACGGTAATGACAACGATTCAGTGCGTCCCTTATATTTAAGCCTATGAAAGTAAAGAAATTTGGAGTACAAGTACACAACCACTGACATTCTTTGATTTTGGGCGCTTGCGGAAGGTATCAACCTCTTTGCAAAGACGATCAAGAATATACGAACACCAGTTATATGAAGAAATTCTTTCCACATCACGAATACACTGGAGATTCCCCCAGTCCACCCTTCGACCTGAGATTGGGGACAAAAATGAAGAAACGCTATGAAGGATAAACAATCTTTGAAAGTCAGCACCCCCCACATCTCCAAACTTTCCCTGAATAACATCTTTCAAAAACTTCAGATTCACATTGCTTGTAACCCCATACTTCTCCTCCCACTCAACCAATAAGCCTGTAGTATCTGGCATACATTTCTTCACATCAGTTCTAACCACATCCTACCCTCCATTTGGCAACATAAACGCATCATGTATATCATCGGCTGTGACAACAAATACTGTTTTTACCATCAATTTTTAACATCTAGATACACCCATTAATTCTTTGTACAAGTCATTTTATGAGTCCCATTTTAATGACATCAATCCCTGCAACACTCAACATCCTTCCAAACCCAACGTCTTGCACGACTTTCATTTGTGCAGGCGTCAAACCCGAAATAACTTCACAAATGCCGTTAGGTTTACAATGAATGATAAATTCAGGGTCGTATCTCCAGCAAAAATAAGAAGATATAAGAAACATAATTTTTTAGAAAAAGAATTATTAACATAAAAACTAACAAATATCTATTAAAAATTATTAGCAAAACTAATATACTTTTTTAAGAATAATTGTACAAACATTGCAAAACTTGTTCAAAAAAATTAAAAAAAAAAGCTAAAACTCACATTCATTACTTCTTTTCTGTTGTTTTATTTTCTATTTCTTCCAAAACTTTAGAAGCTTTCTTCTCCTTAATCGGGGCTGGAGCTTCGTTCTCTGTAATCAGGGCTAAAGCTTCGTTCTCAGTAATCGAGGCTGGAGCTTCCTTTCTCCGTAATTGGGTCTGCTGCTTCCTTCTCCTTTCATGAACCTTTCTTCCTCTTCATTTCAGAAGCTTTCTTCTCCTTAATCAAAGCTAGATCTTCGTTCTCCGTAATCGGGGCTGGGGCTTTCTTCTCCGTAATCGGGCCTGAAGCTTCCTTCTCCTTTCCTAACCCTTCCTTCCTCTTCATTCCAATAGCTTTCTTCTCCTTAACCGGGACTGGAGCTTTGTTCTCTGTAATCGGGGCTGGATCTTCCTTCTCCGTAATCGGGTCTGCAGCTTCGTTCTCCATAATCGGGGCTGGATCTTTCTTCTCCGTAATCTGGCCTACAACTTCCTTCTACTTAATTGGGGCTGGAGTTTTGTTCTCTTTTCCGGGACCTTTCTTCTTCTTTCCTAAATCTTTCTTCTCCTTTACCGGCTCTTGTTGATGTTTTTTTGCTTGTTCTTTAGTACGCATTGTCGTCATCGCACTGCAAAAAACCAATATGCAACTTATGAAACATGAAATGTAAAATAAAATCATATAAATTTCATCAGCATTCATAGAAGCAATGCAGAACACACCACATATCACCATTGTTTGAATTATACACCTCTATTTTGCATATCACCACATATCATAGAGGAAAGCATTATACAGGAAACTTAAAACCCTTGCATTCACGATACTCATTCAGACAACAAAAACATTAGATATGAAATTATTTTCCCAAATCCGTCTGAAAGCCCTAAAACGAAATAATTGCGACAACTCAAACCCTAAAATGCAGGAAATAGTTAACCCTAAAATACTAATTTCAAAACTGAAATCTTAAAATCGAAAGAAATTCACCTTTGATAAATCAACTAAGAATGGATAAATCGACGGTGCTCGTTGAAAAAGTGACAAATGGACGCGATTTTGAACGGAAAACTCGTCGGGTACTAGGTGAAAAAACTAAAAAATGGACGATTGTGGATGGAGAATGTCGTTGATAGACTCGCAGAGGCAATGTGAATGAGAATTATCGGTAGGCGAGAGGGTGATTCAGGAAATCGTCGTAGCTGGGTTTGGGGAAAAAACGGTGGTGGTGATAGAAAAGGCAAACAATGAACAAAACACGTTGGGATTGAGGGAAATTTGATATACTTGGGCAAATTACAATAATGTTATCGGGTAGGGTATGGATCGGTCAAAGGTTGACAACACAAACCTAACCTCTCTTGAATAAACCTTTGAAAAACAGATGTGGACTAGCAAAGCAAAGTGGGTCTCGGAGGAGCTCAAGTGGACGAGTTGATTTTAAGATTAGGTTTGATTTGGGACTGTTAGTAGATTTATGATTGCGTTGGAGATGGAGAATTAAATAGTTTCATCTGATCGGTGATATGTTTTGATGAGTTTTACGAGCTTAGTTGAGTGTAAACTGAACTGAATAGGTTGATCCGGTGGGGAAGACGATTTTATAATGGAGGAGAGATGGAGTAAGTTCTGGAGAGAGAATCAAATATTTATTTTAGGTGAGAAAGAAAATAGGGAATTTTTGGTTTGGATAGAAATATTTTATTCCAAAGCTAAAAGGGGAAAAATTGAATTGAGACAAATAATGGTATATGGATACTTTGGCCTTTCGTTTTTGTTCCCCTTCCTTTTGAATTGCCATTTTATTAACTTGGTGGGTGTTTTACTCTATCTTCTTCCAGCTCTTTCTGGAGCTGGTGAAGGCGCCACTGGGGTGGAATCTGAATCAAGGTTTTCCTTTTTCTGTAAATGATGGTGAAATGCAAGCTATCAAAACTTGCCCAATTGCATTCCGTCTCAGGTTTCAGATTTCAGAACGAGCTTGAAAATCATCAACTCTGCCAGTGAAGAGGTAATTTAAGGATCCTTTAGATATTGATTTGTTATTTTCTTAAATTACTCGAATAACACTACTTTTTCGTCCTGCGTCAGGTTCGGAACTCCTTCGAACTGAAGGTCATTATGAGAAAATATTTGTATATTAATTAAGAATACATTGAATCAGGGAAAGGTTAGAGGTGTGGAACTTTATATCGATATATATAGAGTCATGATTTTGATGATATCTACAAATTCAGGAATTACTTTTCGGTTCTATCATTTTAAGTCTTTGCTGATGGGGTTATCTTGAACTTCAATTTCTTCATTGTGTTGTATGCATCAAGGAAGTACAATTTAAGAAATTTACTGCCGGAGTTTCGTCCATGTTCAAGTATGTCTTGCTGCGTTACAAAATATTGTATTATGAATTTCTGCCCGTGGTAAGTATATTGGGTAAATTGGTAATATATTGCGATAATATCGGGGAATAACCGAACTAACAGATCTAACACAATCGAGCAGATATATTATATATAAACATAATAAATATGTAATATAATAAAAATAACGAAACGAAAGGAAAAGTTAACCGTCGAGGCGAGCGAACTCTTTCCTTAAAATTCTTATTGCCCCGTACTACGTGCTCACGGTTTGATAGCAATGAACCTCCCAAGATACAACGATGCGGAGCTGGACGGAGCAGACAATCCAGTCAACCTGGCGAAGGAGAATTGGGCAGACAACTGAGCAAATCCTAAATGCAAACTATATGATGCGTGAGGCAGGTAGGATTATGACATGTATGCGAGAGCTCTCTTAAAAATGTGTTTTTATGTATGCAAAAGTCACTTTACACTATGTGGGAGTTGGTATTTATAGATATGAGGGACCCTTAAACAAGGTAGGAAATCTATAGGAA
>BMAC01000403.1:497563-560572 GCA_014905375.1 Phtheirospermum japonicum
GTCTCGGCCGAAAACAAGAGAAAAAGGAAATAAATTACCGTTAACATAAAAATCGAGACGGTTGGAATGATTTTTAGAGGAAAAAAAACAATACCTCATTTTGAGTCTGATTTACTCAGAGTTAGCAGAGAAACAATAATGAAAAACCCTAGAAGCAAAGTGAAGAGAATAAAGTGAGAGAGAACTTGGGCTTTTCAAACGCGATGAAAGCTCTCCCTAAAAGCTGAGCGGAGGGAGAATGAAAAGGGAAGTGAGAGACTCGTCGGTGTCGAAAGGCGGTGGGTGGTGGTCTCACAAATTCTGATCGGTGGATGCTGGTTTCACAAAATTCCGATCGCAATTTTGATTGTACAGGAAAAGAGAAAATTGTGACTTTTGTCCAAAAAAGTATCACTTTTGATTTTTTGCAGAAAAAGAGTTGCTACACAAATTATAGTAGTCAAGTTATAATACTGTCACTTCTTAATATATTACTGTCACTTGTAAAAAGTGTCACTTTCTAATAGTTGATAGTAATCGTTATTTTTTGAATTTTTTTCCTTTAAAAAACTGTCACATTTGCACTAAAATATGTCACTTTTGTTCAAAAAAATGTCGCTTTTGAATTTTTGCAGAAAAAGAATTGCTACACAAATTATAGTAGTCAAGTTATAATACTGTCACTTTATAAATAAAAAATGTCACTTTCTAATAGTTGATAGTAATCGTTATTTTTTATTTTTTTTCCTTTAAAAAAATATCACATTTGCACCAACATATGTCACTTTTGTCCAATAAGCTGTCATATTTGCACCAATTTGAAAAATAAACTCCACACACTGTCTACTGTAATACAAAAAAAATGCGCAAAAGAAGCTTTCACTCCTAACATGGATCATCCTCACATTGGCCGCCACCACCACCTCCGACACATTCAACATCCTAAAACCCCCAATCATCAAAAAACCTAACTGCCCCAGCAAATGCGGCGACCTTACTGTCCCCTACCCCTTCGGCATCGGCGCCGACTGCGGCGTTGAGAAATGGTTCAAGCTCAACTGCAGCGCCGCCTCCGACCCACATAGTAAAAATCCATAAAAATGTATTGCTCAAAATTGTTATAATTTAAGTTATTAATTATAATATAATATGTAAAAAGTGACACATTTTAGTGAAAAAGTGACAATATTAAGTAAAAAAGTGACACATTTCTGTGCGCAAATTCCGATATTCCTTTATATAGAGTTCACAATAAATAAGTCTTATAATATGCAAAAGTGACACTTTTAAGTGTAAAAGTGACAGTGTTTATTGAAAAAGTGACAATATTTCTGCACAAATAAAATATAAATATTCAAACAACCCAATTTCTCCACAAATAAAATATCTTTCCTCCACAACACAACAGAGGATATTACAATCCATTCAACAAATGTCACACACCACAAAATCAAACACTTTAAAGAAGAGAATGGTGGATTACATATGCTCAACCCACTAATCTCTACTCATTTTATTCTCATACATAAAAAAAAGCAAAACACTTAACAAACAAACTTCACCAGACCCAAACAAAAAAAAGATGCATTTAGCTATTAATTCCTCATTTCACTTGAGAGTCATATAGATATATCAAGATATTTTACATCCTTTTTTATCACCCTCTCTAACGCGTCGTTTGAATATTGAATGGGAATTGTGAGCATCACAAAAATCCAACATCTCTTGTGTCTGCTTCGTCCCGCCTGTTATACTTCCTGCAATTGTTTTTGCACCTACAACAACAAAATCATTCACAAGTCTGGAAAAAAGGGGATAAATAAACTGATCCAAACTAAAAATGTATTAATTCTATTTAAGCATTTCATCAAACAGTTAATGTACAAGACTAAACACCAGAAATTGTTGCACTTATTTGTTTAAATCCCATCATCTCTTTGCAAAATCCAAAAATAAGAATCAAAATCCTAAAAGAACTAGTATTGGTGAATTAATTCACCACCACCATCAATCACCCATATCCTTGATGGCTTTATCACCGATATTACAACAGAAAATAAAAAGGAAAAAAGAAATATAGGAAGTTATCAGCGCGACGCACCGCATTGGTCGTTCTTCTATGGCCATTCGGAGCTTCATGACGCACGATGGACTCGTTGGATCTATGTGATATAATTGAGAGAGAGAGCGGATTTGGTCCAGATATTTTATATACATTAATATAGTTGAAAGAGATTGCGCTGGCTATTGCACAGACCTGTGGTGCGACGATGAGATTATGCCGGTGAATGCAGACGATGACATAGTTGAGAGAGATTGCGCTGGAGATTTTGCAGAGAGAGAGACCAGCGGCGTCTTTTTGGGGAAATTCTGGCAGTTGCGTCAATTTTTGATTTATGGATCCAATTAAATGGTTAAAGATGTGGGTCATGGGGCTCCGTCACACTGTAAGGGATCCGTGTAACCGGTCACATGGGAGATCTACTCCTCTTTGTAAGGTATATGCCCATTTCCTTTTTGACATCTTCTATACTTTTATTTTTCTGTTGTTTCTCCTCCAAATATCTTGGTAATCTGAATTAGTCAAAATCAACATTCTAAAAAGCTCTAGGCACCACTGCTGGGGCATGGGTGGGATTACGCGATGTATAGATAGGATTAGGACGGGTTCTAACTTCTAACTGGAAGAAAAATATAGGCGGACAATGTGAAGGTGGGGGTTTTCTTGAATAGTGGTAAAAATACACCTCTGATTAAGGTATATTTTTCAAAATTGCGAAACGTTAGTCCCTAGTTGGAGATTTACGAGTTTGCGACTCTAAAAAGTTAAACAGGTTAGACCAAGTGAAGAAGTAATGTGGTAAAGGCCAACCTGGTTATTGTTTTGGACTATGAGTGGTACCGTGTACAGTAACTTTAGGAGAATGAGGTTGTCTGTGTGATTGCGTTATGTAGCATGGATGGGATTTATAGCACAGTGGTTTTATTTCAGAGAGAAACCATTAAAATGTTAAAGAAGGATTGCTTCAAAAACTGAGGAAAATAAGATCGGCTGGACCAAAGGAGATGGAAAAGAAATAATATATGTGAAATAACACGAGAAAAAGTGTACCTCACACTAATATCTAAGCTCAATCCTTAATCGATATGGAACTGGGAATAGAACTCAAAGTAGAATCATGATTACATACTCTTAACTAAAATTCATGCTAACATGAAAAATGACTTGAACACAGTTACCTAAACCAAAGCACTTTCTAAGTATAGATTATTCATTAGAAACATATGGACTTGAGTCTCTTGTGCAGTATAGCTTAAAGGATTCATTAGTTGAAAATGTGTTGCTGTTACATGGTTCAATTTTGCTGATATATTTTAAATCAGTGACAACTGTGAATTTTTAGGTTATTTATAATTTTTATATTGTATTTTTTCTGCCTCAGTTGGAACTTGAACTTAGCTTTAAGTTTCTTGTTCATCTTCAGTCCGTCTCTACTCACATTAGCGCTTTGGAGCCCTAAATTTTGCAACCCCTTTTTGGGCTTCTCAGTATATTTAAGCTTTCATTATGATAAACCTATTAAAAAAAAATCTAACACTTATTGCACCCTGACCTTGCGTTTTTAAAATTTACCAAACCATTCTTCAAGTTTGCTCCAATACCCAACTGTGTATAGATATTCTTGAATAGGACTATTTTAGAAAATCTATTGCAACATTTGGAATATTGTCAACTGTGATTCTGTGATATACAATAGTTGCCCCTTTACCTTTTAGTGCCGCGGTTTCACTAAGTCGTGAATTGCATTTTCAATGTGAATGTTCAACTCCTCTTTGAAATGGAGAGAGATTTAATCAACCTCATTCTGCGTTTTCGACCTTTTGATCTTTTCAGGTTCTTGCCTACAGGCGTCTAGATCTTTTACACTTTCACAAAGACTTTGTTCACTTGGAAGCTGCCTCAAAGGTTTATTTCAATTCCACTACTAGGTGCTAGTTTAATTGAGTAACATAAATAAGACTTGAAGAGATAACGAGTTCTGTTTGCAGACACAACTAAAACTTTTGGCAGAAGAAATGCAAACTATTATCCTGGTTTTAGAAAAGGTGAAGCAGGAATTGTCTGCTTCAGAGAATGATGGTCCGGTTTCTGAAATTTCTCACTAGGTAGCCTAGCTTCTATGTGATTTTAAGTTGCTACTTTATTGATAAGTGATACTTATTATATACACAGCATAATTTTCTAATTACAACCAGAACATATTTTACTTGTTTAAACACAGTATTCTTTTTCATTAAGCTTGGCAAAACAAACCCCTCTGACACTCCTGACGTTGCACAAAGTGCTCACCTTGGAGATTAATTATTTTCGCCCTTTTGTCTTTTTAGGTAAGATGTAAAAAAGAAAAAGAAAGCCTTATCATATAAATTTGAATCGAAGTATTTGAAGGAGGATTTTTTGAATAATAAAAACTGCAAAGTAACATTATGCGATAATGTCTCAACAATCATTCTTGCCGTGGTTGGCAGACGTTGAAGGAACTCGTTGGTGCTGCTCAGACTGAAGTGTCCTCTCTGACTAATCTATATTCTATTGCGGTAAATAAATTATCATGTGATAGGTTATTTGTAGTGTCGTTTTATTTTCCCCTGGTAATAGTGTGTTATTCACAATGTTTGATAAGGAAGAAATGCTGACGCACTATACCCGTTTGAGCAAGGTAAAACGAATATTTGTCTTTATCCAGGTGTGGCATTTGAAAAAATTGAAGAGTTGTGAGTGAATATCTTACCATCTTATCCAGTTATTGCAACCCTATTAGGCTTTGTGAGGTTGTTCCAGAAAGCCCATAAAGAAAACTGTAAACAAGGCTTCATTCATTCAAGAAAGAAGCGAATGTTGAGTGAAGCAGCTGATTTGTTGTACGTATCGGGGTTGTTGGAAAAAGGATTTCTTTCAAACCGAGTTATAGACGGTGTGCATGGGCCCCCTCTTAACCATCTCCGAGATAAATATCTCATATGGGTTAGACTGATATTGCGTATTTGGCCCGCCTTTTTATGTTATTTTGCATCTCCGTCCGATTTGCGTGAATCGTCTGTGTGAGGTTACCTCGGATGCAGATTGTTTTCACCAAAAATGCATCATATCAAACCGTGTCTTAGAGTAACACTATTTCTTTGTTGAAGCATAGGTTCCTTGTGCTGGCTAGGCCTCAAACTTTGATACAGTACTTGGGAATAGAGATTATAGGTAAACTATCAGTTAGAAATTCTAAAGTGTTTTATTATTAGATTTAATTCTTAGGAAGTAGTATTTGGAAGAATATATCTTTAATTAATTATTAGTGAATTGGCAATATATATATATCCCCCTATTTTACTAATTAAGAGTACAATAACACCATATTTATATATAGAAAATTTATATTTATATATAGAAATTTTGTATTTATATGGAAGTATATTTACCCCATACTTATAAAGAAAACAAGAAATTAGACAAAATATGCAGTCTTTTGAAAAAAAAAAAAAGTAAGTCATTTTCATCCATAAATTAAATAATCATACTCATTCTATGAGTTTAGATCCATAAAATTGGTAACTTCATGTATATATATAATTTTGTAACTTCACGACTTATATTGGAATATTCTAATCTAACAATTCAAAATATTATGCCTATAAATAAAAATTAGAGTAATTCTTTCTTAGGTGTTTAAAAATATTATTGAGGATGATAACACTACAATTATTTACTTTCTTATATTTATATCAAATATTTTTTTCATTGTATTAATTATTTACTTTCTGAAATTAATAATTATTTTTGATATATTTTACATTTTTATGTCTTTATTTAATAGCCCTACATAAAACGCGGGTATTCAAACTAGTTTTATTAATTAAGAATACACTTGCAATTTACGCAGCCACGTGCCACCCTAATTATTTTCTTTGTGTTTGTGTCTGAAGTAATTTTCATTTATTATTTTTTTTGTGTCTGAAGTGATTCGACCCAAAAAAAATTCTTTCCCTCACCAGTCTTACCGTTTTATTCACCGCGAAATCTTTTCATTTTTCTGGCAAATTCTTTTTCTTTTTATCGATTCCAAAAATTTACATGCGGTTATTGTTACATACTTTTTCCATTGGTTTTGGATCGACTCCAAATTTTTTCATCCTGTTTTATTTTGGATTGTTCAGGGATTTCATTGTTGTGTCTGGTATTTTGGGACCGAATTTTGTCGTCCGGTTATTATTTTGGGTTGAATTCAGGGATTTCATTTTTTTATCTGCTATTTTTGGCTTCTCCTTTTCTTCCTTTTCATCGACTCCAAAAATATTTGAAGTCACGAAAATACAAGATGCAACCAAGCAATATTCATAAATCCGAAAGTAGGATGTGGGTGTTTTATTTGATATCTATGCCACTGACGGTGGCGATGGTGGGGTTTACGCTATAGTACTTCGCGGGTCCAGACGTCGCTCGGTACGTCCACCGTCGGATACACCTGGTTTTTCTCCCTCTCCATCATCATCCTCGTCCCTGCTGATATCTGGGCCGTACGTTTCTTCGAGTCTTATATTTTTACGATTATGTGTTGTATTTTCTCGATGATGTGATTGGATCTAGATCTCTTAATTAATTTCCTTTTTTCGTTTTTCTTCCCCTTATTATTATTAATTATTTCAATGCACTTTATTTATTTATTTATTTTTTTATTCTCGATCATTTTCCTAAAAGTATATTTCAGCTATGCGTAATTTCTGTATTTGACTTTTTTTAAAAATTTATTTGGGTTTTCAAAATTATAGTTATGGGGCTGTGAAATTTGGCTTTAGTAGGTGAAATTGGATGAATGAGAGGAAAAGATATATAATTCCACCTGATTTCTTTATATTTGTGATAAATTAATTAAGTAGTTAATATATGTGCAGACAATTACCAATCATGACAAGGCAGTATCTCTTTCTTCTGGAGCTGGTCATATTGGAGTACATTTTTACTTGGTATGTTTTATTAATTTTCGTATCTCTTGATAAAATCTTACCAAATCTGAAAGATTTAAGTGAAGTTATATTTCTCTAAGCAAGGTTGTGGTGTCTGAATTCAGGGTTATGAAGATGCACGAGACTTTACTATCAGGGAGAGGTTAAAGACCAGTGCTCATGTAAACCTAATCTACTATATATGCGTCGGCTCTATTGCTTTTTGCGGAGTTATAATGCTCATTATTTTGCACAAGAACTGGTTTGTTAAATTTATTTCTATACCAAATTAATTTTTTATTGGGTTATATTATTGTTTCGTTAATATTCACATTATAAATTGTGTGTATGCAGGGGTGTAGTATTTTAGGTTTTGCTATGGCCTGCTCGAATACATTTGGACTTGTGACCGGAGCTTTTGTTTTTGGTTTCAGTTTGAGTGAGATTCCGAGAGGTATCTGGAGAAATGCGGATTGGACGATTCGTCATAAAAGGCTGTCTCATAAGGTGTCGAAAATGGCTGTCAAACTCGATGACGCTCATCAGGATTTTTTGAATGCAATAGTAGTAAGTTCATCCCCAGCTTACTTTATGTTATAACTATAGGGGAAATGATAATTTTGTTGATATTTATGATATTTATTTTTCAGGTTCAAAGTAATGGTTCGTGTTAAGGATGCTTCTGGTACGGCATTGTTTGTGCTTTTTCTGAGCTCAAACATGCCTTGAATTTGGTTAATTAAATCATTTCTGCATATTTTTTTATAACATATTATATTAGTTTCATTTTGTTTATTTTTAATATTCAAAATTATAATATAAATTATATATTTATCTCTGTAGTTTGGTGATTATGATGCATTCCCGGATGAATTGGACGAGCTATTTGGGAAGTCTTTTTTTATTCAAGTTAGATCTTAACAAAACACTTTGAAGTGCAAGCACGGTAGAGTGTATACAGTCGGGAAACTTAGTTGTGACGAAAAAGTTATCCCTATCTTTAGAAGCTCTATTGCACGGACACTTCAAAATATGATATTTTACCGTGTCGTGTTCCCGGTGTCGTTTTCTGTTTTACGTTATAATTTACGTGTCATAAGCGTGTTCGCGTGTCGTGACACGAGTTCAATTCCCGTGTCGGTGCAACCTAGTTGAGAAGGAATTTGTGATGAAGGTATTATGCTTAAGTACCTCAATCTAATAGAATGATACCAATACCTATTAAACATGGAATGAGTGGAACTGTAAATTGTTTGATCTATTTTTTTCTTTTCTGTTTGAAGAATCCAGCGTTTGTGTTCTTGGATATAAAAAACCTTTCTTTATACCAGTTTTCTTTATAATTAAGCATTATTACTCTTAATAAAATTTGTATTGTTCTTAAACAAAGCACCGTTCCTTCAAGCAAAAGAACTAGCAAACGCACTGCTACTGGAGTATCGAATGCTGAACAACCTGAAGAATAATTTGATACGCAAATATTGTCCTCAAAAACAAACATGAGGTCAAAGAAGTTGAAGTCTGCTAAAAAATAAACATGAGTTCGAAGAAGTTGAAGGCTACTCGATGATGTGAATTCAAATAAATTGAAGGCTGCTCAGTGAAAGATTTAGAAGTTCATTTAGTATGTTTGAGAATATTTCGATTCAGTTTATAATTTCTACTATTAGTCTAAGATTGATATTTATTTTTTAACAACTAGGTTTATGTCTGTACTTCTTAAGTTGTTTATCTTTACAAATGGGTTGAACCATTTGGATTCTTTCTTACATTATATAACATGTATTGATTTATATTATTAATTTTTGTATCTATTATTATAATATATGACCTGTTATTTTATTTTTTTACCAGGTTGCAATTTTATTTGCACATGTAAAATATAATTATTATTGATGATACAGTTGATGAATTTACATTTTCTTATAAGTTTGGATTATTTTTGCCAAAATATATATACGAATTTATTTACGTGAATACTTGGATTATGATATGTATCAATAACAGGTCAAACACGGTATAACCCTATAAATAGGGTTATCGATATCTTTGTCCTCGTATCTTAATATATTTTGTTTGATAAAATAAAGGTTTGTTTGTTTTCAAATTAGGGTTATTAGTAGCTTTTATTGAGATATGAGGACAAATATATAAGTAGATGGGTTTGTGAGCCTTGGTTTAAAGGGTTTTTTTTAATATGGGAAGGATTATGTTTAAATTTATTAATTGTATATCCGAGTTAGTTTGGTAGATTAATAAAACTCTTCATGATTGGCTAACTAATAATTAGAACGTACTAATGTAATGTAAACTTACGTAATATTTAATATTCAATAATGTAATGTATATAAATATATGTTTATTGTTTTCTATATATCCCGTGTTACACACGGGTATTGCGCTAGTATATATATATATATATATATATTAATTCTCTTTCGTGTATGTTTATATTTTTTTTACTAAATTCGTTATGAAAATAAAATTATGCGACACATCAACAGTGTTAATAATATTATTAACCACCTGTTACAGATGACTGTCGGAACATTTATTTAGGTTGCATTTGGATGGGAGGATTTGAATTTGAGAAGATGGTTTGGGGGATGGATTTCAAATTCCAATAAGTAATACTGATTTGAAGTACACCCTAATGACTCCAAACACAGTTCAAGATGGGAGTCGAAGGAATTAAAATTCATTGTGTCCAAACAAATTCAATGGGTTTGTTTTTGTGGATTGAAATCCTCTACTTGAAATTCTCCCATGCAAATGGAGCCTTATTAAATTTTGTTGGTTGTCATTTTATTTTTTCGGACACTGTGATGTCATGTCATGTTTCAAGTGGGGAGATAAAATACAAACCGCATCCGGAAAGTGTGGTGGAATTGGTTTGTGTTTTTTTTTTTTAAGAAAGTAATGATTGTAGTTTTGAAATGCCTCATCACAAATTTGGAATGCAGCTTCAAAAGTTTCATAGCTAAACTACGTAAAATGGTAAAAAATTTGGAATGCAGCTTCAAAAATTTCATAGCTAAACTGCGTAAAATGGTAAAGAATATTGCAGCGCTCAACCCCTTTTTTTTTTTTTTTTTTTTGGTGTGTGTGTCGCAGGAGAACTTGATAGATGGTTCCTTGAACGAGATTTTCTGCATTTGAGCATTATTTTATTCATTCCCATATGTAAGCAAACTTCTCTCCTGCATTTTCCGAAATATACGATCCAATTTAGGTCCTAAGTATAGAGAAGGGAAGGGCTACTGACTTTTTGAGGAACAAAACAACATGGAATTCTCCCGCTATGACTTTTATTTATTGCTTTCCTTATTAGACTCTTATCCGGTTACCATGGAGCCTCAAAAAAAAAAAAAAAAAAGAAAAGAAAGAAAGAAAGAAACACGTGGTCACGGTAATTTATTACATGTAGTTGGATGCACCTTATTAGGTCCACCTTATAGAAATTTCTCATTACTATATGCGATGATATATAACATTTATACGAGATAATTTGTAATAAAAATTTAGTGTTTAAGTTTAATTTTGTATTTTTAGAGTTCAATCTTTCATATTAAGGTTTAATTTTTCATTTTTTTATTTAGTTTTCTCTTTTAGAGTTCAAACAAATATCTGTCATTCTATCAATTATATGTGATTATATGTGTTAGTTATATTTGATGATATGTGTCAGTTATATGCGATGATATGTGATAAAAAATTTGGATGTAGAGTTTAATATTCAATTTTAGTGTTTAGTTTTTCATTTTACGGTTTAGCCTTCCATTTTTAGGCTTTAGTTTTTTTTTTTTTATTATTATTATTAATTTTAGAATTTTAAATTTTAGATTTAAAATTTCAATTATTTGTGATAATATGTATCAGTTATATGTCATGATATGTGTCAGTTATATGTGATGATATATGTCAGTTATATGCAATGATAAATTAAATTACGGGGTGTACCCAGGTGCACGGTATAATAACTCTAAATTTTAGGGTATAAATCAGATAAAGTCACAATTTTGATATTAAAAAATACTCCATTCGTCTCAATCTATCTGTCGCGGTTTATCATTTTACAGAGATTAAGAAAGAAGATTTGTGTTATAATTATATGTATCAAATGACAAAAATGTATTTTTGTTAAAAATAATTAAAAGTTTGAAATAATAAAGATAGGGCTAAAAGTCGTAAAGTAACATTTAATTGTTATGTTTAATTGTTATTGGGAAAGTAAAAAGTAAAATGATTTTCTTTTAAAAATGAAAATGTATCCTTTTGTTAAATATAACTAAAAGTGTGAAATAATAAAGATACGGTAAAAAATAGTAAAATAATCTATAATATTATTGGGAAAATAAAAGATAAAAATAATTATTTTTTAAAAATGCAAAATGTGACGTATAAAATGAGATAATTTTTTTTTTAATTATGATCGATAAAACGGGTATTATTTACTTAAATTACTATAGACAATTCCTATGTAACAAACTCAACGTGAAGATGTAGAGGTTGAAATTCGAATTGAAACATCAACCTTGAAAAACTCACCTCATTCTCATTGTAATAAAGTGCAAGATATAAGTTGACCAATTTAACAACTTGATTTTAGCCTAGCTTATGTTGGGCTAACCTAACGACTCTCCTTTATAGGGCCATAGCTTGAGTTTTTCGGCCTTTTCCGCTGCAATAGCATTGACAATTGAAGTAGATTATAGAACGTCTACCGCTGAACAATGATAATTTGCACGCCAAATGATTACACTGTCCCATTTTATATGTTGTAATTATTATTTTAAAAAATTAAAAAAAAATATTAGTGTTATAATTATAGGTATTATTATAATAATATATTTGTTTTTAAAATAATTAAAAGTGTTAAATAATAAAGGTATGGTAAAAACGATAAATTAACATTTTTTTTTAATTTGGAAAAAAAAAATTAACAATAATTATCTCTTAAAATTATAAATAAAAAAGATAGAACGGAATAAAAATAATTTCAAATTGCGATAAATACAAAGAAGAACATGGAGAATATTTTAAATTGTAGCTAGCATCTAGAAGACTTTTTTGGGGTTGAAATTTATGGTATCTCTTCGTTGATTATCAAGAAATTTGTTCCTTGTTATCTTGTCTTAATCGTTTAATGCGTGTGTACTAGGGTCGTAATTTGTACGAACTTTGTTCCCTTTTAACGCTTATAAAAAATAACTTTATTAATAAAATAAAATAAAATAAAATAAAATAAAGGAACAGTTTGTCATTACAATATGCTATAGGTTACATCATAAGTGAAAGGAAATCAAACTCCCTGCATATTTCATCGAAGTCAAACCAATATATACAAAAAGGATAATTCTAATTTAATATAATTAGATTATATTCAATTCTCAAATAATCTTTTGACATTATTTATATCCCATTTAAGTCAAATTTTTTCCATTAAATTAAAATTATAATATAAAATGTTAAAACTACCCCACCATTCAAAAACATAAAATTATAATTCTCATGTAACCTAATTCGTACGGTCCTTATTTTTCTTCATTTTTCTTTCAATTCCGCTTCTCCTCTCATTTCCAGACTCAACTCGCTGTAGTTCTTGGATTTCCTGGAGCGATTTTTCCTGGGGAACGGACGGGTCGGATTCGGATAAGAGGTGGCAGAGAGGGGTGTGGCAATCGGGGTTGAACTTCATGTGGAGGGTGATTGGGCGGTGCGTCTTGGTGCCGCCGCCGACATGGTTGCCTCCACGAGCGCGCTCTTCCCGTCGGTCTGGTGGCCGACCAGTAGCACCGCCGGCACATCGAACGGCGTCGAGAACTCTTGCGCGAGGCCGTGGAGCTCATTATACGCCTCGTAGAGCTTCCATTGGGCTTCCTCCATTTTCGCTGGTTGTGCGCCACCGTTGGAGTTCGTTTCTTCCATTATCGTCTGTCGTGGGTTGGGGAGTGAGTTTGTGACTATGAGGAAAGTTTTATCGGAAACTGGTTTGAATCTTTTGAAATAGCTTTGGATTTTTGTGCTGTTCTTGGACCCCCTCGCGCGCTTCGTCCCCAAAATTTGGGATAATGAATAATACTAATGGGTTTGCTTGGGTTGTTGGGCACCTGTTCAAAATATAATTGCTCCTGACAGATGGGTTATAATGGTGCGTAATATATTATGTTTCAAGCGTATATTATAATATGTTATTGAATGCGTATAGTGATTTAGGTATAATTGTAATTTTATTTGCAATTTTCTTAACTATATTGTAAATAATTTGTAACAAAGGTCTCAAAATGAAGAAACTATATTGACTTTTAGGACAGTTCAAGGCAACTTCGTCGTGTTGATTTTTTTGGGCAGTCCAATAATGCCTTAATCACCTTACAGTTAGAACTTCATACTCAACTCAACAATATTTCATATGTTGGATCCCAAGTACATTGTTCATTTAAGTGACCCAGTATAGTCACTAGTATGTAATTTTTCAAAAATTGTGGAAAGTAGTTTATAATTTTCCAAGAATTTTGTGAAATAGTATGCAATTTATGCAAGGTAGTTTGTAATGTTCAAACATTTTGTGAAGTAATACGCAATTTATGCAAAATAGTACCTAATTTATCAAAAAATTATGCGAAGTAGTATGTAATTTTCCAAAACCTATGCGAAGTAGTGTGTAATTATCCAAAATTTGCACGAGTAGTTCTGAATCTACACGATTAGTCCTGAATTTACATGAGTAGTTTTGAGATTTACACGAGTAGTTCTGAATTTACACGTGTAGTTCTGAATTTACACGAATAGTTCTGAATTAACATGAGTAGTTCGTCAATTTACACGAGTAGTTTTGAATTTACACGTGTAGTTCTAAGTTTACATGAGTAGTTTTGAAATTTACACGAGTAGTTTTGAATTTACACAAGTAGTTCTGAATTTACACGAGTATTTCTGAATGTAAATGAGTAGTTCTGAATTTTACACGGGTAGTTCTAAATTCCCGAATAACAAAATAAAATAGTTATAAAGGAAAATTTAGTACTCTTATATAATCTTTTGATTAAATGGGAAGTTGAGATTTTAATGGCCTATTTGGGAAAAAAAATTCGCTAATGGTCTATATAAAAATTGACCATATACAAAATACAAGAGATAAGTTAGACTAGTATCAAGCTAACTAATTGCTAAAGAAGTCTAAATATATACTAGCCATAAATACAAATATATACGTTAAATAGAATATATTCAAAATATATTATTAAATGCATAATATATTGTAAATATTCTAACACATCCCCTTCAGTCGAAGCGGAAGGTTGCCGAATGCTTAGACTATCCTTGAAATCATTAAATAGAACGCGCGGAAGCCCTTTCGTAAAAATATTAGCAATTTGGTAACGGGACGGTACATGAAGCACACGAACTTCGCCACGAGCCACTTTCTCACGGACGAAGTGAATATCCATCTCAATATGTTTCGTACGTTAATGTTGGACGGGATTACCGAACAAGTAAATTGCACTCACATTGTGACAATAAATTAGTGTAGCTTTTTGAATCGGACAATGTAACTCTAGAAGTAAATTTCTAATCCAGCAAGAATATGAAACCACATTGGAAACGCCTTTGTACTCCGCCTCAGCACTACTACTACGAGAGAGAGTGGGTTGCCTTTTGGAAGACCAAGAAATCAAATTATCTCCAAAAAATACATAATATCCAAAGGTAGACCGATGGTGTCAGGACAACCACCCCAATCTACATCTGTATAAGTGATAATACGATCAATATTAGACTTGTACAGGTGAAGACCAAAAGATAAAGTACCCTGAAGATAGCGTATGATACGCTTGAGAGCACTCATATGCTTGGTTGTCGGAGCATGCATGTGAAGACAAATCTGATGTACGGCATAAGAAATGTCCGACCGAGTAAAAGTAAGATATTGAAGAGCACCCGCAAGACTGTGATACTTAGTCGGATCATCATAAGGAGTGGCAGACGTATTGCTGAGTTTAGATTTTGTGTTAACAGGAGTAGGAGAAGGACTACAATTTGACATACCGACACGTTTAATAATACTTGCAGCATACTGTTTCTGAGACATGAATAAACCACTAGCAATATGGGTTACATCAATACCCAAAAAAATAATTCAGAAGACCAAGATCTTTCATAGCAAATCCCGAACTCAAGAGAGACATAATATACTTACGAAGAGGATCAGAAGACGCCGTAAGTATGATGTCATCAACGTATAACAGAATATAGGCAATATCAGAACCCTGTCTATAGATAAACAAGGAATGATCTGACTTACTGTGACAAAAACTAATGGTAGCTACAAAATCACACTAGTGCAGAAAATCTATTCTAGAACAGTCAATCGAGAACGTCTCGGAAAAAGACGTTCTAGAATATAAGCCGGTGGCATTTTCGTAATAAAAGTGTCATACCAGAACGCCTTTTTTAAAGACGTTCTGGTATATTCGATATACCAGAACGCCTTTTTTTAAATATCTAGAACGCCTTAAAAAGGTGTTCTGGTATATCGTATTATTTATTATTACTTACCTTACCTTTTTGGAAAGACCTAAAACAGAAATCACAACCTTCCCCAAATTCGGAGCCCTCGTCTTCATATCCCCTTCACCAAACTCAAACAGCCCCATAATTTCAATCGTCGCCGCCCCCTACTCGGCCGGCACCATCGTACCTTGCTCTCGAACGTCATTGACAGCTATCGAGACCACCTCAACCATAACCCACGACAGATGTGACGGGGCTCCGCTCCGCCAGGCTCTGATAGCCCACGCAATGCCAACAATCAATACGCCGGATCTCCTCCTCATCCAACAGCACTGACAAAAACTTGCACACCAGCGCCAACACCGCCATCCACCAGAACCGCCACCATCCTCTCTCACCTTCCACAGCCCCAAATTCTGACAACTCCCCAGATTTCACTTAGGGTTTACTTCTTTTCCTGATTTTAGTCTATTTCTCCGAGGTACGCAATTTCTCCCTGCTCTTCGATTTGTATGTTAGATTAGGGTTAGGGTTTGTAACTTTTGTAGCATGAAAATTGGGGTTTTATAATTAATTGAAATGAAAGGCAATAAAACTAAATTCCCAATATATAAAATACATCAACAACTCGAATCTCAAAAGCCCATCCCCTTCCCCAGACTGATCGAGGAGATGTTCAATTTGTCAGTTCATTGAATTTTATTCCTTTTCTTTTACAGCTTGAAAATTCCCACTTTAATGATTCCTCTGTTTTCGAATTTCAGCACTTTCCAGCTTTTGTTTTCCAGCTGTATATATAAAGGGGCTGAAGATCAACGAGTTCGTGCCGCGATCAGTTGATTCTTCAAGAGCTTGTGAGTTTTCTCTTGTCTGCAAGTTAATTTTTCTAGATGTTTTGATTATTTACAATTCATTTTTTAGCATTGTGATTTTTTGCATTTCCATTTGCTCCGGCACTGCTTGAGGTGTTCTTCGATTTTTAGAGTCTAAGCATTGCTGATTCAACTTTAATTAACTTTAACAACACATATATGTATGTATATGTATATGCGCGCGAGCGTGTGTGTGTATCCAAATGCAGATATGGTGTTCATGAGTTTTAATCTTTATAGATGTAATGCAAATGCATCATGGAGAAATCAATTCAATAATTGACACCAAAAACGATGTAAAAAGTTAGAAATTACGAAGTGGGACCCTGAAGTCGAAATTAAACTGTTAATTTACTTAATTTCTTGAATTATATTGGACAGGACTTTATATATAATCTTTTTTTGTGGATGAAGGGGCTTCATTTGATTTGTGGCCCGACATTATCAACTTCTTGGTGATACAATATGGGTAAAATGAGCAATGTAAGCACATCCTAGCCCGGTTAGTATCTTTTTTGAAAAAAAAATAAATTTTAGTGTTTAATGAATACTGCGCATATGTCTAAATGTAGTATGCACATCAACTTGATGTGGTGATAAGATTATTTTGCTCATATCATCTCTGATCTGGATACATGAAATTGGCCCAAATAATCAGCAGAATGATAGTGGTAAGAAATTTCCTTTAAATTTATCTCCAGTTGATCTTTTTAGTATAATAGGACATTTATTTCCTCTATATTTGAATCACCTGAACTTTAGCACCTAATATACATTTCAGTTGAAGAGAACATAAGAAACTTAACCAGAAAAAGGTGACAAGTCTCGAGGTAGTTTATTTAGCTCTTTCTTAATAAACACCTGAATCACCAATGAAATCATATATACTCTTAAATAATTTTTGGACTTGTTAATTGGGGTTTTATAATTAATTATCGCGTGAAAATTGGGAATTTAATTGTATTTCCTTTTATTTCAGTTGAACTAACATATAAAGCACATTCTTGATTAGGCACAGTCCAAAATCAAAATCCCAAGACATTGCAAGCCATAACTCAGAGCTCGAGTGAGGTATCATTATCTCTTTCTATTATCCTCGTATGAATCCCCATCTCTTTTAGCACAAATCAATTCTATTAATCTGGAAGCTGTTAAGAATGACTATTTTCTGATAGAACTTGTCTCACTTTGGTTCCGTTCTTTTGCTCATCATAAAATAAAGTTTTTAATTGGCAATTGATTGGGATTTTTTTAGTCGATGATGGATTTACAATGTTTGGGTTGTTGATTTGCCCCTTAAATTGGTTGATAATAGTAATATGGTACCATTATTTCAACTCACAGCATTGTTGTAACTTTTGAAAATATTATAATGGATTATCATGGAATAGTGTTTTAGTGTTAGATAATCATATTTAATATAAAGCAATGGTCTGAACTTTCTTTTTCACTCCTGTCAGAGACAAACTGTTTATAGCAGATGGGCTAGATCTGCAAGTACTAGGGATGTTGCATCCAAGTCAGCACCCGGAGGCCTCTTTAGTTGGTTGATAGGTGAGAAGTCATCTTCACTTCCACCTTTGAACGATGCAAAACATGGTTAGCAAATCGTTGGTACCAAGCCCTAGGAGCCTATCTCAGACCGTATAAAGATTTCTTTAATAGACAAACATGATCCGGATGAGCCTTGTCACGAAAACCCAGGGGCTGATGCATATAGACTGTTTCCTGTAGATGACCATGGAGAAAAGCATTATTGACATCCATTTGGTGAATGGACCAATATTTGGATAGAGCAATGCTGAGAACAGCCCGAATAATAGCAGGTTTAACCACGGGGCTAAAAGTCGCATCACAATCAACACCCTGTTGTTGTGTTTTGCCATCACCTATAAGATGAGATTTATAACGCTCAAAAGAACCATCAGACTTATATTTATGACAAAAAATCCACATAGAACGGATAACATTCGCATTAGACGGTCTAAGCACTAGTTCCCAAATCTTATTATCAATTAAAGCATTTTATTCATCCAACATTGCATTTTTCCAATTTTGGTCACGAAGAGCACTAACGAGGTCTCTTGGGATATGAGAAATATCTGTTGTGGAGTGGATAAACTGGAAGTGTACTTTGGGTTTGGTTTGAATATACCATTGATAGCCCTTGTAGTCATACGATGGGTTTGGGAAGAAAAGGGCCGAGAGGAGTCTGGGTGAAGTTGTGGTGATGGTGTAATGGTGTTTTGTTCATTTTGGGGGTGCATGGTAGACTACACTGGGCTGGCAGGTGAAGGCGAGCCCGTTATATCATGGAGACATGGTGTGTGTTGAGTTTGGTTGGGGCCCAAACTTGGGAGTTTGTGTAGCACCTGGGCCCATGTGTGTCTGGAGCCCAATGCGTGAGGGAGGAGATATTGGGCTTGTAGATGTATCTGACCCAGCTGAAGAAGTAGGAGAAAGAGAAGGAGAGACTGGGCCTGAGGATGTATTCGGCCTAACTAAAGAAGAAGGTGAAGGTCTTGTGTTTAGATCTGGCAGAATAGTGTGTGGATTTGGTGGAGTTGTATAATTTTGTTTGTGATGCATGAGTGAAAGTGGGAAAAATTGAGTCACAGAGGAAGTCATAATCCGAAGCAGAGACTTTGTGTATTTTGGAAAAAGGAAATTTTATTTCTATGAATCGGACAAGACGACACACTATAATTTTTTTACTAGATATATCATAACATTTGGATCCACGATGACTAGGTGTCGGACCAATATACACACAAGGGGTAGACCCTTCTTGTAATTTATGAATAGAAATAGATAGAAAGAGAGGAAAATAGAGACATCCAAAAACACGCAAATCGAAGTATTTTGGGGTACTCTGGTATGGGATTTGAGTGGGTGAGAGATAAACTAATACTTTGGATGGTAGTATATTTAGAAGGTAGGTAGCCATGGAGAGGGCATGATGCCCAAAAGAATGCGGCATGAATGCATGAGAAAGAATGGTCCGAATGATATTATTTATTGATTAAATGTGCCTTTCAGCTTACTCGTTTTGAGGGGAGGCATGAGGACACGATAAACGAAAAAACATACCATGGTGATCAAAAAATTGCTTAAAAGTCCCATTAATGCATTTTGTGCCATTGTCACATTGAAATGTTTTTATATTACGTTTTAACTAAAGCATGAAAAGACAAGAACAATTGTTTCACTTGAGATTTTTTTGCTATGGGAAAAGTCCATAACAATTTGCTATAGTTATCAAGAAAAAGAACATAATTACGATGGCCGGAAGAGCTTGCAATGGGAGAGGTCCACAAATCACTATGAATAATATCAAACGGAAGAAGAGTGTACGATATAGAATCATAAAAAGGCAATTTAGAATGTTTCCCGAGGGGACAAGAGGAACAAAAAGTCTTACAAGCCTTAGTACACTCAATAAACTGTTACTACTAAGATCTTTTAAAATAACATCGTCGGGATGTCCTAGACGATGATGCCAGATATTAGGAGAAAAAGTAGAATGATTGGAAGATGAATTGGCTTTTGTGTTGGAGAAGAGAGGGTAAAGATCCCCGGTGCTATCACATCTCATTAGTTTGACCCCCGTCTGTAAGTCATTAATAGAAAAACCAAATGGATCAAATTCAATTGAAACCATATTGTCAGTTATAAATTTACGAACTGAGATCAGGTTTGTTAATAAGGTTGGGAGCATAAAAAACATTTTTAAGCCGAAAAGGTAAATTTGGTGGTGGTAAATTAGTGCTACCGTGACCATGAACCGGAATTGAATGACCACTACCAACAACAATGTTTTGATGTTTATTGCTTGAATTGAAATAAGATGAGAGCATACGTGGATCCACTGTCATGTGAGATGTTGCACCCGTGTCCATGTAATAGTTCCCGTCCGGTTGAGAGAAAGAAAGAGCATGAATTGCGGCTTCAATATCATTAGGAGTGTAACTGGTTGCCTTTGAAGAGGAAGAGACCATGTCATTGTATGACTGTGGTCTGGGCCTAAGAAGCCCATTAGAGGGGTGTTGTTGTTGAGCCTGACCAGTAGGCCGTGTGTCACAAGTCGCCTATTGAGTTATCCTATGCCTTCCTGATTAGCTAGGATTGGGCATGATTGTCGGGTGGGGGCGACGCTGTGACGCACGAGCGCACATGTTTGGCATCATGACGAGCATTATTCGGGTGGTGACTGGTTGTGTACTATAACGATCGGCTGCATTCCAGGCAGCATGCGTGGGGGTAAACCATCCCTTCGGCGTTCAGGCATTCTTACCCGGTTCACTGCGGGGAGAGTGTCGCTATTCATGGGATTGACGGTGAAGAGGGGACTAGGCCAACCCTGCCAAAACCTGGTCGGGAGATGGAGCCGTTCCCTTGAGGAGCCCAAGGCAGGGCAAAACCAGTCGTTGTCCCGTAGATGGCATATGTAATCGGGCCGCAAGGCTTATCTCGTGATAGTTTGGTATCAGAGCCGGCTAGCCTTGCATAATCTGTATGGGCGGGGCAGGCTAGTACGGTCCTCTTTTTGTCCAAGACAGACTCGTGGGTACTATGAGCAAGGCCGTACCGGCTGGGTGTGCACCGAGCAACCTGCGCAGGGCCGCGGCCATGGGGCACCCGGGTGGGGGCGAAGCAATCCTCCGGAAAAGGGCTGTCCACCATGAGAAGATTCGGGGACACTCCTGCCGCGAGCAACTTAACGCACATCGCGGGGCACGTAGGACCGGGTGAGAACGACAGGCTCTCCTCGGGCAGGCAGTGCGTACGCACCTACTGGATGTGTACTGAGTACTTCTTGGGCCTGGTCCTCCCAACGATCCCTTAATTTGCCGCCACGAGCGGTGCGCTTGAAGAAACCCGTCCGAGCAGGTGGCTCCACGGGAGAGCGTTGTGTCCGGGGACGTCCACAAGAACAAGTGGGGGAGGGTGTCACAGGTCGCCTATTGAGTTATCTTATGCCTTCCTGATTGGCTAGGATTGGGCATGACTGCCGGGTGGGGGCGACACCGTGACGCATGGGAGCACATGTCTGGCATCATGACGAGCATTATGAGGGCGGTGACTGGTTGTGTACTATAACGATCGGCTGCACTCCAGGCAGCATGCGTGGGGGTAAACCATCCCTTCGGCTTTTAGGCATTCTTACCCGGTTCACTGCGGGGAGAGTGTCGCTATTCATGGAATTGACGGTGAAGAGGGAACTAGGCCAACCCTACCCAAACCTGGTCGGGAGCTGGAGCCATTCCCCTGAGGAGCCCAAGGCAGGGCGAAACCAGTCGTTGTCCGTAGATGGCATATGTAATCGGGCCGTAAGGCTTATCCCGTGACACTGTGGCTGCCAAGGATAGGTGGGATATGGGAATGGCGGAATGGACCACCCTCCCCATGGATACGACTGCCATGGTTGTTGCCATGCTAGAAGAGATGGCCCACGAGGCTGCCACTGTTGTTTCCATGATTGCTGCTGATCTGGATTTGGCCCACCGTGAGACTGTTGGGCCTTTCCCTTCCCCTTATTTTTATTGTTACGTCCTTTATTGTTTTGGCCGCGTTTTGTTGTGGAAGAGGAAAGATTAGCCGCTGCATCAGACGTTGCAACCAAAGCCATACCGCTGCGATTTCCAGAGCTACCTGATTCTCGAGCAGTGCGTGCCTTTATTGTACGCTCAGCTATGTTTGATCGTGATGGACAACTTTCAAAAGAGGGTATTCTTGATTTTGAATGTAATCAACCGTTACGCTATATGCCTCCGGTAATGCTCCTATGAGACGAAGCACAAGACGTCCATTCGTGATTGGAGCATCCACATCGGTAACCTGTCAGCAAGGGATTGGAGATGATTGCAGAAGGAGTCCATAGAGGTAAAGTTTTCAAAATCAGCATTAGTGATATCTTCTTCAAGGTGAGTGGCCCGAGATGCCTTGTTGTCTTGAAAGAGAGACTCAAGACAAATCCATGCCTCCTCGGCAGTCTCATTTCGATGGAGTATAGCTTAGATAAGATCAGAAGAGACGGTGTCGTACATCCATTGGAGGAGAACGACATCAAGACGTTTCCAAAATGCGAGGTCGGCTGATTTCAAAGCAAGCCTCATACGCAGCCCAAGCCATTGCATCGGTGGGCGGAACCAAATGATCATAAAGATCATGTACCCTAGCAAGGTTGGTGAATATTGCCCAAGAATGGTAAAGGGACTGCTCATTATCCAGTTGAACATGGACAAGAGATTTGACATTAGCGATAGTGAGAGTCGGATGAAACTTGGGTGTGTCAGCCATTATTAAAGAGGAAGAAGAAGATAGGAGAATAGAGAAGAGAGACGGTTGCTAGGGATTTGGCTAGGGGATCATAGCTTTCAATGATACCATGAAAGGAAATCAATCTCTAAGTCAAAACAAATATATGCAAAATACAAGAGATAAGTTAGGCTAGTATCAAGCTAACTAATTGCTACTTATCGCTAAGAATAAGGAATCTAAATATATACGAGCCATATATGCAAATATATGCTTTAAATAGAATATATTCAAAATTTATTAGTAAATGCATAATATGTTTTCATATATTCTAACAATATGCTCCGGAACAAATATATTTATGAATTTCCAAACAAATGTTCAACTTTCTTGTCTAATATATTAATGCAAGCAACGTAAAACCCTGGAAAGTAATGTACTATTTTTAGAAAGCAAAACAATTTAAGTTTTTCCAGCAAAAATGCTTTTATTAGGAAAGCAAATGAGCTATGAGTAATGGGGACTTTCAGTAGCGTACATTAAACGTATAATGCAAATAATCTACGTTATATCCATCCATTTATCGAAATCCCTTTGTGAACCATAAGCATTATCGTTGTTGTTCCACTACAAACTTGGCTAAACTTTACTTGCAAACCAACATTTTTTAATTTTTACTCTATTAAATTCAACAACCCCCATTTGAGACATAACTTAAAGCGAACGCCAACTCCCAAAAAACAAAACAGAATAATAACAATGTAGATTATGTAATGATCTAAGATTGTGATAATTGCCTATACAGTTTATTGTTCTCTTCCCAACTTGAAAACTTCCTCTATCAGCAGTGCAAAAGGTCAACTTTACCATCTTTATTGTATTTCAAATTTATACATTCAAGAATCATGAACTAAAATTTGAGTAAAATAATAAATTTTTTTAAGGACTTACGTCCAGAGTCTTATAAGTTTGTGCAAAACACTTGCCATCTCTGTCTTGGATTTCTATCTGGTGAAAATAGTGATCAATCTGGTGATCATCCTTTTTGCAGCTTTTCCAAAATGTACAACCAACAACCGTATCAAGAACAAGAAACGCAGCGTACAAGAACGCAATAAAGCCCCCCTCCATAATAATAAGTAAGCCCGAGTTGGGAGCTGAATCACGACGATAAGCTCTCACGACCCGATACTGGAAAAGGGCTTCAACAGCGGCTAAGGCCGTGTTCATAGTCACAGCCAATGACAATGCAGTTGCAGTACTACCCCTGATCATAACACTAGCCTTGAGAATCGAAATAAATCCGCCACGATTTTCCATTCCCGACGAGACTGATGCTAGATTGCATATAATATAGGCATTCACAATGACGATGGAGTAAATTACTGCCCCCGTGGCTGACAAAAATAGTAGGGGCCCTCGAGACGAAGAGAGGCCTAAAACGTAGAGAAAATTAAAACAGAGAGTGAAAAAGAAGAAGCAAGTTGCGTTCGCCGCAAGCATGAGTAATGAGCTGCAAAGGCGAGTGATGAGAAGGGGACTGAAAAGTGACGTCTGAGACAAAGAAAATGCGGGTTTTAGGAGGTTGACGATCACGGAGGCTTGGGAGAGGAGGAGGAAGGAAAAGGTAAAGGGAGAGACGAAAAGAAAGGTGAGAATGGTTTGGGAGAGCTTGAGGTTGAGAAGGGACAAAAGTTGAGGCGAAAGAGGAAAGCCGGCCGCGAGAAAAAGTGACCTTAGACGGCCATGGAGCAATGGGAAAAGGTAGGATGATGAGACGAGGGATTGTGAGAGGAGGTATGAGGCGGCGTAAGGGAAGGCAAGGAGAGTTGGGGCTGATGTCAAATATTGGTAGTGTTGGAGGAATGTAAATATTGATCTTCGGATGATTTTACCCGTTGTGGCCATTTCAAAGAGATGACGACGTAGTGTAGCATTAAAGTGTGTGGATTGTGTGGTGAGGATATATAAGGTTTTTAGATGATGTTGATATGTGGTGGGATTATGATTTGTGATTTTTCCATTGTTTTTTTTTGGAAGTTGGTATTTTGGTGCTGGGGAAAAAACACCAGCTGCAAAGGTGTGATGAGTTGTTTTGATCAGCAAAGGTGTGATGAGTTGTTTGGAGTCTCTGGTTTCTGTCTTTGTGATGGTCAAGTCTAAACCCATTATATAATTAGTTGTGACAAAAAGAAAAAAACGAAGCAGAACCTTTCACGTGAACAGATCATGAGTTGTCGGTCATAAAATATATAAAATTATGGGTGAAAATACTACACAACTATAGTCTTGATTACTGAAAATTTTAACCATCTTTTAACTTTACAAATACTTTGTTGAGATTTGTTTCAAATTTAGAAAGAGAAAATGTATGTTTCTGGCCACTCAAATTTTAGTAAGATGAAAAGTAGTCGAGAGTTTAGAAAAATGTTCCCAAACCCATTTTGGAGTGTGCACAGATAAAATACAATTGCCACTGAAGTCAACATTTTGATAGAATTAGGTTCCGCGTGGATGCATAACGTTTTTCGTTTCCATTTAATATACTATTTATTTATTTATTTATTTATTTATTTATTTATTCATTCATTCATTCACAGTTCATTTTAAAACCTACTAGGAAATCGTCTTTGCTTTCTTTTCCTCTGGTTACTGTGCTAGTTTTCTGGAAGCTTCTTTTCATATCTTTTCTAAAAATCATACAAATTCTTTTTCATATGTAAATATAAATTTTAATTTTTCATAAATAAGTTTTTCAAAAAGGCATGAATTTTCAATAAATCACACTGATCGGAAGCGTGGATAAAATTTAAACTTTATTTAAAAAGAGAATATTCGTTTGATGAATCAAAATAGTTGAACGCTTAAACGCAAAAAAAAGTCTCAAACTTTATTTATACTTGATAAAAAATAAAGATATCAATGCATAGATAGGAAAAATAAAACTAAACTCGAATATAAAAACATCTCGCATCCACTGCCTCATACCGTGTCTCAACTTCTCAACATGAAAAGTTTAAGAAACACGAGTGTGAGCTTTCAACTCGCTCCGTGAAAATTCGTTTGTCGATATTAAATACCAATCATATAAACCATAAATGAATAGTTAACACACTGTCTGTTGTTTATAGATGTTGGCCAACCATAGGTTTAGTTCGAAAGCTACTATTGTTTTAGCTCAAAAGCTATTAAAAAATGTTGCATTGAAACATATATGATTCATATAATCGCAATTAACATAGACAAATATCGAATTTCTGAATAAGATTTAGAAAATAATCTCCATCGTTGAATGTAATTTCGTAAAGATGCGAATGTAGATACTCATGCTTGAAAATTCTAGATTTAAAAACCTCGTTTCCAACATTGAAAATGACTTAACTTAAAACTTGGCTTTAAAAAATGAGTTTTGACTGATTGGAAAGATAACGAAACCATAACCATGAATCGATCGAACGCACGATCAGGAATTAAAGTTGAAAACTAGGTCTCAACTTAATAATGTTGAAAAACTTTAGGGTCAATTGGTAATTTCCAAAAAGTACTGGCTTGTAAAATTGAAAACCCAGCTCTAGTTCTCATTCTCTTTCGGTCGCTTCCCTTTTCTTCTTCCCCGTCTTTTCTTCAATCGGCCGATGGCGTTGGTGGCGGTGGTTTGGCAGTTTGGAGCGGCGCTCGTGGTGGCACGGCGACGAGGCCCTGACTTTGGGTCCGTACATGCGGCCGGCAGTAGCGGTTTCGGTGGTAGTTCACGGAGGCAATGGTTTTCCGGGTGGCTGAACGGTTGATTGGACCCAACTGTGGTGGCCGTGAGTGCGACAGATGGTGGTTTGGTGACTGAAACCCGCCAGGTGGCGATGGTTCGGGTTTGTCTGAGAAGGGCTGTGGGGTTTTGGAAATTGGATTCGAATGATAGTTCTTGTCGGGCTGTCGTTCGGGTTTGGTGGCTGTTGGTGATGGATCCGTGGTAGTTGGTGATGGTATAAAATGAATAACAGAATAAAAATCCTTTACCTGTTCTGTTTGCTTTGAAATTCTATTTTGTAAAAAGTTGCTGATATACACACTCAAAATATTATTAGTTGACCAAAAAATATTTTAGACAAAAATATTCATAAATGAAAAGACTAAAATAGTCTTTTTCTTTTTCTTTTTTATAAAATCAAACATATCCATAAAAGTCAATATCAAGTTCCTCATCCTAATGTTTTGAGCCAGGCTACCGGCAGGGCCAGCCCCTTGGTCATGTTGAGCGTGACGCCGAGTTGCGCGCTATTCCGGAAAGTCTCGCACAGGCATTATACGTCGGTTTTGAGCACCGTCTTCAACCCCGAGCAGCAAGTCCCCTCCAGCTTCGTCGTCGTGCCCCTCGCCGTCACGTACGACAGGCAGTTCGCGATGCTCAGCACAAGGTTGGAGCAGTCCGTGGCCAGCGCCAGCTCCGAAAGCCCCGCCGCCGAGATGCCGACGGCGGCTGAGAGTGCAAGGAGAATGTTGGTGGGAGAATAAATAAATTATATATATTGCAGGAAAAAAAAATCAGCCCACAAAAAGATTTATGCACCTGTAGAAAGATGATAAACAATGGACAAGTTGGTGTGAAAAAAGAAACACCTGTATCCCTCACGCTGCTTTTATTGGGGTTTTGCTTAATGGGCTCAATAACTGCCAGAAGCTTGCAGCAAAGCCAAAACGGTAATGGCGAAGCTAGAAGCTTAGTAGCTTTCAAGGAGTCCTCAATTCAGTCCGATCCCAAGGATTTGTTGGCCAACTGGGACCAGCTTTCTTCAGCCCATGTTCTTGGAACGGAGTCTCATGCTCCGGCGACGACGATAAATCCACCACCGTCGTCGCAAGGGAAGCGAACGTCAGCTCTCTGATATCCCTCCTCGATCTGAACGGTCGCGATTTGATTAGAGAGGTAGCCGTCACCACTGTCTCGCTGCTCGTCTCCGCCGGAGATTTGCTGGGACATCATCTCAGCCGGAGTTTTGACTCCCGCCGATTTCTCTTTCTTTCTTCAAACTTTTCTTTTTCTTTTTCTTTTTGTTTATTTTTAATTTAATATTTTTCTTTTTGTTTTAGTTTTTTATTATATTATTTATTATATTATATGGGGGTAAAATGGGGTGTTTGTGAGGTTGATTTAGTTAAAAAAATTAATTTTTAAAAACTTTTGGGGTGTGTTTATCAATAGGGGCCAACTAATAGTATTTTGGGGTGCATATATCTGCACCCTTTGCAAAATTGAGAAGAAAATGAAATTGATTTTTATTTTATAGTAAAAAGTTTGGCAGCAGTTTCAGGCACTTAAAAGGTATTATTAAAAAAACAATATATATTTAATTATAAATTGCGAAAATATTACACGTTGCAAAAAAATTAATTTTTTAGGTCGGGACGCCAATGACAGGCGTGTCCCGTCCGTTTAAATAATATATATATAAAAAGAAAATATCGGGACGCCTCTGTCATTGGCGTCCTGGACCATTTTATTTATAATAAAAATAAAAAATTTGGGGCTGAGTTAAAAAATAAAAAAAAAATAAAAAACTTTTGGGGGAGGAGCAAGCCGGTGTCATTGACCAGGACTCCCGATGCCGTTGTCAGTGGCATCCTGACCCTTTTTGCAAAAAAAAAAAATAAAAAATAAAAAGGACTACTAAACCCTAAATTGGATGAAACCCTAATTTGTTATCAGTAAATAAGCAAACATATTTATTTATTTATAGGGGTTTTTTATAATTTGTTATTTCTAAATAAATAAATATTTTTTTCTTTTTATAATTTATTTTAAATTTTTATTAGGGAAAATAAATAAACATATCTATTATTATAAATTTATATCATAATAATGTCTTAAAATCACAAGAAATTTTATTTCAAAATTAAAATACAATAATATTAAAATACAATAAGAAATAAGATTAAAATAACAATTCAATAATTTGATATTACATATGTGATCACATTCGTAATGGCGGATTCCCAATGAGACTATGGTATTAACAAATCCAATTCAAATAATTTTTATTGAATACCCAATCCATCAAACCGAATAAAGGTTCTCCATGTTTTAGATATGCAACAGTAAACTCAGCATCGCCTGCCACGTCGTTCCAAAAACATACAAGGCATTCTGTCACGTGCACTTTGTTGGTCTCATGATCCCAAGTACAATGCTCGTTTCCCAACATCATATGAAAATGTCTGTATCGTTTTTCCACAAGTTGAACTCGAGCGGTTATGTCGTCCATTGTGAAGTCTTTCCCGAACGCAACATTGATTTTGACCAACAAGATCCACGTGATATTGTTGCGTAATCCTCTTCTGGGATCGTAGACACCATTGAGCTTACTCTCACGGAGGTTGTCAACCAGCTTAGTATCCATACGGATGCTCCACTTGGTTAAATTTCTATCGTAGAAAAAGAAATTTTCTTCGAAATCAAAATTTGGTACATGTTAGGCTGATTGAAACTCCTTTTTTCTTCTTGTTATGGGAATACCTAGATGGTGGATAAAATCAAAGGTGTAAGTGAATTGTGTTTAAAAAATCTAGTCCAATATTCAAAATTTATAGACGAGTTACAATTTCACAAGACAGTTGTATTCAATGTGTAGTCTTTGTCACAACTAAAGATGAAAACATAATGCTTAATGTGTAGTCTTATTGTCACAAAGAAATTTGAAAAAGCATGAAATAATGTCAGGTATTTTGATGAATCGTGTTGTCTTGTCATCTGGTACAATATGTCACAGAACACTAAAATTTGTTGTCCACACACACATCAATGAAATGTAGCTTTGCCAACTACTATTGCCGTGTCATTGTATTGTATACTCACTTGAATAACTACACAACTCGTATTTTGATGAATTGTGTTGTCTTGTCATCCGGTATAATATGTCACAGAACATTAAAATTGTTGTCCACACACACATCAATGAAATGCAGCTTTGCCAACTACTATTGTTATGACATTGTGTTGTCTACTCACTTGAATAATTGCACAACTCGTATTTTGATGAATTGTAACTTATTTGATAGTCTCTCCTTGCTATAAATACGTTGTGGAAAAAATAATTGACAATTCATCAGTGAATACATATCAATTACTTCATATCTTATTTGAAATAAAGTTCATGACAAATCACTTTAACGACACAGATGGTCCTCCTACACTTCGGGTCAAACACACTCGATTACGGCTGTGAATTCAACACTAAGTGGACACTCACTAGAGATGAACGTTTAGAGTTCCTAATCCTCGAAAAGGATATTCGAGGATGGAATCCAAATGAAGGACCGTTACGACACAACCGAGTGAAAGAAGTCAAGTGTTTACTTAATTGCTGCTTCAAAAATAATTGTGCCATTTCCGAAGATGACGTCATGGCCAGGGTTGTCCAACTTTAAAGCTGATTAAGGTTTTTCAAAGAATTGATTCAGACCCCTGTTACAATTTGGAACGAGAATGTGAAAATGGTCTTCGGTGATCATAACGTATGAGAGAAGTTTATGCCTGTAAGTTCTACACTTCCTTTTAAATTATTACAAGTAATTTGAATTTTTCATTATTATTCTAACTTGTTGTGATGAATACATGATTGTCCAATCAAAAGCTATTGCAACGCTTTTGATGAGGAACCCTTGCTCACAAAAATGAAAGTACTTTTTGGAGATGGGTATCCAACTAACAACAGTGGAAGCTCTATGAGTGGAAATACTGTTGAACATTGCATGTTGTTTACCGACACTACTTTATCTGTTTAGATTACGTTTGTTGTTTCATTGTATAATATTTTTATGTTGTTGTACCGACACTGCTCTATTGTTGTGGGTTATTTGTTGTTTTTTTGTGTAATGTTTTTATATTGTTGTACCGACACTGCTCTATTATTGTGGGTTGCGTTTGTTGTTTCGTTGTGTAATGTTTTTATGTTGTTGTACCGACACTGCTCTATTGCTATGGGTTGCGTTTGTAGTTTCGTTGTGTAATGTTTTTATGTTGTTGTACCGACACTGCTCTATTGCTGTGGGTTGCATTTGTAGTTTCGTTGTGTAATGTTTTTATGTTGTTGTACCAACACTGCTCTATTGTTGTGGGTTTACATTTGTAGTTTCGTTGTGTAATATTTGTTTGGTGTGTTATTTTTTAACCCTCCCAAATCACCTCTGCTACTAATCGAAAGATTGTAATTTTTAATATTTTTATTTAATAGTTGTTTGGTTTGCTTTATATATTTGGATAACTACTGAGCGATAGAAAATATAAAGTGAACCACGCACTATGAAACTTCAACACAGTTAAAATAAATTACACAATCATCAACAACTGTGTGATCCCGCCCACACCGCTTTCGGTGTTTGTTCTTACATAGGTCCTGATCATGTCCTCGTGGGTGGGGTGGGGTGGGGGATGGTGGTTCCTGAATCGGCACATGCTCATCATCTTCATCCTCATCCACATATAAACTTCAAATCTGATTTGCACGATCCGCAATTTCAGTGGGAATCGGCATGGAAATGGGTGTCGTCTGGAAGTGTGGCCGCGAAAATCCCATGTCATGTGCAGGTGCGAAGTTGGGGTTTATATGAGGATAATCAGCCTGAAGAAGGTCGGCGAACGACTGCCCAACAAATGAAGGAGTATAAAACTCGGGTGCGGATGGTCCAAATGTAGGAACGTAATCACCTCTCTCGTTATAGGATAATTGACCAATAGGATCTATATTCAACAGAGAAAGAAACTTATTATTTTAATATTAATCTTAAGGAAGTGACACATAAAATAGTTATTAAAGAATCACACATTTACCATGATGGATGACTGGTGGTGGCTCGGGTGCGACTGCGGTTGCCCTGCGACGAGAGGATGTGGACGGGCCAGATATGCTCCTTCTTCAACGTTCGGACGCGTATGCCATGCGCTCATCTGGAGCATCATGAGATATACTCCTCCTGGACCGGCCAGATATGCTTCTTCTTCTTCTGCTACCGGACGCGTATGCCGTGCTCTCATCTGGAGCATCCTCATGTAGCTCCCCACGAATACGAAGCCGTTGCCTCATCTCATTGGAAACTGACTCGACCACATCGTGCATACGACGATAAGAGTGAAAATCGTCGTCTTTTACATCTGATGCAACACGGTCAAGTCGCTGACTCAAGTACCCTACAAAACACAGAAAGTTTAACATCTAATCTAAGAAATAAATAAATGCATTGAGCGAGGAAAAAGTGAATAAATTTTATTACAATGGCCTCATGAACGCCGACGTTCGATGGCCTCCCTCTGCTTGTCTCTCCAGACGAGAGATGAAACGACGTGTATTCTGTCGATACCGTCTGCGATATCCACTCGCCGTACCCGCACCTCTTTGAACTGTAGTGCCTTGTATCCTCATGGACTCTCGTAACTCCCATGCCTGAGTCCAGCCATGATGACGTACCTGCAAAAGTTTGAATGAAATTACAATAAAAATAAAATTCAAGGGAATACTTGAATTATTCTTGAGCTTACAAACCCAATGAAAAGTTTGAAATTAAATCTAGAGAGAGAAATTAAGTCCCAAACCCAAGCATGGGTTGGGAGAAGGTGTCTTTACAAAATGAGAGTAAGGTTCTATTTATAATAGGTTTAATTAGGAGTAAATGGGTCAATTAAGCCTTATAAGCTTGGATGTCCCATGTTTGACCAACTTTGACCCAAAATAGTCATTCTAGACCATTTGGGCCGAGTTGGGCTCGATTGGCTCGACAATTTTGCGAAATGACTTGACATTGGCCGAGACGGCTCGGCGCTGGGCGGGTGCTGTCGGCTGCTGTCGGCAGGCTTCACAAGGATGGTGGGCGTGGCGCGCGCTTCTCGGCAGCGTCGGACTCAGACACTGGGTAACCCAGTGTTGGCAACGTACCCAGTGTCAGCCGTAATACTTCAAATCGAGGCCCGATTTCGCTAAAACTCCACTCGTAAGCCCACACTCGACCATCTCCAGACCAAAATACTTAAAAATACCTAAATTAAACATAAAATTAATTAATTATAATTAAAATACGATAAAATAAGTTGGAGATACAAAAATACGAAAATATACCAATCTATCCAACTTATATCAAAATCATTAACAAAAACTAACTAAAATACTAATAAAAATCTTGACAAATTCGTGTTAATCACCTATAAAATAGGAGTTTCAAACATAAAAACCAAAGAATTACACCAAACCTCAAATTAATTATACCATATTAAGTATAAAATCAAAAAGAAACACGAAAAACAATAAAACCAGAGAAACAACCTAATAACTTAACTAGTAGACTCAAAAACCGCTAAAACCAATATTAAACCTGACTTAAAAATATGAGAAAAATACCATAATTACATGCAAAACAACCACCTCACACTTATCGGTTTGTTCTTCCTCGAACAACGAAAAGAATCGAGAATGTACATGCAATGAATATTATGTAAAAAGAAAAATCCTTGTACTTATCCTATTTAATATGATGAAAGTATCAACATAAACTCGTAATCGTCAAGCATTGCTCGTATTAATCTTTCTCAATATGAAAACCAAATCGATGACTTCTTCACAAATATAATTTTGAGAGTGTTCACTCAATTCGCTCAAGTGTTTGTTATATGGGACGTGTATACGCTCGAGTCGGACAATGCATGCATCTCGTCAAGATTTCAAAAATTAGAAACTCAAAATCACCCATTTACATGACCAAACAAGAATCGAAAGAGGTCTTTATTTCGGGTTGTAATGTTGGCTCTTTGGTAAGGTATGGAATATATGGATATAGTGGCTAACACACGATCAAACGTGATCAATAACTCACGAAATCCTAACTTCTAAAGATCGAAGCTTAAAATCACTTCATCCTTCCCCAAATCACCAAACTTTCGTTTGAAACCCTTTAGTACACTCACACACTTTTCCGACTTTATTTCACAACACTTAGAAGCTTTTTGAATTTGCTTCTTTTTACCAAACTTAGCCTTTTTGAATTAGGTTTTTCGCTTGAACGCACGCTTTATCACTTTTCGTGATTTGTGTTGGAGTTTTATTCTCTTCTTTTTTTAATTTTTTTTTTGTATAAGCAAATCAAAACCCGAAACCCACAGTTTATTCCCTCACATTTCTAGTGAACTCACAATATACACTCTCAGATATAAGAGCTAAAATCGAGCTCGGCTAACAAGAAACGGGGCATAGTCTCAAGGGGGATCATTTGGGAATTTTAAGTAGCTTATATACTTGGATATGGCCGGAATAAGGGTGATATATGTGCCTTGAGGTCATTTCCAAATTCAGTCATGTACGAGCAAAATCAAGCCTCCTCAATGCAATTTTCATAAAAATGCAAGTAAGACCGATAATTCACACAAGTCTACTCACTAGTTTGCACCGGGTTTAGAAAACACAATCAAAAGAGCTTTTAGAACTTTGTAATCTTTTCACGAGTAAATATTGATTATATATATATAGGCGGATTTTGGACGAAGCACAAAAATTCAACTCCTCACACAAGAGGGCATAAACATGTAAAAACCCGACAAGTAAAATATTCAAACTTCCAAGCATATGGTGATTGCTTAACAATGTAATAAAGACACAAAAGACAAAAAAACGACTCAACCATATAAATACGCAAATAGTAAGCGTCACTTCGCCAAGAATGCGTCACTTCGCCAAGGCTCGAGTAAAGAAAGACAAATCATGCTTTGTGACACCCGGACCCTAACCACCTATCCACCCCACACTTAAACCATGCAATGCCTTCATTGCATTTTAATGAGAAATAAGTAAAAGGAGGGTGAAGTAGAAGCTTCCTAAACCAAGTGAGTTTGGGTCGAGCTCGGTGCAATCCAAGCGACAAACGAGCATGGCTTGTTTCTCCCGATTCCATGAGCGCTACTAGCTTATCAAGTTGGCAAAGGTTGGAGTCAAAAAGCAAAACACTAAAATGGAAAATCACACAAAGTCAAAAACACAAGGAAATATGTACATAAATAAAAAAAACAAAGTTTAAAAAGACCCAAAAGACAAAAAAAAAATTAATTTTGTTTTTTCAATTTTTCAATGTTTTTAAATTTTTGTAATAAGAAAGAAATGTAAAAATAAAAGAACCAAACGAAAAGGACATGGGTTGCCTCCCAAGAAGCGCTTGTTTTACGTCACTAGCTTGACGAACTCCTTTCTTTCTCAAGGTGGAAAGAGAATGGGAGGATCCACCAAAACAATATCCTCCTTGTCGGGAGGAATTGTGGTTTTAAAGTGGCGCGACACCTCATCCAAGATCCAATAGAGGTAGTGGCCAGCTATTATTCTAATAGGGCAAGTAGGAGTAGTCATGGGTAGATCCTCGGGTGGAATTGGGGTTTTGAAGTGACCCGATGACTCATCCAAAAAATAAAAGGAGTAATGGCCGGCTAGCTTGTCCATCATGTGGTCGATGAACGAGGGAGGGAAACGATCTTTCTTGGTGGCCACATGTAACTTCTTAAATTCGATCAACGTCCTCCATCTCGTTTTATCCCTGCCATCAACTTTCCTTTTTCGTCCTCAATCATCTCTCGCCTTCCACTATCTCCTTAACATTTGGAATCAAATGCCTTTGGAATTCTCGAGGTGGTTTGACATCATCCTCCAAGACGAGTGTGTGCAAGTAATTCCAAGGGATAATTCCCTTAATAACTCTGTGTTTCCAACCAATTGCACCCTTAAGAACTTTAAGCACCTCAACCGACCTCTCCTCTTCCTCTTGGTTCGGATTTGCAAAGATGATAATCGGCTTGTTCTCTTCTTTCTCCAAATAGACACGCTTGAGGGGATATGGAGGAGGCTTAAGCTTGGGCTTGTGCCTCCTCTCGGACTCGTTGGGGACTAACTCGAATAGATCACCGATCCCCTCAAGATACTCTTCAAGCTTTCCAATCTTATCATCAAATATCTCCACCTCCCCCGCCAAAAATTTGTCGGTGCCCTCAACAACACAATTAAAATTTCCTTCACTCAAGTCGTTGGCACATTGAAACACAATGGACTCATCGGTATGAACAAGGGTCTCATCATCCTCACAACGATCCTCAATGTAGACTTCTCAGACAACCTCCTCCTCAATGCTCCTTTCCTCTATATAAACTCGTTCGACCAAATTCTTGATCAAGTCCATATGGATCCACTCTTCGCAAGATTGTTTTGAAGTAAAAGTTAAAGGGTCAAGAGGAGTAAAAACACTCAAAAATGAAACCACGTCCTCTTCCGACGGCGATAAACCCGTATTATCAACCACCCCACACTTATCAAGGATCACGACCGGAAGAGTGTGCGAAGGTGGACTTGGCAATTGTCGCGTAATGTCCAAGAGATCCGGATCGAGAGATGGGGTAAGAGCCATCACTGGGATAGTTGGACGAAACGGGCCCACGTGAGGAGTAACAAGAGGAGTATGATTCGGCGGTGGAGCAAACGATGGTATAGCACAATCGGGTCCCGCTTGATATCCATGTCCCCCATACACGTCCTCCGAATGAGGCATCGGCATATTGAACAAGGATATTGAAGGGAAAGACTTGGTATCATGACCCCACGTTCCACACCATGCACAAGGAGGAATCGGGCTCGGCTTAGACAACTTAGCAATTTGATCCTCCAATGCCGCTAGGGCCTTTTCGAACTCAAGCTCCCCAGAGGAAGAAGTTTTACTCACGTCATTAGCACGAGAATACATTAGTAGAGAATATTTTGGCTCGGGAGGAGTAAACACCCCCACAAAGGGTTTGCTAGCATCTCGCATAGTGCGGAAAGGGGGGCCACTTGCGACAATGGAGCTCCCTTCTCCAAACAACTCATAAGCATCGGGATCTTTAGCGGATAAATTGTAAGTTAGGAGACCACCATACGAGCCGGGAATCGGATTTTTACCACCCATATTTCTATTTGGATTCCCGAAGCCACCATTATACATGTTCGTGCATTGATTGGGAGCATTAAAAGTACCATATGGACCGGATGTCAGATTATGCATATTCGGGAAGTGATTCGGAACACCATATCCTTCATACGGAGTGGAAGTCGGATTTTGGTTACTAACGATCTCATTTGGATTAACAAAGCCTCCATTATACATGTTCGGAATTTGAGGAGTAAGGGCTCCGTAACCTCCATACGAACCGTTTGAACCCATGAAGCCGCTCGACCCAACATGGTTTGCACCATGCCCTCCCATGTTGGGTTGGCCATAGCCGAATCCACCATTGGCAACGTGGTTTGCACCATGCCCTCCCATGTTCCATTATACATAACCCCATTCCCAACATGGTTTGCACCATGCCCTCCCATGTTGGGAATGTATTCACCATAGCCACAAGTACCTAACATACTTAGCAAAAACGTCAAATACAAAGAAAGCTAGAAACACAAAGAAACTACAAGCAAATCGAAAGTCTTAACCAAGTCGAGTCGCAACGACGCCATATTGTTTTATAGTTTTTTAGTGGTAAAAAAGGTTCATTGTCTCGGTATTATCGGAATCCGATTCGATTGTAAGAATCAATGTGTTTTTAGCTTGAAACATAAATGAAAACGAAAATAAAATAAAAAATATGAAAATAAACTAACTAGGAAATGTAAAATTCAAGTAGGTAGAATGCCTAAGTCGTATGCCCAAATTGAAAGTTCAAAGCAATAATGAAAATATGCAAGTAAAAGCAATGTTTCACGAAGTACAAGCATGAAAGCCAAAGGTACAACTATGCATAAAACTCAAATAATGCAGATTAGCAAAAAAAAAATGAAAACAACAATTGAAAGAGCATTAAAAGTTGACGTGAAAGTTTAAATCTTTTTGAAAAATAACAAGAAACAAAGAGTAGATCTAGGATTTAACATAAAACCATGCATGAAAATTAAATTCAAAATAAAGCACATGAAATACTCAAAATAAAAACAATCCGAGACTCGATCTATGATCTAGACGTATCACTCATCTAGATTCCATGGACGATTCACAAGATCTAACAAGAAATCAAAGAGCTGAGGCAAAATTCATAAAGTGAAGAATAAGCATGAAATTGAAGAACAAGCATAAAATTAAAGGAAAGCTTACTTTAATTAAAGAGAGAATCCAAAAGCTTGAATAAAATTACAATCAAAATAAAATTCAAGGGAATACTGAAATTCTTCTTGAGCTTACAAACCCAAGGAAAATCTCGAAATTAAATCTAGAGAGAGAAATTAAGTTCCAAACCCAAACATGGGTTGGGAGGAGGTGTCTTTACAAAATGAGAGTAAGGTTCTATTTAAAATAGGTTTAATTAGGGGTAAATGGGTCAATTAAGCCTTACAAGCTTGGATGTCCCATGTTTGACCAATTTTGACCCAAAATGGTCATTCTAGACCATTTGGGTCGAGTTGGGCTCGATTGGCTCGACAATTTTGCGAAATGACTCAACATTGGCCGAGACGGCTCGGCGCTGGGCGAGTGCTGTCGGGCGCTGTCGGCAGGCTTCGGCAGGATGGTCGGGCATGGCGCGCGCTTCTCGGCAGCATTGGACTCGGACACTGGGTAACCCAGTGTCGGCAACGTACCCAGTGTTAGCTGTAATACTTCAAATAGAGGTCCGATTTCGCTAAAACTCCACTCGTAAGCCCACACTCGACCATCTCAAGACCAAAATACTTCAAAATACCTAAACTAAACATAAAATTAATTAATTATGATTAAAATACTATAAAATAAGTTGGAGATACAAAAATACGAAAATATGCTCAATCTATCCAACTTATACCAAAATCAATAACAAAAACTAACTAAAATACTAATAAACATCAAGACAAATTTGTGTTAATCACCTATAAAATAGGGATTTTGAACATAAAAACCCAAGAATCACACCAAACCTCAAATTAATTAAACCCATTAAACCATATTAAGTATAAAATCAAAAAGAAACACGAAAAACAATAAAATGAGAGAAACAATCTAATAACTTAACTAATCGACTCAAAAACCGCTAAAACCAATATAAAACCGGACTTAAAAACATGAAAAAAACACCACAATTACATGCAAAACACCCGCACATCTTTGAACTGGAGTGCCTTGTATCCTCACGGACTCTCGCAACTCCCATGTCTGAATCCACCCATGATGGTGTACAGTCCACTGAACGTGATGCTCGTGTGCTCGAGAGACACTATGCAATGCCTCCACATCAACTACACTGGTTTGAGGTATACCAAATTGCCGGGTCACTCAATTAGGAAACTAGATCTCAACAATTGACCAGCATATCAGTGGACACTCGCTCATCCAATATGGACTCAAGCATCTGTCCCTAGAACGGCTATTTCAGGTGCACCCAAATCATAGGGTTCTCATGTCCACTGCACATTTTAATACTGAATCATCAATTTCACCATATTATAAATATAAAAAAAATTTATTCAGTACATTAACTCTAGCTCGTGCAGCCGATCAAGTGACTCCCAAAATACTCGTATCGTATTCCTAGTGATCCACGTATGACTATATGATGCAATCTATCTGCGTAAATACTCAAGTGAAGTTATTAAAACGAAATGATTACTAAGAGATGCGTAGCTACTATTATAGTTAAAAATTATCTTAGCACCATACGGTGGTACGGGCAACGTGACGTCTTCGGTTGCAACGTGAATGGTCGGATGAGGATCCAGACAAAGTAACGTGGATTATGGCCTAATAAATGAAATTGGGGACCAAGCCCAAATCTGAAACAACTCCATCGAACCACTAATCGTCTTCCTATCTGAGTACACGACTAAACACAATTCATGATACAGCTGTGCAAGCACAACACTACCCCAGCTAATATACGATGTCATGTCATCATCCTCGAAGTGATGTAGGTAGAGTACGGAAATATAGTTGTTCGTTGTACTGAGCAACAACAACGAACCTAGCAGTAGAAGTGCATTCCCACTAGCGTACTTCACGACCTCGTACTACGGCGTGTGGTCATTTGACTGGTGGATTCTAAGATACTCACTAAATGTCGAGAGTTTCAAACGAGTCTCTCTCCTCCTCGTAATCCACCTGTAGGGCTATGTAATACATAATATAATCAGCCCAATCCTCTTTGCTACTCTGCAATCATCACCGATCATCGGGGCACCTTCAATCGGAAGACCCCAAATAATATCCACATCTTGTAGAGTGATCGTCGCCTCTCCTACGGGCAGATGAAATGTATAGGTCTCGCAGCGCCATCTCTCAACCAGTGCCGTGATCAAATGGTTGTCCAGCCTGCTAGTCGCTCCACAACGTGCGACCCAATAAAACCCCCAACGATGTAGCACTAACATAACTCGAGGATGCATACAGTTATTCTCGTCCCAGAAAATATTAGACACTTCACGCTTCACCCTCAAAACCCCATCTATCCGACCACCTTCAATGTTGCTCGATCTATGTAAATGATGCTGGCTCAATAGCGATGATGCCATCTACAAGATAAATACACATAAACTATCAAAGTTAATATCAGACGAAAAGTTACAGGAATTAATATATTCGTATAACAATGAAATATTAGTTAAGGAATTCATACAACAGAAATTATTAATTCAGATAGTAATGCGAATTACAACATCGAGTAGTGTCAAACGCCTGTCAACAGAAAAATAAATCGAACTACAACATCAAGATGAATATTACTTAAGGAATTCATACAATAATAATTATTAATACTCATAGAAATGTGAATTACAACATCAAGTAGCACTAGTGAATTACAACATCGGACTCATGGAAAGATTATCGCCTTATCTAACATCAGTGCTTAGAACTACAATATCCACTGCCTTGTGATGAGGTAGCCACATCTTGCGCACGGTATTGTTAACTTGCGCCTACTTGTGGTTGGTCCATTTCGTTGGGGATCCTACTTCCCCTGAGTCATCTAATGGTTCATTGCCTCCTAGTGTGTGGATCATGAACCAATTAAAAACTTGCCTCATTCCAGTCCTCCGCGTCGGGTAATGGTTGAAAAGCCCAATAGACTACGTACGTAGGTACGTAGCAGTGATGTAGTAATCTTGGATGTAAACTCGAGAACTTACTCTGAATTCAGTGCACACCTTAATTGCATGAGAGCATGGAATACTACTGCTCACTCATCTACCATAAGAGCATTCTGCTCTCGACAAGGACACTCGAAAGTTTTGAGCACGAACTACTTCATTGACCCGTGCAGAAACTTCCGCCATTTGTGCAGCCTAATTATATCCTGTAACGTGGTAAGATGTCCCTAAATGCTGTCTTGACCTTAATAGGTCATATATCTTATCAGACCAAAATTATTGCATGTTATGGACTCTTGTCGCATCTTTCAAGCGCTTATAAAGATTTTGTACACTTCGGGCAAATGTGGTTCGGATGATAATAGTTATTTGGAGCCGTCTAGCACGTTTCATCACTCCATTGATGCACTCAGACATGTTGGTCGTCAGGATACCACACAATTTTTCGCCGTCGTGGGACAGTGTCCACTTGCTCTTATCAATGCCATCCAAGTATTAAAATGCATCTGGATCAATGGCTTTAATCTGCTCCATTATTCTATGGAAGTCTGTAACTCTAGGTTCTACTTCAGCTTTGAAACACATATCCTTCAATCTCACAGACTTGGCATGCGTATTAAAATGAGAAGAGACATGTCGTAAACAAAAAACGTTAGTAGAGAATGCCAAAACTTATTCTAGTGCACTAAGTAGTCCGTCATGTCGGTCAAATATAAGATAAACCCCTTATATGTCGCGAACAATATGTTTTGTAACCATGCGAAGGAACCAATGCCACGAGTTATAACTCTCTGAATCAACAACTGCATAGTGGCAAGACTTGTTGGTTTGCGTCAACTGCAATTGCCATCAACAACGTGTGCTTTTACTTTAAACCAAAAAGGTTCCATCAACACTGATCACCTTGCGAAAATGTCTAAAAGCCTTGATACATGGTCGAAATGCCCAAAATACAAGTCTTAACATATGCACACCAGGTATTCCAGAAGACTTGTGTAGCCACTCGATCACTGTCCCTGGGTTGTACATCTGTAAGGCCTCCATGTAATTTCGTAAATATTGGACCGACTGCTCCCATGTCCCGTACATATTTTCACGAGCCCGTCGCAAACCTGTCATGCCTTGTGATATGGCACTTCATATCCATATTATTGTTCGACTGCCTTCTGGACATGTGAAGTGCCATATAACGGATCTTGCTCGACGTGAGTGGTAATGAGCATAGCAATCATGTTTTTACATAAATTGGATTGATCATGACGTGTAAAAGATGCAAGACATTTGTGCACAAAACCCAATCTTGTGATTACCCAATCACCCTTTTGTTTACAAAAACTAACGCAGAGACACCATCCGCATACGGGTGATTCGTTGATTAATGGATTCGGAATATCTACATGATTCTCCCCAAGTGATTTCGACAAACAAACAACTTTCGAAACCTTTGGATTGCTCTCTAACACTCTATACGCACACTTGGCGACGCGCACATAGTAATCTTTGACAACCCACATCATATATTTTTTATCTCTGAATATCATGCATGTTCTCAACACTCATTCGTCTTTATCGTTGTAGTACTCCTGTTGAGGGACATCAATAGAATCAATAGGAATGTCTTTGTAGTTGTAATCGAAAAATGGTAGTTCTTGTAGAGTCCCGATCCTCTATCCACTCATTTATGGGCGTAGGGGCACGTTCAACTACGGTAGTAGATTTAGAATGGTCTTCATTTGGTATGCTGTCCCCCCAACTGCAAGAATTCCTTGTCAGTTTTATCACCATCATCTAGTTCATCTAAACTATTTTCAGAATCGCATCCTTCATCTGGTCCGAAGCAATCGGCGGTGTAGTCCGGGATCACTAGTGGTGGAGGGGGATGATGCTCGGTGGGATCTAAATTTGCATAATCGATAATAGTTATTCCACCCTCATCTCGTAGAATTGATGCATACATGTCATAATCATTCCTAGAATAAATATTGGCCATATGTGCGATTACTTCTAAAATATACAAATGCCCCAAGAATAAATTCAATATTCCTAAATGAACAACTAAGCACAAAACATCCACTACAAAGAATCCTGTCTATGCTGACGGCCATATCCGTCAGGAAGCCGTCAGTATATGGAATACTGACGGCCTCCTGACGGATATTGGTCGTCAGCATTCTCGTGGTTAGGATTATAGTATCCTGACGGGTAAATGTTCCCGTCAGTATTCGTGACGACTTTCATGACGGCCCAAGCCGTTAGGAAATGGCCGTCATTACTCCTGGCGGAGTTTAGCAGTCAAGAATATCTGATGCCATCCGAATGGGCTTGGCCGTCAGTAGTCCTGGCGGGTATGTGGCCGTCAGTATTGCTTGCGGGTATGTGGTCGTCTGCAAGTCATAAAATATACTGATGGCTCCCACGTCAGTAGGGCGTCAGTAAGGAAATTAAAATATTATAAAATTTTCTGATATATTAATTAATAATTAAATTAAAAAAGTAATAAACAAATAAATTTTAGATAATCCAAAATAAATTATCCAATAATGAAAAATCAAAACAAATTATCCAATATTTCAAAATCAAAACAAATTACCCAATATTCTAAAATCAAAATAAATTATTCAAATATTCCAAAGTATAAAAAAATTCTGAATTCTCCATCCATCTAATTATTATCACCATCGAATGTCGGATCAATAGGAGGTTGAGTAGGAGGCCGACGAGACATGTCCAGGGCAACAACTTCATTAATTTGCTGACGGAGCGCCAACTGGGAATGCTCCTGCTCCTTGCGGATCCGCTGAATCTCGAGCGCCTGCTCCTGGAGGATCTGCTGAATCTCCTGGTTGGGTAGCTCAAGCTGCGCTTACTGGGACTGGACCTGCGTTTGAAGCTGATGAACATTGGCGGTGGAGTTGGAAGAAGTAATGCCCTTTTGTACCTTCCCGAAGCATCTAAGGCCATAGCATTGACCTTTCTTATTCCCAACAACCTGTAGATAGACCTCGTTCGGGTCTATCTGAGTGCCGCTATCATCAGACAACGCAGCACGCCTCTGCTCCAAATCCCTCCCATTGTCCTCCTGATATAAAAATTTTCAGCTACTATTACTAAACAACTTTTAACAGATGTTAAACTAAAGAACTCGGATATATATGATGTATAAACTTACAGCTATCCTCTAGGCTTTGGGGTGCGTAAATGTGCCGTCGGGATTTCGATCATACTTCAGAAGAAGGTCGTAGTTACTAGGCTGCGTACCCGTCTGAGCAGCCTGTATATATAAAGATACATTTACAATAATATAATGAATTAATTAAAATATAAAATTATACATGTTCAATAATATATTTAATTACTTAAATATAAAATTATTATCAATTTACAATTTCGGTGGCTTGTCAATTTGCCGGCATAGACCCACCTCGGTGCTTCACTATACTAGTCGAAGGGCCTCCGGGCTCGCTCAATCTATTGCGCCTGGCCTTCTCAGACTTCTCTACCTCCGCAGGCCTCTGAAACTCCACCAGCCATCTATTCCAGGTCTTCTCCCCTACGCAGGAAGGTATCGTCCGAGCCAGTTGATATGCCTTCTTCAACTCGTATATATGACTCTTATAAAAATCCCGCATCGCTATATAGAATGTCGTCTTGATGTAATTCTCATCGTATATACCTCTGTCCCACCACACCAATCCCTACAAAAGAAATACAATTAGATAAAATAATTAATCAATTTACTTAACACAAAATAAATAAATAAACAAAATTACCCTAAAATGAGGCCATCACGTCTGACGATTGCTATCCGGGATGTGCTCGAATTTCCATCCTGCTGGGTGGATACGAGACTCGTATATAGTCCTCAAATAGGTCGGCAAGTCCTACGATGGACTTCGTAACCTAAAAATCAATATTTACTTCAATATATGTAAAATAATTAAATTATATATTGAACACATAACAAAATTGATTAAAATGTTACTTATTTCCGAGCACGAATACCTCGATCCCTGTATTCCTGACCTCTGTACCGGGCGTGCTCCCCGCCTCATCAGACGGGTTAGGTGGAACAGTAAAATCAAAGTCTAAGTCGGTGGCATCATCCTCATGGGGTCCGGAGGATGATGAGCCGAGAGAAATCCAATGATTATGAGGACCCTTGCCAGGCATCTAACATACAACACAGTTTTATTAATAAATAAAATTAATTAATTATATATATATATATATATATATATGTGTGTGTATATATGATTGTACAGATTATCATTAACACTCATAAAATCTTCGAACCTCAACACTAACTTTCAGACTCATCTTCGTAGCTTTCTTCATCTTCTTCAGTTAATACTAGTTCATCACTTTCTGACTCTTCTAGATCATCATTGACCGACTCGTCATTTTCGTGATTGTGAGGGTCTTTTAATTGGAAGTCGACATCCTCCAATTGTACTGCAGGAAATGTTTCTAAAACATCTTCTTGGAATGACTGTTGTTCAGGCACGTGAGGCTCGATATAATCCACCGTCGATTGAGCTTTAATTTTACATGTTGCTCACCAATCTAGTTTGTCTCGCTTCAAACTCGTATACAAACTGTAGTGCACTGGAGTCGCTTGGGAGGCGAGTAGAAATAGCTCATATCGATTGAATCTACATTTATGATTGATATCAACGAGCTTATATTGAGGGTGAATTTTCGTGCTGGCTGGATTTGGATCAAACCACTCACATTTGAACAAAAACGTCCTTCCGGTCGTCTGAAGCCCGTGATACTCCAATTTAACCACTTCTAAAAGACAATCGTAATAATCCATATAATCTGGCCCATAATTTCTTCCTCTTATACAAACTCCTGTGCTCGACGTTGATTGTTCAGAACCATATGCAAGCATGTGAAATCTATATCCATTTATCTTACAACCACTGAATGTGTTCACAACACGTGATGGACCATACGCAATGGACCTTATATAATCGTCATTGACATTGTTCAAAGGATCTCGTGCCTACAATAATTTTATGTTTTAAAATTTTATAGTATATATTAATTGCCATGTAATTTTAAAGATAATTAAGACTCACGTAGTTCTCAAACCAAACAAGAAATTCAGCATCCAATTTTCGATTCAGTGCCTCATCTGTAACGTTCGGTTGGTGACGTTTAACACCATCTTCGAACAAACTGCACATTTATATTTAAAATGGAGAATTGTTATAGTATTTAATTAATAGATTTCGATAATTACAATTGCAACGAGCTTGAATCGTTAACCGGATAAGTTTTTGGAGTTCATCATAATTTAGTAACACATATCTTCGGGCCTCGGCTAATTCTTCATCCGACAAGAATCTTTTCCCTGCGTTTGAGAAAGCTTCACCATTATTTTTGAAAATAGATAGAACGTTTGGATCGTCGTCTTCATCATTTTGAACTTCTTCATTACGATTTAAGTTTGTCCTTTTTGTGGAGACATTATCGTCGAAGTAGTACGAAACAAAATTTGACGCCTCTTCAACTGGATATGCGTTTGCTATCGAGCCTTCAACACATTTTTTATTCCTTACAATGTTTTTCAACTTGCGAAGATACCTATCGAAATAATACATCCACCTATATTGAACTGGACCAGCAATTCTCGCTTCGCACGGTAAGTGGATGGGCAAATGTTCAATTGAATAGAAGAAACTTGGTGGAAATATCATCTCAAGTTGACAAAGTATTAGGGGAATGTCACGCTCTAAACGACTCATATCAGCAATTCAAATGAGTCTCGCACTCAGATCTTTGAAAAACAAACTTAGCTCTGTTAGTGCCTTCCACACGGGTTGAGGAAGCAGTTCTGTAAATGCAATTGGGATCAACCACTGCATAAACACATGACAGTCATAGGTTTTCATCCCGTACAATCTCAACCCTTTCATATCAACACAGTGACCTAGATTTGATGCGTACCCATCTTGAAATTTGAGAGACTTTACCCATTCACACAATGTAACTTTCGACGGCTTATCGAGCGTGTATGACGCTTTGGGATACTTTCCTGATGCGTCTGCATGAAGTTCGGGATAGTGACAGTATTTTGCTAACTCATCTCTTGATTTCGAAGTGTCTTTTGTCTTCCCTTTTACATTCATCACCGTGTTAAACACATTATCAAAAATATTTTTCTTGATGTGCATAACGTCTAAATTATGACGAATCAAGTTAGTGATCCAGTAAGGCAAATCCCAAAAAATACTTCTTTTTCTCCAACCACTATTCTTCGCTATTAGTCCGTTCACACGTTCTGCATTTTCATTGGTTACTTTCAGAAGTCCTAGAATTTCAATTTTGGCCAAAATCTTTGTTCCAGAATGGACGTGCGGCGGTAGAGCTTCAACCTTTCTATTTTTCCTAAAATTTTTTATCTTTACGAATTCGATGATCACATTCTAGAAATTTACGATGGTTATGAAACCATGATTGCTTCATGCTCTTTTGTCGGGTAAAAGTGTCGGAACGCTCCATGCAATACGGACAAGCCATTCGACCGGCCGTACTCCAACCGGACAACATCGAGTAGGCAGGCAGGAAAGTCACTAATGATCCACATAAGGGCCGCTCACAATTGAAAGATCTATTTTTTATATACATTGTACGAGAGAGCACCGTCAGACCACAACTTCTTCAGCTTCTCAATCAACGGCTGTAGAAAAACATCTAACTTATCTTAAGGGTTCTGTGGGCCCGGGACGAGAACGCTGAGAAACATGTACTATTCTTTCATGCACATCCAAGGAGGCAAATTGTATGGTGTGACAATCACCGGCCACGATGATTATTGTTTTCCAAAACTTCCAAAAGGTTGAAATTCGTCTGTACATAAACCCAATCTTGCGTTTCGAGTTTTAGCGACGAACTTTGGATGAGTTTGATCGAAGTGCCTCCAAGCCTCAAAATCTGACGGGTGACTCATGACACTATCCTCTACCATATGTTCTGCATGCCACGGCATATCTTTTGACATTATTTTAGATGCGTACAACCTCTGCAGGTGGGCCGTTAGAGGAAAGTAAAACATCCTCTTGTACGAAACTAAGTTGGACTTGCGCCATTTAGCTTGTCCCTTCTTCGCGGGTTTGAACCGTGTATGATCACAAAACTTTCACTTATCCAGATTCAAATCATCCTTCCAATAAATCATGCAGTTCTTCACGCATCAATATATCTTCTCTACCGGTAACCCCATACCTCTCAACAACTTCTTACTTTTATAGAAATTATCTGAAATATTGTTGTCTTCTGGCACGATCTCTTTGATTAAATCAATAAATTGATCATAACATTTCTGAGAAATGCTATGATCCGATTTCAAATTTATAAGACAGGCAACTAAAGACAACCGATTGTGTTTCTTGCAACCGGGATATAGAGGTTTTTTTGCAGCTTGCAGAATATCAAAAAAATCTTCGCCTCGGGATAAGGTGGTTCCTCTAACTCAATATCATATATTGAAATTAAGACCAGCAACATCTTGTACCATATCGACGTACGCATTTGATGATGATCCCCCGACTTCAATATCAGCAGGCGATGAGACGAGATCTGTTTCCCCGTGATGAGTCCAAATGTAGTAATCAGCAATGAACCCTTTGGTACCGAGGTGATATTTTATCTCATTGATAGACCTATAACTAGAGTTCATACACTTAGTTCGTGGGCAAGGGCATTTTAGTATATCATCATCCCTCTCTGCAGAATCACGCGTGAGTGAAAATTGTACGAAACTATCTACACCGGCCACGAACGCCGGATTTAGAAATTCGGCAATATTTCGTTTGTATATCCAACTACGATCAACAACCATCCTAAAGTTTTTGAGTGTTATTTATGATTCTAGAATCAATGGCCAAAAAAGAAGGTGGCAAAATTTTGGCAGTATTACGAGAAAAATGTGTAATTCAAGTTATAATTGGTAAGGCTTCTATCCCATTCAAGAACGTGACATTTAGTAGTATGCATTATCTTAAAATATGCAGTTTTCTAAGATTCAAAATTTTGGCAGTATCTCCCATTAGTTCTCGTAGTACACGTATATTTCAGTGCACCCAAGAACAATTAGAGAGATCCAGAAACCGAAGTTTCAAAAAAAAAAACATATACATAAGATAACCATACTACAAGTCACACTCTCAAACTGTCAAAAAATGAGACAATTCGAAATTTAGTATCAAACTCTATATTTGATACTAAATCTCAAACGGGTCTAAGGAATATTGGAATAACTCGAAACTTAGTTTCAAAATTTTCTATTTGATATTAATTCTCAAACGAGTGATTTATATATAATTGATTCTCTACAACAATATGAATCGCGTCACTTCGCCAAGGTTCCAAATAAGCAAATACCACCGTCATATTTTTTAAGAATATTTTGAAAACTTAAATAAAACCATGTGACACTCTATCAATTTTTTTTAAAAAAAAATTCTAAACCCACTATTGGAGGGACAACACCTCCCGGACGGCGCCATAACCCACATCAACATCCGATGGTATACAACCAACAACACCAATGACAATAATATATATAAATAAAATTAAATTTCGACCGATCACCACGGCCTCCCATGCATGAACAATATATATACAATATAATGGGTGCATACATATATCACAATATAGTTTGCCCCTAAAGTTTATCTAAACTTAAAAGCAGACCCTAACAATTTAAGTTAATACAATGAAACCTTATTTTCCTAATTATTTACTAAATTAACCCATAACTATCTAATTATATACTTTGTGTACGTATTTTCCTAAAAACTTACTAATTTAACCCTAATTTCGAAATTATTTACGATTTGACCCCTAATTTGAAATCAAAATTTTATTTCAAAATTAAAATCTATTTGAAACCTCATTATTTAACTAGAAAATAAAAACAGAATTTTAAATAAACTTTTATTTAATTTAAAATTATTTTAAAAACTATAAATTTATTTTTAAATTAAAATAAAAACAGAATGATAAATTAACTCCAATTTATATTAAAATTATTTAAATCCCAATTTTGATTAAAGAAACAGATTTTTATTTTAAAAAAAACAAATTTTTATTTAAAAAAAATATTTATCTTATATTTGCTAAACTAACGTATATTATATTAAATGGATATATTGTAGGTTTAGGTTATTTTTAATACATATATATGTTCATATATATATATATATATATATATATATATATAATTATACAGGTTCAATAATATAATCAATTATTGTGTTTTTTTTATTTATTCAATTAACAAACATCAAACATATATATAAAAAATATTAAAAATTACTTCATAATAATTAAAAAAATAATAACAATAATACTAACTTTCTCCCAAGCGACGGCGACGGCGGTGGTGGGGGGCGACGGTGCTGGAGCACGGGTTGGTGGTGGTGTGGGGCGACGGCGCTGGTGGTGGTGGTGGGCAATGGTGACGGCGCCGACTCTTTTTCTCCCAAGCAACGGCAGCTTGCGCGGCGATGACGATGGGTCGGCGACGGAGGGCAGGGGGTTGGGTCGGGAGGGTTTGACGGCGATTTTTTTTTATATCTCATTTTGAAAGAATGTGGCGGGGAAGGAGGGGGGGCGATTTTTTAGGTTAGAATCCTGACGGGCAAGGCCGCCAGGATTAGCGGTACTTGTACGCTGACGGGCAAGGCCGTCAGCGTATATATTATTTTTTTTTTAATTAAAAATTATATCTTGATGGCCTCGCCCGTCAGGATAATTAAGCGGGATAAATTCCCGCTCTTTGCCTGATGGGTTACTGGTGGGGGTATTTACCGACGGCCTAGGCCGTCAGTAAGACCGCCAACAATGTATTCCGCCAGTAATGCTGACAGCCTTTTGCCCGTCAGCATACTCGTCAGTATAGCCAGATTTTTTTTGTAGTGATCGAAACGAATAAATTAAAATTTTAACATAATTAATAATATCCTCACAACATAAATAATTTCGAATGTTCACAAAATTAATAACTTCCTCATAAACATATAAAATTAATTTTAATAAATAATTAACAACTAAACAAGAACCGGATAAATTCGAATTTTCACATAACTAAGAATTTCTCACAAAATAAATAATACCCAAATATTCACGTAATTATAAATCTTTTCACAAATAAGTAAATTAAATATTTGTAAGTAATTAACAACTAAACACAAAAAGAATAAATTAGTATTTTCACAAAATTAATAATTTAGTCATACACAAATAAAATCAATTTTAATAAATAATTAACAACTAAACAAGGACCGGATAAATTAAAATTTTCACATAATTAAGAATTTCTCACAAAATAAATAAATTCAAATAATTAATAATTTCATCACAAACAAATAAATTCAAATTTTCACATAATTAATAGTTTCTCACAAAATAAATAAATTCAAATATTCACATAGTTAATAATTTCATCACAAGCAAATAAAAACAATTTTCATAAACAATTAACAACTAAACACGAAACTAATAATTTTAAAATTTAACATAATTAACATTTTCTCACAAACAAATCAAATAAAATTTCATAAATATTCACAACTAAAATTCACAAATAAATAAATTTAATATATACAAAGAAATTAAATTTAAGTGCAATTAGTTAAAATTGGAGGTAACAATAATTCATTCACCTAACAACTAAAAATAAATTAACACTTGAATTAGGAAATTACCCTTTATTTATGATGCTTGGAGCTACTGCCGCTGCTTCTTGTTGCTGGGAGGAAGAAGATGAGAGTATGTGTGTGTTGTGTGTGTCGTGTGTGTTGTATTTGTGTTTTAGAATATTTATTTTTTTGTATAAAGGGTCGAGACGCCGTTGTCAATGGCGTCCCGCTATTCGAACTTTTTTATTTATTTTTTTACAAATCCACCCGAATGCCAATGACATTTTATTTATTTTTTACAAATCCACCCGGATGCCAATGACAGTAGCGTCCCGCTCCCTCGAATTTTTCTTTTCAATTCAGCCCCCAATTTCTTTTTTAAATAAAATGGTTTGGAACGCCAATGACAGCGACGTCCCGATATTTTTAATTTTAATATTATTATTTAAACGGAACTTACATTGAAAGTGGATATCAAGATTTGACCTTGCAACTATTGAACCTAAAATGAAGAGTTCAAAAAAAATGGTAAGCAAAAATCTCAAAAACCTCCAATAAAGCCTTGAGATGGAATAAAAAGAAAAAAACTGCGGGACCCGCCTGTCAGTGGCATCCCGACCCAAAGTTTTAAATGTTTTCAAAGTTGTAATATTTAATCAATTTCTAATTAATTATATTATTTATTTAATAATACCCAATTAAAAAGTGTTTATGAAAAAGTTAGAGAAAAACAAATAAAACATTTAGGAGATTGAAAAAATTCTGGTAGATGAAAGATTGCGACAAACAGGCTGGGCTTGGGTGCATAATAAATTAATGTAATTGGAATTGGGTATTTGGTTGAACTTGAAACAGCATTTGAATATCACGAATGAATTTTTTAATCTGTTTCATCTTCAAGCTTTTCTCAATACCTAACAAAAATTCACATTAAAATCTGTAAGAATGGAGGATATTGATACGAACAACATGAATAATGTTAGTGCTTGACATCTAATTTGTTTTACTCCTTTTTTTTCTCTTTTTTTTTTTGGTGTATTACTATTTATTGGGTTGAAAATCGCGAACATGTTCGATCTGGTTTTAATGAACAATTGATGTATGTTCAAAAGTTATGACCGAACATTGTGTATATGTTTCGAATATACAGTTCGAACATGTCCATAATGTTCGAACTTATTGTTCGAACATTTTTCAGTTGTTCGATACTTTTTTTCGAACATAATGTGTTTATTATGTAATTATATTCTAACACTTTTTTTCAAGGAATCGAAGACAATGTCAACCAAAAATAGTAATGGTAATGGTAATCTAAAATGATCGACTATTAGATTCGAACACAATATGTTCGAAAATAGCAACCGAACATATTACATATATTCGAAAAATAATTCTGAACATGTGCATTGTGTTCGAACTTGAGATTCGAACACCTCTCTGTTGGGTCCAACATAAGGTAGAAAACACCAAAATTCCAAAACACAATTAAAAATCCTACAGAACAAGTTAACAATCCAACAAAACAAGTTCGAAACAAGTTAACAATCCAACAAAATAAGAAACAAACAATCCGACAAAACACAAGTTAAACCACTAAACAAAACAAGAAATTAATGAACATCCAAAACACAAGTTCGAACATCTAAAACACAATTCATCAAGCATTGTTAAACTACTGAACAATATCCTCGACCCTCATGTCTACCACTGGACGGCTCAAGCTTCATCATTATCACTATCTCCTCCACCTAAGGCTTTGTATGCATCTTCCACAGTGAGATAGTCTTCCGCGAGGTCTTCTTCCCGACGCCTCCATCGTTGCTCCACTGTTTGTGACATGCAAGAGAAATACACTGGCTGCATATTTATTTATTAGTACTAGATACTATGATATATATTTATCATTTATCATTAATTTTGAAATGCACTTTTCATTTCAGTTTCGGTGATTCAAACGTGCATGTGCTTTTTGTTGTGTTCGAGCATTATGTTTGAACAAATTGGAAGTGTTTGACTATAAATTTCGAACAGAGTCACTTTGTTCGAAAATAAAAACCGAACATAAGCATTATGTTCAAAATTTTAGTTCGAACAAATTGGCAGTGTTCGACTATCCTTTTCGAACGTCTTCATTTTCAGCTTTTTTGGAAGATATTGTTCGACTGTTTCTCACGAACACGGGCTACATGTTTGGATTTTTCGGCCGAACATATGGCTATTGTTCTAAGAACCAGACTCTCGAACACGAAAAATTTATTCAAAAACTTTAAACCCTAACGTAAACAATTGAATCAAACCAAATGAGAAACTTACCCCTTGCGTTTGATGGCTCACTCCGTTCCATTTTTCCTCTCAGTAAATTATGTGGAATTCTCAGGAAAAAAAAATTCCTCTCTTCTTTCCCCTCTTTTTCTTCTCTGCGTATTTCTTCTTCTTCCCCTCTCTCCTTCTCGTTTCTTTCCTTTTCTTTTCGTTTTCATATTATTCTTTTTTATTTTATTTAGTTTATTATATTATTTATTATAATATATGGGGGTAAAATGGGGTGTTATTGGGGTTAACTTGTAAAAAGAAAAACATTTTAAAATATTTTGGGGTGTTCTTATCAACCGGGGTGAACTCATAAACTTATGGGGTGCGCGTATATCCGTGCCCATAAAATTAAGAATTATATTAGATTTAGAATAATAAAAAATAAAATCTTCAGCATTAAACTATGCCACGGATCTCAAATTTACCCCTACTCATATCCGCCCATACAAATCAGCTCCGTATAAGAAGAAGAAAGAAATGCAATAGTTAATTCCCCTTCATTTCTTATTCATTCTCAAAATTCTGTGAAGGTGGCCAGAAGTCCATCGCAGCCCGTGCTTGAGTCTCTCCACTGTAACCCTCGTCGTCATCTAGCCCAATTCACACTTTTGCACCATCTTTCACTAGAATGAGCTTAATAAATTGATTTAATTTTCTATCTCTATTTTTCCCAAGTTTATGAATTGATCGAGTCTGATAAAAGCCAACCTGTAGTCCTAGGTACTTCTCGCAATTTCAAGTTCTCACCGTTCGGGTTTTGTTTAATTTTTCTTTTGCGGTTGAATTAGCGTTTTCAATTGTCAAATTGCATTCTTGTACAGATTTTGTGGAATCTTTTTTAATTCCAAAGTGATTATTGAACTTTTAGGTTATAATTTATGGGTTTCACGATTCAATTTGAGAATTATTGATTTCTCATGAGTAGTTGATGAAAGCTATGGTGATTTTGTTTATTAATTTTGACATTTCATTATCATCAACTAAAACAAGATATATTTTTGTCTGGCCATTTGTGGACTCAACTTTAGAAAATTTAAGTTTTACTGTCTTTAGATTTTCTTATACAATAAGAAAATGTTGAATGACCCTGTAAATCGGAACTGCTTCAGAAAAGCGCTTGAGGTTTAACACAATAAAAAATGATTTGGAAACACGAGAGATTGAGGATATGTAGAAAATAACTTCCCAAATAAATAACCACCATCTGTGCCAGCCTCAAACAAGTGTGCCACAATCGGGACGGGTCTTGTCGGAGCCCCAACGAGTGGTGACATGATGAAATTGCAGATTATGGTTGACGAGGAGAGCGATAAAATTGTTGATGTCTGTTTATAGACTTTCTCATTACTACTGAATGGGTGAAAGGTAAATAAATAGATGAAATTTTGTCAACCAAGAATAGGAAAATTCCCAAAACATCTCTTCAAAACTGTCAATGTCAATCGAGATTAGTTTGTGTTTTGAATTTCAAGTGCATTTGCTGATTTTTTTTTTATTTTTATTTTTGTTAATTGTATAGTTTCCTCTTATTTTAGTTTGTGAGTTTCATTTGGTTGTATTGTGGAGAGAATTCTCTTGATGTATGTGTTATTGAGTTATTGATGAAATATCGCAGGAATGAGATGAATGGAAGGCAGGTGAAGTTCCATATGGTGTACTTGTTGACATGGAAGAAAGCCATATAACACCATTTAGTTGGGATGGAAATAAAAATGTTCGATGATGCAAAATTTACTTAAACTGCAATTATTTTACATTTTATACCATTTTGAAAATATTTTGAGAACTAATGTGGTTTAGCTGTATATTTTTCTACTTAGAACACGCAGTTATGTTCAGTTTTAGGACTTTATGGGATCAACATAAAGTTAATTCTATGTGTATTAAAAATCCAGAATTTGTAGAGTGGTGTAGAGGAAAGTTGCTTAGAGCTTATATAAAATCTGGGATTTCAAGCAATATTACATTGTTGCTTTTGGCTTGTGTGAGTTTAATTACAACATAGTATGTAAAAGTGATACTTCTTAGTGCAAAAGTGACATTTCTAAGTGAAAAAGTTACTGTATTAATTGATGGAAAAGTGACTATTATATTTTAAGTTAAATGTTTGCTTACAATATAATGTGTAAAAGTGGCACTTTTATGTAATGTGACACTTTTAGTGCAAATGTGACATATAAGTTAAACGCTTAAATACAATATAATGTGTAAAAGTGACACATATTCATTTAAAAGTGACAATATTAACTGAAAAAGGTAATGCTTTTTAATGCAAAACTGACACTATTATATTCTAAGTTGCAGTAGAAAAGTGACATTTAAGTGAAAAAATGAAAACCTTTAGTGTAAAAGTAACACATATATAAGTTAAATGTTTTATGACAACATACTGTGAAAAAAGTTACATATTTTTCTAGTAAAAGTGACATTATTAATTGTTTCGTTACAATAAAACACTCAAGAGCAACATTTATTAGTGCAAAAAGTGACAAGTTATAGTTCAAAATTAACAAAATTAACAGAAAAGGTGACACAATTATATTTTAAATCGAATCTTTCAATATAGAGAAAAATCTTTTTTACCTCCTAAACTATGGTCATTTTGATACTTTGCCTTCTAAACTTTTTTTTTGGTGCAAATTACCTCCTAAACTGTACGAATTTTGCACTTAACCTCCTGAATTCTCGTTTTTGGTTGAAATTCTAGCCGGATCTCACTCGTGTGACATGCACGCTAACATATAAGGGGTAAAATTGACTTTTCATCTCTTCCTCATGACTCCCGCTCAAGATAATGACACATGAGCACTACGTAGGTTCCTAATCCTACGTGTATACATATATTAATGTGAACATTATCTTAACAGGTCACACGAGTGCTCACGTGCCATTGTTTTGAGCAGGAGCCATAAGTAAGAGATGGAAAGTCAGTTTTACCCCTTATATGTAAGCGTGCATATCACACGAGTGAGATCCGATGAAAAGCTCCACCAAAAATGGGAGTTCAGGAGGTTAAGTGCAAAATTCGTACAGTTTAGGAGGTAATTTGCACGGAAAAAAAGTTTAGGAGGCGAAGTGTCAAAATTATCATAGTCCAGGAGGTAAAAAAGATTTTTCTCTTCAATATAATATTATGTGTAAAAGTGGTAAGTCTTAGTGCAAAAGTGACAATGATATATTTTAAGTCAAAAGTGATGGATAATGGTGGTGAATTGTACCATCATTTAATTTTTTAGAACTTCGATTCTTATTGTTGGATTTTGCAAATATTGTGCTACAATTGTTGATGTTTTACGTGGTGCGGTAACTATTTATTGTCGATGAGTAGTGTGAGGACTTTTTTAAATGGACTCAAGTCGTTTGTGATCAATTGAACCCTTATTGTTGTTTTCTTGTGATTGCTTTGTAATCATCCACTTATCGAGCCAGGTGTAACTTTAACACTTAAGACCTTCACTTTTGCACTAAAAGCAATGCACAAAGAATATTCACTTTTACATATCACCAAGTAAATCTGGTACATCTCTCAAGCCTCTTGCCATTTAATTCGCCACACTTTCTAAGTTATATCACATATTGTCCAAAATGGGAAATTGTAAAAGATATTGATCCACTTGTTTGATCAATTTACCATTGTATATATTCTTCTGATTCCTACAACAACCCCAGAGATCTCTGTGAATGGATATACCTACAACAATTTATTTGGGACTGTGAATGGATATAAGTTGAAAATATAATGATTAAAATTAATTCAATATAAAAAATAGTAAAATAATAATTAAAATGATTGATATTTTGAGTTATGTGAGTGGAAGAATAGTAGAATTTACGAAAAATTATTTAATAATGATTGATGACTGAATGATTATTAAAAAAATGAATTGAAATGATTGCTAGAAAAAAAAGTTTAGAGTAAGTTAAAAATATAAACATTGAAATATTTAAAATATTACAAACTTAAAAAGAAAATGTAGGCAATGTCCGCCTTAGTTGTTTACATTGAGAAAGAATATCACTACTTTTTTCTACAGAATCAAATATGTAGCTTATTTCGAATCAATGAAAAATATTATGTGAAGTTTTTCTAGGTTTAGATAATGATTGTAAAGAATTTATCAATAATTACTTTTACCTAGTAAATTATGCATTAAAAACCATTATTATATATAAATATTGAAATTGAAATAAATATAAATCTCAAATAAAAGTTTGAGATTTAATAGTTGAAATTAAGTTTAAATAAAAAAGTTTTAAATAGACAATCTTGGGTTTACAAAAATAAAATAAAATAATTAGTCTAACACAACCTAAATAAATTAAGACAAGAAACACTTTAAAACTATTCAGGTCTTCTTAAAAAAAATGAGAATGGCAAAAAGAATAAATTTAAAATCAAAGAACATTTTTAAGACTTTGAATGATAATATTTAAATAAAATAAAGTCAAGGCTTATCATGAAATATGAAAAGAAGTTATAAAAATATATAATGGACTAATTTCAAAAGAAATTGAGCTTGAGTAAAATAAAATCACAAGTTTGTGAGTTTAGAAAAAAATAAATTAAATTGTGACTATTTTAAGAAGTGGAGGAAATAAATACAATAATAAATATAATAATAAAATTATACTAGATAAATAAATAAATAAAAGTTAAAATAAATTTTGTGGTATCACAATCCACCCACCTTTCGCCCTCGAAAATCAGTGAACATGTAAAATATTAAAAAAGAAAATTGGAAAACCTTGCTAACAAATTGTATCGAATGGAAAATAATTTATAAAATAAAATAAAATAAAATAAATGTGATGAGTTTTTATGAAAGTTGGATGTTATACAAAAAATGTGGGAATGATTAGTGAAAGTATAAAATGGTTTAATGTAATTGGATTGACAAATCAGGTTTTGAATCATGGTTGTCGAATTTAATATCATTTGATTGGCATGAAACGAGTTTGATAAATCTGAGAGTTGTAATAGCTTGACACGGAGGTTCTATCTTGTATATGAAGTTTGATAGCCTTCCCTCTTTGTTTTCCTTCTATCTTCTTTGCTTCCATTCCTATTGGTTGTTGAATGGTTGATTATGGATTTGTATCTGTTAGGATAATGATTGTGGAGTGAGTTTTTTTCGAATGAACTTGTTTGACTTGACATGAGTCGAACATAATTATAGAGGTATATAAAAAAAAGATTATCTCAAGTGGATTGTGAAGAATGAATATTGGTAGTAATTGTAGAAGAAACAGGTATAGAAGAATAGGAATTGAAGAAGAGACCAATGACAAAATACGTTCTTGGAGAACAATATGAGAAATGTAGATAGATGTTACTATTGAGATTGAGGAGATAATGAGATGAATTGTGATGTAATTGATTTGGTATAAGGACATGCTAATATTTTTTTAAAACATGGATGCATATGAACTTGATAAACATGTAAATAAACTAATTTGTGACTTGTTTGAAAAGTTAAAGAAAATAGCTCAATGTGACCTTTTGCGTTAAAAAAAATAAAAAAAATTCACTTTAAATAACTTGGGTTTCAAATGAGTTGAAAGAGCCAATATTCTTTTCCTAAATAAATAATAAAGTGGAATGGAAAGACCAATTAAAATAACTCACGATTTAGATTTGAAAATAAAGGTGAGCCAAGATTTTAAAGTAACGTGACCAAATATTTTACGCATGAGCTAATATAATAATAATGAAAGATGCACTATATAAATATTTGAAAGAAACAAAAATTTAAAAGAAATGACCTTGGTTATTTTAAAATATAACATGGGCTCTCAAAAGGTGTTTCACGTAGTTAAATAAAAAAATATACTAATAAAATTCAACACCAAAAAAGAGGAATGATGAGATGAAAAATCATGAGCGTTATAAACCACCCACCTGTAAAAAATTCATTCTCAGAAAAAAAAAAAGGTCATGCATGACTTATAGAAATGTTTTGTGATTTTTTATTTTTTTTTGAAGTAATGGATGCATGTTTATATCTAGTGCGACTTGAAAATATAAATCATGTGATAAAATTTTTTGTGAACATCACATGCAAATGTGGGTTTTGAAAGTATGTACCCTTGACATGAAAATATGAATTTTGAAATAATGCTCTTGACAGGAAATTTAGATCTTGTAATGCAACTTGACATGAAACAGGGGTTTTGTGATAATGGTTCATGATGCACATGAAATGAGAATATCAACTATGCACTTGATAAAACATAATGCATAATTTGTAGAAGCCAAATAAACAGAGCAATGAATTTGTAAAGAATATGAATTTGTGAAATGTGTGTAATGAAGTCATAAATTAATGAAATGGTATGATTAATGAATAAGGGACATTGGGAAAGCCGATGAGATATGACGAAGGCGGATGGTAATAGTAATAATTTTAAATAATAATACAAGAAAATTAGTCTATATAAACGAGCTCGCTCTGATACCACTATAATGCCCTGATTTTGATAAAACTAAATTAATTTATATTTTTAAAGAACTTAAGAAATCTTGATGTCACATAAATGTCTAATTTTATAAAACGAAACTGAATTTTAGAATTTCACAAGGAATTGAATTTACGCAGTGAAAAATGATAACATAAGTAAACCAAGTCTCTATCAATTAGAATTGATAGTTAGCATAGCCTTGCATCTAGTTCAGCCTTTATTTAACAGATAAAATAATAAAATAAAATGTATTAGTTTCATTCAATCCTCGTCCTCCTTTATTCGATGTTCCTAAAAAAATATCGTTGAATTGGGATGAGCTCAATATACTTGATATGCGAGAAATTGTGCAGTAATTATTGGGTTATAAATATACTTTTATACACTTTGTATTATCATATATATATATATATATATATATATATATATTATTTCTCGTGTATATATTCTTGTGGATGGACGAGCACCGATTGCATGTTTTTGTTTATTTTGAAATATTTTGTTGCTCGATTTGTAAGACGATGATCGTTGTATGGCTCGTGTATTAATTTTGGCGACACAGGGTTGTTATTGGGTCACCCAATAACAGAGAGTTGGACAAATAAAGGCCATTGAACCTTACCTTTCTTTGTCTTAAGAGAGGCGGTTGATCTCTTTTATATATATGATAAATGCGGCCAGATTTAGAGTTGATTTGGGAAAGATTACCTTTGGAGGATTTGTAAAGGGAGATAATTTTGGGAAGACCTTTTGGATAAGGAAAATTGTAGAGCCGTTTTTTAGGACTTTCCTTAGCAATAAGGTGGGCTTTGAAAAAAGGCATATTGGAGGCAGAGTAGCTTTTTGTAGGAGAGAATCAAGGAAGCTCTCAATATTGACTTTCCTTAGGAGTTCTGGAAGAGCAACTCACAATATAAAAAGAGCCATTCACGAGTATTCTAAGAGGGAGACGTGCAACACCAGTCTCTTGTTTTTCTTCTTTCCCTTATTTATCAAGAAATAATGTTTTCTTACTTAGTTTTATTTTATGATTTTATGAATACCATGTGTGAGTAGTTTAATGGATTTCGATCCTTGTGAAGTTGAACCCCATCTTTTGATTATATTTTAATTAATTCTAGTAATATTTATTTCATTTTTCGTATGAAATTGTTTGTGTTATTCTATTTTCTTACCATGGTTTCATAATTTTTAATTTAGATTTATCACCTAAATCGAGGTTAGATATCAACTGCTAGAAATAGACTACAATTCATAATTGTTGTCGTTTCTCTTTCACTTGTAGCAACTAATAGTCGCGCACTATTAGGGATAACACAATATAAGTTAAATAAACCGAGTTTATGAGTTTATTGTTTAAATTACCCTATTTATCTTGTGTCTATTGCTTTTATTGGATTAAATCTAGAGAGCTTATTCTATGCTGTTCATTAATTATGTTTAATCGAAGAGCTTGTTTCAATTAAATATTCGGTAAGGGTAAATTCGAGTAGCAGAGCTTATTGCTATGCAGGGCTAGTAATTTCATATGAATGGTGAATTATAATATTACAATTGTTTAGATGGATCGATCGAGGGCGGAAACTGAACTTGGACGTGAGTTTTGTCATTATTATTAATCTCATATTAATATGTGTTTCGTTAGTTCGAAGTTAATTACTTTGTCGTTGTTCGTATAGTTATTTGGTTATTTATTTCTAATAAGTTAGTTCATCATCTTTTACCCCCTTTTATTATTTTAATTAAATACGAATAATCACAAATTAATCCACACTGCAAAGTTGAGGAAAAATAAAAATATTAAATTTATAGCGTAATGGCGCGCGGTCAGTACTCAATATGTATACCAACATATCTCATATAAAGATTAAACCTCAAAAATAGAACAATCAGTCATATAATTCATAAAATAGCATTTTAGAAGAAATAGACTTGAATGCAACTAAAACACGACGGGCTTACCTTATGACCCTTTTCCTCGGGCACTGACAACCTTTGCAAGATACGGTTAATTAATGGATAGCACGCCGGGATAAACTCATGATCATTTACCTCGGTCATAGATAACTTTTACGGCCTCTATCTATATTTGATTTTAAAAGTAGATTGTACTCAAGAATACATGATATACATAACACGATAATTGAGAATTTAGACTTAAAACATGATAAGCAGGTGGTCCCTATCTCGTAAAAGTCATGGAAAACTTATTTGAAATGCACATAGTAGAAACCTAAGTCCGGTATTGCTCGTCACCTAATCAATTTAAAATATATTTAATTAATATTAAAAATATTAATACAGATATTTATTTTACATGTGATTGTGGTGTTTTTCTCGTGTTTTTAATTAGGGCTTAGTGTTTTTTATAGTGGTATTGAGTCGAGTTTCGTTAGGTTATTAGGTTGTTTTCTAGTTTTATTGTTTTGAGACTTATGTGTACGTTGTTAGTGATGTTTGTGTGATTCTTGAGTTTTTATGTTCAAAATTCTTATTGCATAGGTGAAAGAACGGGCTCACTTGAGATTGGTCGTTGTTCTAAGAAGATAAAGTTCGATTGGAAGGACAGGCCCACCCTGTCTAACCCATCCCCCTCAACCCATCCCAGCCTGACCCAGATCTTCCAGCCCAGCCCATCCCAGGAATCCCAGCCCTGTCCCTCCCGGGCCACCCTGACCCCAACCCCAACCCAGTCTGCTCCCCCAACCCCAACCCGCCCAGCCCGTCCCGGCCGGCCAGCCCAGCCCGACCTCCCGTCCAGTCCCAGCCCCCCCCGCCCGGTTAGCCCGACCCGGCCTGTTCCGAGCAGCCCGACCTGGCCTGTTCCGGTTAGCCCGGCCCCTTCTTCCGGTGTAACTCGGGCCGACTCAGGCACTTTTCCCAGCCCAC
>BMAC01000403.1:560809-572763 GCA_014905375.1 Phtheirospermum japonicum
CACTCCCACGGCAGCTTGGCCCATTCCAGCCCAATCCCCTCTTCTGGCTCGGCCCAGCCCGACCTTTTTTCCACCCCCCCTCGGCCAATCCTCTTGCCATCCTCTTGGCCGCCCCCTCCCCTCTCCTTACTCTTCACCACCATCCATCCAGCCCGGTTTTCGACATTACTCCTCTCGTTGTCGTTCCGGCCGCTCCTCCCCCTCTTCAAACCCTTCTTGCTAATGGGATTGAAGTTGACACCTTTTCTGACTCGGTGAACTTTGTCGGAGTTACCATCTTGCGAGATAATCCTGGTTTCGAGGATGAGCCCGAGCCCACCAGTACTTTCCTCTACTCCTTACGAGCCACCAAAACCATCGTCAAAAAATGCTACCGAGCATCCAAAAGAAAGTCAATTGAAGACTTTTTTAGTTTTTGATTGGTCGTGTAGGTGATTCGGCCCTCCAGACTTATTTCATTTGATGACTCTTGGTCATGTAGAGGATTCTGCCCCCCAAACTTTTTTCATTTGATGAATTTTGTTCGTGTAGGGAACTCGGCCACCCCGTATCTTTTTATCCTTTTTTAATATAAATTTCGCACTTTAATTAAAAAAAAGGCACTAAAGAAGCGAAAATAAGTGACTTGATGAATTAGACCCGCGGCAAGACGTGCCAAGCACCGATCTAACTCAATCCAAGTCCATCCTTGCACCTAAATCCGTGCCAGCATGCGCCAAGACGTGCCTAAATCTATGCCTAGAGCTAGCTCCAAAGGGGTAAAACTTTATGGAATGGTCGCCAAGACATGTCAACCCACGGCCGACTCCTTGACGCACACCTTCCAACGCCAACACACGCTGACACACGCCACACATGCCTACCGATGCCAAGACCCATGCCAAGCACGCCGATGCATGCCTATCGATGACAAGACCCGCGCCAAGCACGCCAATGCATGTCTGCCGACGCCAAGACCCGCACCCGCATCCTTGAAGCAACGCCAATGCACGCCAACAGCTGCGCCAACACACGCCAAACATCAAGCTAAGTGCCTAGCAAGGTGTCTTCGGGTCAACTTTGGTCAAACACGGGAAATTCGAGATTTTAAGGCTAATTTGACCCATCTTCCCTTAATTAGACTTAGTATAAATAGATGTAAGATGAATTCAAGTGGGCATCATCTCTCATTCTCCCAACTCATGCATGATTTTGGAGTCTAAACCCTCTATAGCTTTTAGATTTTATTTTCAAGCTTTTCCTTGGGTTTGTTAGATCAAGAAGAATTCAAGTCATCACTTGGATTTAATTTGGATTGCAATTTCATCAAGTTTGTGATCCTTTTTCTTAATATAAGTAAGTTTTTCTTAATTTTTTCCTTGTTCTTCAATTTATACATTTTGTCTTAGCTCTTAGAATTGTTTTTAGATTTATGATTTGGTTTATGGAATCTAGGCGAGTGACACACCTTGATCATAGATCGGGTTCTTGATCATTTTATTTTAAGTATTTCTTATGCTTTATTTTGGTTTTTATTTTCATGCATGGTTTATTTTTGTTTTTATTTTTAATATTAATTAAGTATATTTTATATTGATTAGGTGACGAGCAATACATGACTTAGGTTTCGAATACGTGTATTTCAAACAAGTTTTTCACGACTTTTACGAGGTAGGGACCACCAACTTATCATGTGTTAAATCTAAATTCTTAATTATCGTGCTATGTATATCATGTATTCTCGAGTACAATCTACTTCTAAAACCGAATATAGATAGAGGGAGTAAAAATTGTCTATTACCAAGGTAAAGGGTCATCGGATTTATCTTGACGTGCTATCCATTAATTAAAATCGTAGACAACAAAAGTTGTCTATGACCAACGAAAAGGGTTATCTGGGAAACCCATCGCATCAATCAAGCCTATTTCTTCTAAAATGCTCTTCTATGTAAAAGGAAAAGTATAAGGAGAAGACATAAAAGAGAGACGAAGGAAGACGGTAGAAATTAGGGTTCTCTTATTCATCAAAGACTCCCTTTATATATGGTATCAATTACATGTTTCCATAATACATAAAGATAATAAATACCTAAACTTTCCCTCATCAGTCACTTGTTGACGAAGGCACAGTAATTGTGTTTTTCCTTCAACACTCCCCCTTGTGCCAAGTCAAAGGGTGAAATGGTATTTTATTGTTGCTTGGTTAAAACCTTGCCAAGTAACAAAACTCAATGGAAAAAATAAAACTTGGTCTAAGGAAAAAGAGTACAACACACCTATGTTGAGACTCCCTCTAAAGTGTACACCTCTCTCGGATATGTACATCTATCAAGAGAACTTTGAAAGTCTCCACTTCCTACATTTACTTGATTCTTGAGAAAGTTTATAACTATTGGTTGTAGAAGAGTTGTGGTGATATTACTCATATTATCCCATTTTCTTCAGTGATAGAGTTCAAGCCACTATTATCAGATATATGAATGGTCATAACATTTACCATTGATAATCATGAAATACTACATATATGATAATGATCTCTTTACATGGAACTAATGAGTAACCAATATCAATGATACTATTTGGTGTTTCACAGTAAGAAGTAAACTCAAGATTTTCTTTAGGGATTACAAGACCATCTTCGGTCCCATTTATATTTATGAATGGGAAAAATAAACTCGAGTCAATGGTTTCTTTTAGGTATCAAATTACATTTTGATTCCATTCCAGTGACATTGCGCTTTCTTGAGTTAAATCAAGATGACGATTTTTAGAAATTAATATTTGGTCAAGTGTATTAGTAATGGTACAACAATGCGCATATTGTATGTAGGTAGAGAATTCGGCTCCCACCAGTTCTTCGTCATTCCATTGACGAAATTGATATTTCCTTATATCTTCACTTTGACCAATCATAGGAGTGCTAACAAATTGCACTTATCCATATTTAGTTGCCTGATCATCTCTTGGATATATGCAAACTGTAGAATTTAGTATTCCACAAACTCGGTTTTAGTTTAAAACCTTAACATGACCAAGTTTCCCCATGATGCATTATCTCAAATTAAAATTTCAAATAACTAGCGATATTTCTTATTTCATTAAGAGTGTATATTGTGTTCCTTTCATCGACATATATAATCATAATCGTAAATTTGAAACTTATTGTATTTATAAATACGCAAGGGCATAGATTATTTTTTTCCAATCAAGTAGCCACTTAGACGGTTATACCACATCTATCTGGATTGTTTCAATCCATAAAGTGAGTGCTTTAATTTAATTGCAAATGCACTCCGTGGCTTAGAGTCACTTGTCTTGGCAATGAAAGGCCAGCAAGCACTTTCGTATATATCTCTAAATCACGATCCCCATAGAGATATGATGTAACCACAAGTATAAGCTGCATTCTCAGTTCTTTGGAATTATAACATCTATTATGGGAGAGTACATATCCACATAGTCAATTTCAGGGCGTTTTGAGAAACTTTGTGCTTCAAGTATAGATTTTCATATCATGGCTTTATTTTTCTCATTTCGCTTTCTGACAAAACTTCGTTTATGTCCTACAGGATTTACACTTGGTGAGGTTAGCACTACTAGACCAAATACCTGTCTTGTTGTCAGTGAATTTAGTTCTACCTGGATTGATTATTTAGAATTAGGTCAATTTGCTCTACATTGACATTTCAATAGAGCGTGGTTCGATACTATCATCAATGTGTGTGGAAGATCTTTCCATCAGCTCATATAAACTCACATTGTACATTGAGATTTCTTTATTCGCTGGAATTATATTAAACATCAGAGCGTCCTCCAGTAAAGATTCATGGACATAAGTATAATCAGAGATAATCTCATGAGAGTCATTATCTTCATTAATGATTAAATGAAGTTGTGTCATACATGCCCTCTTATTCTTTGGAAAAGTGTTGATCGAACTAAGTGACCTCCCCCTGTTCCTTTCTGGAGTCACGACCTCAACCACACCTCCACTAAGTATGGTTGTAATGTCTTAATTTGCGACATTGTGCTCTTTATGGGTACTTTTAACCTTGCAGACACATTTTCAGCTTGTATATATATGATCTCGTCACTTTAGAAATTGAGTCTTCTATATTTTGAAGATCAATTATTCACTTTACTTTTCTTTCACGTTACATTGTGAAATGCGGGGATCATAATGAGATATAGTATGAAACTATTCATGTCGTTCCATTAGAAAATACTTTTTCTTATCTCCCCCTAACGACGGAAAGACCATCTCATTAGAGTGAAAATTCGCTAATTTAGCAATAAAGAGATCGTCTGTCAAAGGTTTCAAATAGCGGATGATTGTTGGAGATTCATATCCAACATAAATACTTAATCGTCTTTGAAAACCCATAGAATGCGTTGTGGGGTTGCAATAGGCACATATACTGCTTAATCAAATATGCGTAGATATGAATTATCAGGATTATATCTAGTTACCAACTGCTACGCAAAATATCTGGTTAGCAAGGGTTCATAAATGAATAAGTAAGAGTTGCGTGTAATATTGCATAACCCTGTGCAAAGACAAATGAGTGCGTATAAATATTGTCTTAGTCACCATCTATATTCTTTTGATGGTGTCTTCTTTAAGACCTTATTGTATATGCACATTAGGGTACAAAATCCAGTACATCGATCTTTATTAAAATACAATAGACATCAAGTACTTTTGATGTAAACTCTCTAGCATTATAAGATTGGGTGCTTTATAAGGGTGGTGAGTCCTCAATTATATTAAATGTGCTAGAAGTTTTGCAAATGCAACATTTGTATGGACAATACGTGTCGAAACATCAACCAAAACTATAAAATACTTGAATAATCCGCATTTAGAATGGTTATGTCCACATGTATCACCAATTATCAATTATAAGAATGGAATATTATACTTTGTATCTTTAGCATAAGCAGGTCTCAATCATACAATTTTTCTAATGAACAAGTTTTAAAAAATGAGTGATGTATCTTTGAGATATGAATGTATGTAATGATCCTAGTACTTTAGAATGCACTAGCTATAATTGAACAATATTAGTTCGACACTATACTTTGCATCAAATTTCTATCTAATTTTGTGTTCCACTCAAAATGAAAGATGTCCATGTTAATTTCTTATACTATGGACTATCATATCACGATGACCAAAGAATCCATGTCAGTCGTGTCAAAACTTGAATGAGTCGTGTCCAAAAGTTCTTTGTTTGTCATATCTTATGATTCACTGATCAAAAAGTAGTAAAGTAAAATTACTAGATTGACTCTAAAACCATAAATTAAAAGTATAGTTCCATTCTCTTAATGTACTTCTTAGTGATAATCATCAACATGAATATCATCAAACTTAACAAGGTTCGTTCGCTCTTGGTTCATAATGAGCTTTTATGACTTTAATCAATGTGCCACCAGGCCTCAAGACTTTGTCACATATAAATATCAATTAAGTGAATAATTGTCTATTCCTCGACAAATTCTCACATTCCTCCAGAGATGAATGAAATAATTTTCATTCTAATATTTTACATTATTTACTAGATATGTTACATTATATCTAATAATTTTCTCATGAACCTTGTATGTGAATGTGTGGTAAATAAACTCAAGTACATTTAATGCTTTAGAATGAAATACAAAATGTACCAATAATCCAAAAATAATTAATTTAAATCAGGCCACATCACATAAATCTAACTCAAAATATATTTTAAGACCAAATAAAATAGTCTAATGTGAATGATTGATTATACTTTCATCAATCAAAGTAGAGGATATCTATTGACTAAGAAAGATTATTAGAGGAACATCCATGACTTCTACCATGACCAATAAATATCACGAACTCTTACATATCTTACCTTGTGGTTCATTCTTCCCACATAGGTAGGGATCAACATGTATTTCCACTATTCATATCGATCCTAGTTAGCCTCAAGAAATTTCTTTATCCGAAGGTCTAACATTGGTATTATGAAAAATAATGTCATGTCTCTCAATGTCTTATTATTATAATTAATATTATACAAGTGCATTAGTATGTTTGCTCAAGTGGAAAAGAATAGAGTGAAATCGTATCTCTCAATGTATTATTGTCATTTAAAGTGACTTTCTTTTTCACATATGATAAGACATGTTTTTAGTCGCAACATATCAAAGTTATTGACCGTTTTTAGCAAGCAAATAAATTTCCTTTCACTAAATTCTTAGGCTTGGAAATAGTGTTTCATAAAATTCTCAAAACATTCATTTAGAGTACATCCTAAAGTTTATTGAGATTTTGACACTACATATGTTTCCAATATAAGATTTGGGGTCAATATGAATTCTCAAGTTCCTTAGAGAATTGACTTTGACTAAGTTTGACGATTCTTTGTCAATTGGGGGTTGATGGATGATATTATTGTGGAATTGTAGTTCTTATAGTTTCCACATCAAATCAATGATGGTAATACTCAATTTATTTTGAGCATATTAAATTGTATTTAGATTGAGTTAGTTCAATCAACTTCTTTAGATAATGAATTTGAAGAATATTTCTTTCTTTAATATTATTTGAATATACTTTGTCACAAGAATTATTTATATAATGCTTTATCGTTCATGAACTTTCATTATCATGAAAATATGTTAATGTAAAATCAATAATGCATACATTGAAAGTAGTTAATAAAATCAACTTGAAGAGAATTACTAACATACATGAATCTATCAACTCATCGAAATTCATGATCAACATACATGTAAATCTATCAATTCATCGAAATTCATGATTAACTATACATATTGGTAAAATCATGATTAATCTCTCATCTAATCATATAAATAACTTTATTTACGATTTCTAAATTAGAAATCATCTAAGAGCATAAATACTAATATATTATGTACTCTATGAATATCATTAAAGTATTGCAAAATTTCATATTTGTCAATATTGTACATAACATCATGTGCATATAATCATAGGTAACATATATACATACACATGCTTTATATATGAATGCCCAATAATAACATATCATGACATATATATACATATACACACACACACACACACACACACACACACACACACACACACACACACACACACACACATATATATATATAATATATATATATATATATATATATATATATATATATATATATATAATATATATATATATATATATATATATATTAGTTGCATTTAATAAATAATAGAGTAATTCGAGTTACCTTGGAGGAAAGTCACGATTCTTTCCTAATTTTGTTTTTCCAATTGGTTTATCCGCTTTCTAATGACAGAGACATTAAAACCCGATCTCCCACCGTCCATATTTAAACCAATATTTGTTTTGAATATCATATCAAAAATCCAATTTCATCCAACGGTTATATTGTGCGTAATTGAATTTTAAAATAAACTGGGCAGGCAGTTTCGAGAAACAGGATCAGCTATGTTCAAAATTTATTATCAATATTCCTAAGCTCATATTCAAATCTCCACTGTTCATATCAAAATAGTATATGTTTGGAATAATATATTAGAAATTTGGCTTGACCCAACGGTTCTATTGTGAGAAATCTTATTTTGAAAAATGATGCACAGAAATTTCCAAAAATAAAATCTGCTCTGTTCGAAAATTTATAATATATTTTCTTGTATCACCAAAATCCGATCTCCACTGTTAAGAATGTAACTAAGAATGTCTTTAAGGTTCTATAAAAATTTGAGCTCGATCCAACGGTTGAAACACGAAGAACCGATTTTTTAAAACATATAACACAGTTAGAAACTTGACCCACGAATATTGTGTATAATGTATGGGGGCTTATTCTCGATCACTCTCAATAGTTTTAGAGTTTCGTGCTGATAACGTATAAACGGAAAAGTATAAGGAGAAGACATAAAAGAGAGACGAAGGAAGATGGTAGAAATTATGGTTCTTATTCATCAAAGTCTCATTTATATAGGGTATCAATTACATGTTTGGGCAACACTCTTGTTAGATCGGACTAAGCGGATCATCCGTTACAACTACTACAGAAACAACTTTCTAAGGCTGTTAATTAAAGGCGGTTCACTGAAAACAGCCCTTAAAAATACTTTTAACGGCGGTTGTGCCAAAAACCGCCGTTAAAAAGGTCATTTTACGGCGGTTCAAGCAAAACCGACGTTAAAATTGGATATCAGTTGATTTTAACGGCGGTTCACTATGAACCGCCGTAATAGTGACACATTTTACGGCGGTTTTTTAACAACCGCCCGTAAAAACTGGAGTCCAGTTTAATTTAACATCGGTTCACACACAACCGCCGTAAAAACTTAGACATTCTACGGCAGGTATGTGATAACAGCCGTAAAACTCTACATTCTACGGCGGTTATATAAGAACCGCCGTAAAAAGTAGTCCGTCATGTCATCGATCCTCATCTTGGCTCAAGCAAGTTGTTTCAACCGTTGATCCGTGTCTCCATCCGACGATATGCATTAAATATTAAACTAAAATAATAATAAATATTAAACTAAAAAAATAATAAATATTAATAAAAAACCTTGAGCCCCTGATGCAGAAATTATCAATCTGAACGAGGCCCAAAATTCCGCACCCCCTGGGTCTTCCTCCCCGCCGTTGTCCGGCAAGCCATTTCCAGTCGCACCCTACTCTTCACGACTAAACCTACCTAATCTTACTTCCAATTTCAAAAAAACTGCACACCCAATTCCAACAATAAATTTTTTTTCTCAAAAAACGGGCGGCGATCCCCTTTTGGGTACAAATGGCATAACGCCGGCCGGCGTCCCTCCGACCAAATTGGGCGTGCACCATGCTCTTCCACTTGATGCCGAAGCTACCTCAAGTATCAATTTCAAGTTACGAACCCTAATTTTTCCCAATTCGATAATCAATGCCGGCGATCCCCTTTTAGGGAAAAATGGCGAAACTCCATTTGGCCCTCCTCCGGCTAGTTTGGACGTACAGGTATCTGATTTTTTTCCCGGCAATCATTAGGAAAATGGAAGCGATGAGTCAAATGCTTCGGGTATGGATCTGGGCCGACGTAGTAAAGTGAGTATTGCATTTGTTCTGTTTTTGGGTTATTCCTAATACATGATGAGGAAATTGTTTTCTTGTAAGAGTGAAAAATAGTTTGATTGAAGAATCTTGTTAATACATTAGCGGCTTTGATTTGGCTTTTATTGAACATTTGGGCTTTTGTTGAGAATGTCTGTAAATATTGAACATAGTCACATAGTGTAGCTACTGTATCTTTAAGATATGAATGAAGTTTGATAATCATCTCTGTAATCTGCTGGACAGGTATTTGTGGAGTTTGACAAGTATCTGCTGGTTTTATCTCAGATGGAAAAGACCCCGATTCTCTTAATCTTGGTGTGGAGTTGGACTCTGGTCTTCGAGTCTTGGATGCTTTCTTCGCAAGTTTTTCCATGATACTTGTCCACTGAGGTTAGTCGATTCTATACGTGTTTGGTGACTAATTGAAATTATGGAGAATATGTGTATATTGTGAAACCAACTTTCATTTATGGAAAAGTTATCCACTTCTGGCTAGTCCTTTGTTTTGGGAATGCCTTTATATTTGATTTAATTAATATTTTGTTTCGGTAACTATGCTGCTAGATTGGAGATGAAACTTTTATTATAGCAGCTCTGATGGCTATGCGTCACCCTAAAGCAATTGTTCTATCGGGTGCACTCAGTGCCTTGTTCGTGATGACAGTAAGTAAATATCATGTCCTGTCTTCTGATATGAAATGTTTGTTTTTCTTTCCATTAAGCGTCCCTTTCCTGTTTATGCCAATTATTTTATTGGATGAATGTTCTGAAAGTTTTTAGCTTGGAAATCTACTTTTGATTGATACAACTAAGATTATATTCCATTCGCATTTGCACCAGATACTTTCAACTAGTCTTGGTAGGATTTTTCCAAATTTTATATCAAGGAAAGCATACCAATAGTGGCTACACGTTCCAGTTTTAATCCTCTCATAATTATTTGACTAAATGCTTAATATTCTTTTGGTATTGTCTTCTCGGATGAATGGTATACTGATATTAAACCGTCAAATTTGTCTAAGAAAGATGTTCAGAGATAATCAAGCTTTGATCAATTACTTGCTTTTTATTTCCAAAATAGGAAGGCAAATAATGTATCGAATCCAGTTATCCTGCCAAACTATGCCTCAAACAGGCCTCTTTCAGGCTCTATTGGCGGTCAGCGAACCTCGTGGCATAAAATCAGCTCTAAAACTCCCTCAATGGGTTGCTGCTATGCGTGAAGAACTCTCTGCCATTCATCACAATCAGACTTGGGATTTGGTTCCTCGACCTCCCCATACAAATGTGGTTGGGTCTAAATGGATATTTCGTACAAAGTTCTTAGCTGATGGAACTATTAACAAACACAAGGCTCGACTTGTGGCTCAAGGGTTTTCTCAAGTTCCGGGTCTCGATTTCTCTCATACTTTCAGTCCTGTTGTTCGGGCCTCCACTGTTCGTATTATCCTATCCATTGCCGTCATCAACAACTGGCCTCTTCCGTCAGCTCGATATCAAAAATGCTTTTCTCAATGGTGTGCTTTCAAAACCGGTTTTTATGGAACAGCCCACCTGGATTCATTGACGCTCGTTTTCCAAATCATGTGTGTCGTTTGAAGAAAGCCCTATATGGTCTCAAACAAGCTCCCCGTGCTTGGTTTCAAAGGCTCAGTGACTTTCTCCTCAGCATTGGTTTCATTTGCAGCCGTTCAGACTCGTCTCTTTTTATTTTTACTCAAGGTTCCTCTATTCTATTTCTCCTTGTCTATGTCGATGATTTTATCCTTACAGGAAACTCTCCAGCTGATCTACAAGCTTTCATCTCTCACCTTCATCGGGAATTTGCTATTAAAGACATGGGACGTCTCAACTATTTTCTAGGTCTTGAGGTCTCCTACACGTCACATGGTCTTTTTCTCAATCAAGCCAAGTATGCTCGTGACATTCTGCAGCGAGCTAACCTAGAGGATTCCAAGCCTGTCTCGACCCTCTGGTGGCTGGATGTCAGCTCTCGACAAATGGTGTAGAATTTCATGATCCCTCTCTTTATCGATCACTAGTTGGAGCTCTGCAATATCTCACCATTACACGACCTGACCTATCGTTTGTGGTCAATCTTGTAAGTCAACATCTTCACAAACCTAAGGTTGATCACTTTCAGACAGTCAAACGAATTCTTCGCTATGTGAAGGGCACTCCCGCTTTTGGTCTCTCTTTTACTCGCGGGCCGAGTTTAAATCTTGTTGCTTATTCCGATGCTGATTGGGGCTCGATGTCACGAGACTCGACGTTCTACATATGGTTACTCTTTATTTCTCGGAGGTAACCTTATCTCATGGAGTGCTAAGAAACAAGCAATTGTTTCTCGTTCTAGCTGTGAGTCTGAATACCGTGCATTGGCAAATACGGCGTCCGAAATGGTCAATATTTTTCAGCTACTAAAGGAACTAAGAATACCTATTTCATCCTACCCGACTCTCTATTATGACAACATCAGTGCGCTTTTTCTAAGTCAGAATCCGAGCTCTCTTCGTCGTGCTAAACATATTGACATTGATCTGCATTTTGTTCGTGAACTTGTTTCTTACTGGCCGTATAGAAACTTGTTTCATCGCTTCCAAACTACAAATTGCCGACATTTTCACGAAAGCATTGTCTCGTCCTCTTTTTGAGTTCTTTCGTCACAAGCTTCGAGTTGGACCTCATCCCACGTCTCGCTTGAAGGGGGATATTAGCCTAAATAGAGTCAACGACTAATTTAGGTTGTATATTTATTTACCATAGGTAGGCCTTACCATACTTAGATTTTGTACATTGTATAAATACCTATTCTTGTACACAATATGATCATTAAGAGGAATTATTAACTCTATATAATGTATAGAATCCAGTTAATTGACG
>BMAC01000403.1:572788-625706 GCA_014905375.1 Phtheirospermum japonicum
GCAGTTGCTAAATACTACGTATAATAAAATATTTTTGTTAAATAATTTAAATAATTATTAAAAATATCAAATATCCAACCATAAATATATAATTACAAGGCTGTCTCTTATACACATCTAGATGTGTATAAGAGACAGATATATAATAGAGTAATTCGAGTTACCTTGGAGGAAAGTCACGATTCTTTCCTAATTTTGTTTTTCCAATTGGTTTATCCGCTTTCTAATGACAGAGACATTAAAACCCGATCTCCACCGTCCATATTTAACCAATATTTGTTTTGAATATCATATCAAAAATCCAATTTCATCCAACGGTTATATTGTGCGTAATTGAATTTTTAAAATAAACTGGGCAGGCAGTTTCGAGAAACAGGATCAGCTATGTTCAAAATTTATTATCAATATTCCTAAGCTCATATTCAAATCTCCACTGTTCATATCAAAATAGTATATGTTTGGAATAATATATTAGAAATTTGGCTTGACCCAACGGTTCTATTGTGAGAAATCTTATTTTGAAAAATGATGCACAGAAATTTCCAAAAATAAAATCTGCTCTGTTCGAAAATTTATATATATTTTCTTGTATCACCAAATCCGATCTCCACTGTTAAGAATGTAACTAAGAATGTCTTTAAGGTTCTATAAAAATTTGAGCTCGATCCAACGGTTGAAACACGAAGAACCGATTTTTTAAAACATATAACACAGTTAGAAACTTGACCCACGAATATTGTGTATAATGTATGGGGGCTTATTCTCGATCACTCTCAATAGTTTAGAGTTTCGTGCTGATAACGTATAAACGGAAAAGTATAAGGAGAAGACATAAAAGAGAGACGAAGGAAGATGGTAGAAATTATGGTTCTTATTCATCAAAGTCTCATTTATATAGGGTATCAATTACATGTTTGGGCAACACTCTTGTTAGATCGGACTAACGGATCATCCGTTACACTACTACAGAAACAACTTTCTAAGGCTGTTAATTAAAGGCGGTTCACTGAAAACAGCCTTAAAAATACTTTTAACGGCGGTTGTGCCAAAAACCGCCGTTAAAAAGGTCATTTTATGGCGGTTTTTTAACAACCGCCGTAAAAACTGGAGTCCAGTTTAATTTAACATCGGTTCACACACAACCGCCGTAAAAACTTAGACATTCTACGACAGGTATGTGATAACAGCCGTAAAACTCGTACATTCTACGGCGGTTATATAAGAACCGCCGTAAAAAGTAGTCCGTCATGTCATCGATCCTCATCTTGCTCAAGCAAGTTGTTTCAACCGTTGATCCGTGTCTCATCCGACGATATGCATTAAATATTAAACTAAAATAATAATAAATATTAAACTAAAAAAATAATAAATATTAATAAAAAACCTTGAGCCCCTGATGCAGAAATTATCAATCTGAACGAGGCCCAAAATTCCGCACCCCCTGGGTCTTCCTCCCCGCCGTTGTCCGGCAAGCCATTTCCAGTCGCACCCTACTCTTCACGACTAAACCTACCTAATCTTACTTCCAATTTCAAAAAAACTGCACACCCAATTCCAACAATAAATTTTTTTTCTCAAAAAACGGGCGGCGATCCCCTTTTGGGTACAAATGGCATAACGCCGGCCGGCGTCCCTCCGACCAAATTGGGCGTGCACCATGCTCTTCCACTTGATGCCGAAGCTACCTCAAGTATCAATTTCAAGTTACGAACCCTAATTTTTCCCAATTCGATAATCAATGCCGGCGATCCCCTTTTAGGGAAAAATGGCGAAACTCCATTTGGCCCTCCTCCGGCTAGTTTGGACGTACAGGTATCTGATTTTTTTCCCGGCAATCATTAGGAAAATGGAAGCGATGAGTCAAATGCTTCGGGTATGGATCTGGGCCGACGTAGTAAAGTGAGTATTGCATTTGTTCTGTTTTTGGGTTATTCCTAATACATGATGAGGAAATTGTTTTCTTGTAAGAGTGAAAAATAGTTTGATTGAAGAATCTTGTTAATACATTAGCGGCTTTGATTTGGCTTTTATTGAACATTTGGGCTTTTGTTGAGAATGTCTGTAAATATTGAACATAGTCACATAGTGTAGCTACTGTATCTTTAAGATATGAATGAAGTTTGATAATCATCTCTGTAATCTGCTGGACAGGTATTTGTGGAGTTTGACAAGTATCTGCTGGTTTTATCTCAGATGGAAAAGACCCCGATTCTCTTAATCTTGGTGTGGAGTTGGACTCTGGTCTTCGAGTCTTGGATGCTTTCTTCGCAAGTTTTTCCATGATACTTGTCACTGAGGTTAGTCGATTCTATACGTGTTTGGTGACTAATTGAAATTATGGAGAATATGTGTATATTGTGAAACCAACTTTCATTTATGGAAAAGTTATCCACTTCTGGCTAGTCCTTTGTTTTGGGAATGCCTTTATATTTGATTTAATTAATATTTTGTTTCGGTAACTATGCTGCTAGATTGGAGATGAAACTTTTATTATAGCAGCTCTGATGGCTATGCGTCACCCTAAAGCAATTGTTCTATCGGGTGCACTCAGTGCCTTGTTCGTGATGACAGTAAGTAAATATCATGTCCTGTCTTCTGATATGAAATGTTTGTTTTTCTTTCCATTAAGCGTCCCTTTCCTGTTTATGCCAATTATTTTATTGGATGAATGTTCTGAAAGTTTTTAGCTTGGAAATCTACTTTTGATTGATACAACTAAGATTATATTCCATTCGCATTTGCACCAGATACTTTCAACTAGTCTTGGTAGGATTTTTCCAAATTTTATATCAAGGAAGCATACCAATAGTGCTACACGTTCCAGTTTTAATCCTCTCATAATTATTTGACTAAATGCTTAATATTCTTTTGGTATTGTCTTCTCGGATGAATGGTATACTGATATTAAACCGTCAAATTTGTCCAAGAAAGATGTTCAGAGATAATCAAGCTTTGATCAATTACTTGCTTTTTATTTCCAAAATAGAAGGCAAATAATGTATCGAATCCAGTTATCCTGCCAACTATGCTCAAACAGGCCTCTTTCAGGCTCTATTGGCGGTCAGCGAACCTCGTGGCATAAAATCAGCTCTAAAACTCCCTCAATTGGTTGCTGCTATGCGTGAAGAACTCTCTGCCATTCATCACAATCATACTTGGTATTTGGTTCCTCGACCTCCCCATACAAATGTGGTTGGGTCTAAATGGATATTTCGTACAAAGTTCTTAGCTGATGGAACTATTAACAAACACAAGGCTCGACTTGTGGCTCAAGGGTTTTCTCAAGTTCCGGGTCTCGATTTCTCTCATACTTTCAGTCCTGTTGTTCGGGCCTCCACTGTTCGTATTATCCTATCCATTGCCGTCATCAACAACTGGCCTCTCCGTCAGCTCGATATCAAAAATGCTTTTCTCAATGGTGTGCTTTCAAAACCGGTTTTTATGGAACAGCCACCTGGATTCATTGACGCTCGTTTTCCAAATCATGTGTGTCGTTTGAAGAAAGCCCTATATGGTCTCAAACAAGCTCCCCGTGCTTGGTTTCAAAGGCTCAGTGACTTTCTCCTCAGCATTGGTTTCATTTGCAGCCGTTCAGACTCGTCTCTTTTTATTTTTACTCAAGGTTCCTCTATTCTATTTCTCCTTGTCTATGTCGATGATTTTATCCTTACAGGAAACTCTCCAGCTGATCTACAAGCTTTCATCTCTCACCTTCATCGGGAATTTGCTATTAAAGACATGGGACGTCTCAACTATTTTCTAGGTCTTGAGGTCTCCTACACGTCACATGGTCTTTTTCTCAATCAAGCCAAGTATGCTCGTGACATTCTGCAGCGAGCTAACCTAGAGGATTCCAAGCCTGTCTCGACCCCTCTGGTGGCTGGATGTCAGCTCTCGACAAATGGTGTAGAATTTCATGATCCCTCTCTTTATCGATCACTAGTTGGAGCTCTGCAATATCTCACCATTACACGACCTGACCTATCGTTTGTGGTCAATCTTGTAAGTCAACATCTTCACAAACCTAAGGTTGATCACTTTCAGACAGTCAAACGAATTCTTCGCTATGTGAAGGGCACTCCCGCTTTTGGTCTCTCTTTTACTCGCGGGCCGAGTTTAAATCTTGTTGCTTATTCCGATGCTGATTGGGCTCGATGTCACGAGACTCGACGTTCTACATATGGTTACTCTTTATTTCTCGGAGGTAACCTTATCTCATGGAGTGCTAAGAAACAAGCAATTGTTTCTCGTTCTAGCTGTGAGTCTGAATACCGTGCATTGGCAAATACGGCGTCCGAAATGGTCAATATTTTTCAGCTACTAAAGGAACTAAGAATACCTATTTCATCCTACCCGACTCTCTATTATGACAACATCAGTGCGCTTTTTCTAAGTCAGAATCCGAGCTCTCTTCGTCGTGCTAAACATATTGACATTGATCTGCATTTTGTTCGTGAACTTGTTTCTACTGGCCGTATAGAAACTTGTTTCATCGCTTCCAAACTACAAATTGCCGACATTTTCACGAAAGCATTGTCTCGTCCTCTTTTTGAGTTCTTTCGTCACAAGCTTCGAGTTGGACCTCATCCCACGTCTCGCTTGAAGGGGGATATTAGCCTAAATAGAGTCAACGACTAATTTAGGTTGTATATTTATTTACCATAGGTAGGCTTACCATACTTAGATTTTGTACATTGTATAAATACCTATTCTTGTACACAATATGATCATTAAGAGGAATTATTAACTCTATATAATGTATAGAATCCAGTTAATTGACGTGGGTATAAGTCATTGAGTGCAACTTCTTGTATAGAAAGCAAGGCTATAAATTGGGTAGGTTTTTTTCCGTGTTGACTCAAATAATATTCTCATACAATAAAAAAATCCTCAAGTTTCAAAGCAGTTTCAACTCTCGAGTTTGACCTTGTGACCAATGCGGCCCTTGTGCTGTGCATTCACCCAACTGCCAAGGCATTGAAATTGGTGTTCTGGAAAAACTTTGGCAGTTGTGTATAAGCTCTTTGCAATTTTATATTGTATTTGAATATGAATACTGTTAAGAGTAATGGATTTGGCAGTTCGATAGGCAAACGAAGAGAGATAGGAGTCTACAAAAGAAAATACTTGAGAAATGGGAACAAAAATGAGTGGGAAGGCAACTGATATATGACCGGGTGATACAGTTTATGGTGCTAGTTTAGTGTTTTGTTTGTAATAAGCATGTTCATTAAAGCATTTCTTTTGTGAATTTGAATTTCAGATTGTTCATGAATTTGAAATAATATGCGTCTTGCAGTTCTTTATGCCTTTTTTGGACTCCGACTACTTTATATTGCATGGAGATCGAATCCAAAAGCTTCCCATAAAAAGGAAATGGAGGAGGTATGTTTGAACTTAAAATTTGATTTGTAGTTAATTGATCTCCCTGAGCTGTGAAGCTATTTCCTGTTTTAGTGTTTTTCTAAGTTTATATCTTAATTTGCAGAACATTTGTCTTCCATATTTAATCTACTAGTCCATACTTATTTTATTGTGTGGGTGTTAAAGATACTTCTCAGTTCTTTGTTATTATACTCACTTGTTGTCCTTACTAAATTTTCTGCTCATTTGTTGCATTGTATACTTGGTTTAGTATCGCCACATATTGCTTTTATATTACATACTGTGGATCGAGTTTGAAATTGAGTACTTTATAGGTAGAAGAGAAGCTTGAAGGTGGACAGGGGAAAACAACATTCCGTCGTTTCTTGTCAAGATTCTTTACACCAATATATTTAGAGGTATATCTTGGGGTGTAATCGAATACAATCCCATTTGGCGGTTTTCTTTTTTTTTCTTTTATCTAGAGAATTCTTCTTGGATTTTGGATTATCTAAGTGTAATAGAAGGAATTCTTTGTTTCAATGTCTTGAGGCATTTTGGGTTTTATTTTCTGCTTTGTTTTATGGTGATGATTTATTTTTTAGTTATGGATCAAGACTAATCCAGTGGCAATGGCTTTTTTTTTTAATTTTTTTTACTCCTTTCTAGAAGGTATTTTTTTAAAAACCGCCGTAAAATATCTGTTCTGAAAACAGACTTTTTAGAAGGCATTTTTAAAGAACCGCCGTAGAATCCACAGCCGTTGTTTTTTACGGCGTTTTTAAACCCACCGTAAAAGTAATACTTCTACGGCGGTTCAAGAAAACCGCCGTAAGAATTTACGGCGGTGGATTTAAGGGTGGTTCCAAAATCGCCGTTAAAACTAAAAAGTAACCGCCTTTAAATAGCTGTTTTGCAGCAGTGTTAGGTCAAAATTTAATATCAATACATTATAGTGCAAAAACCAATACATTATAATAAAAAACCAATGAATCACAGTACAAAAATATTAAAGTACAAAAACCAATACATCTTAACACGGGTCAGAGATTTATGCAAAACTAATACTTTACAGTAAAAAACCAATACATCACAGTACAAAAACTAATACATTATAGTATCGGGTCAGATGGCCTAACGGGTCATGATCCGTTAATCTGGCCTAACACAAGTGTTTGCCTACATGTTTCCATAATACATAAAGATAATAAGTACTTAAACTATCCCTCATCATTTACTTGTTGACAAAGGCACACTAATTGTGTTTTTCTTTCAATGTTCTATAAATTATATGATTGATTGTGCTATTTTTGAGATTTGATATTTATATGAGATATGTTGGTATAACTATTGAGTACATTTAGCTCATCGCAATTTAAAGATATTTCTTTAGGTACAAATGAGGATATCGAATGAATGAGTACAAGGGTTGAATGAAAACTCAATGAAGTTTTATTTTATTGTTTTATTTGTTAAATAAAGGTTGAACTCGATGTGAGACTACGTTAACTATAAATTTTATTTGATAGGGACATGATTTACTTTTATTATCGTTTTTCGTTGTGTAAATTCAATTGGTTGTGAAATTCTAAAAAAAAATTTAAAAAATTCGACATTTATTTGACACTAAGATTTCTTTAATTTTCTAAGATTATAAACTAATTTCATTTTATCGAAATCGGGCCGTTACAATATTTTTATGTGCTATTTTTATTTAAATGAATTATATGAAAAACAATCTTACACCCATAAACTAAGTAGATGAGCAATTTTGGCAAGGTTAAAAAAAAAGATGTAAGAGGTAAAATGTATACTAATACCTATAAATTAAAAGAGAGTAAAAATAAAATAAATTTAGAAAGCAGAGTATTAAGTTAAACACTATTTTTAGGTCTGATTAACGGGTTATGAATTGTTAAGTTATCTGACCTAATAATATAATGTATTGATTTTTATAATATAATGTATTGATTTTTATACTGTGATGTATTGATTTTTGTATTCGAACATATTAATTTTTTATAAATTTCTTATCTGTACTATGATATATTGGATTTTGTACTATAATGTATTAGTACCATGATGTATTAATTTTTTTATTATAATATATTAATTTTTATATTATAATATATTGATATGAAATTTTAAATTAATAGATAATTCGTTAGTTAGACCTAATAATAGTGTTGATTGTTAAATTGCAATAAGTTTTTGAGAGGCTATCCTTATATAAATACCTTCTTCGTCTACACATAAAGGACATGTGCTAATTAAGCCATTATTAAATGATTTCGCATGCAAAAATAAATGCTAATCATATCGGTAAACCCTCACGCAATTCTAAGTCATCATTAAAGACGGGCTTTCTTTAATTTGAACTGCAAGCAAATGCAATGCACCAAGCCTACCGTATTCCCTAAGTTGTCAGCTTTTATGATGTTTTTAAAATTATTGGGAAACAGCCGCTCACGTCATGTAGACGTCGATCATAAGCGCATCTCAAATATAGTAGTTATATGTGTTGTAAATGATTTTGATATTTTATAAAAAAAAAATTTAATAAATTAATATTAATGTTATATACTAGTTAAAATACTCACATTTATGCGAGCATATTTAAAAAATACATACAAAATAAATTTTAACAAATTCAAGAAGTTTGACCGACACAAAATCCAGCAAACAAAACATGATACAAATACTAAGATTGATCAATTCAAAATATTTTATATTTTCGTATTCATATACATTCATCATTTTATTTGTGATTTAGGGTTGTCGACCAATTAACTTGACCGGATATAACCCTTCATGGTGATGCCACTCAACCCCTCCTTTTCATTGACACCACACCAGATTCTAATGTAGCCTTGTCCTCCATGTTTATACGTCCACGAAATATACTTATATATCAAAAATTACTTTAGTATTATTTAAGCCTACATCATCAACCTACAAAAAGATTTAGATGCTTGAATTGTGAAAAAAATATTCCAAAGCATTATATAACCAAAGAATACTGTACAAATTATGCTTTGATTCACACAAACAATAAACAATTCCCCAAACAAAATCAACAGTAATATATTTATATAATTAACAAATTTAGAAAAATTACAAAATAATTTTTTATCCCTTTATCATATCCGAGTCAAACGGCGGAAAATCATATTAAAATGAGTTATCTAAAGAATAAAGTTCTCAATTAATTTTGTAATTTCAACAATTATAAATCAGTTTCATCCAAATTTGAAGAAAGCCACTGCAACCAAAAGGGTCTCTCCAAGTTTTTGGTTGTATCCTCGTTTACACCCGTGATCTGCCAAAAAAAAAAAAGAGACAATAATAATAAATATAAATAAATCTAAAAATCAAGCTCATAAAGAAAAACTACCCTAAGTGCCATGTATTGTTTATCCTGCTTGATGATTGTCTATAAAATGTTGGCACAACACTTGAAGCCATTGAATTAGGTAGAAGAATGAGATGACTATGGATTATAGTACAAAATTATTGAATTGGCACAAAAAATAACAATTATGAACGATTAAAAATAATTTCTAATGTATAAGTTTTTCATGATTTTCTGAAAATATTTAGATCCACTTGTCTTTCAATATTTATGAAAGTGCCTTGAAATATTTTTCTAATTACAAACAAACTCACTAATTTTTCAATTATTAAAGTTTTCAATATTTAAAAAGTTACCCCTGAGACTTTTTCCTAATTACAATAGACCCACTCACCTTTCAATCTATAAAATCTTCAATATTTAAAAAATTCTACCTAGAAGTTTCTAGTAATTACAAACGGGCCCACTGATCTTTCAATCTGTAAGTTTTCAATATTTAAAAAAATGCCCCTGAGACTTTTTCCCAGTTACAAAGAGATTCAATTATCCCTCAATCCATAAAGGCTGGGTATTTTAATCACTGCCCATAATATTTTTCATGATTAAAAATAACTTTCAATCAATAAGTATTTCATGATTAATAACTTTTTTCTAAAATTTCTCCTAATTACAAACAAACCCACTTATCTTTCAATCTTTTTTTTTTCCAATATTTATGAACCCGCCCATGAAAGTTTTATCTTTCAATCTTTAAAATTTTCATTGATTAAAAAACTATCCTTGAGACTTTTTCCTAATTACAAAGAGAACCATAAAAACTGAAACAACCGAAATAATATTAGTTTCTCAATATCTAGAAAATACTCCTGAATTTTTTTCCTAATTTTAAATAGATCCACTTATCTTTCTATATTTAAATTTTTTAATATTTAAAAAACTATCCCTGAAAGTTTCTCATAATTACCAACAGTCTCTCTTGTCTTTCAATCTGTTAGATTTTCAATATTTAAAAAAATAGCCTTGAGACTTTTTCCCTATTAAAAAGAGACTCATTTATCTCTCAATGCATAGAGGTTGAATAATTTAAAAACTGGCCCTAATAGTTTTTCATGGTTAATAACTTTTTTCAGAAAATATTTCCTAATTACAAACAGAACCACTTATCTTTTAATATTTATGTTTTTTAACATTTATGAAACTGGCCTTGATAGTTTTTCCTAATTACAAAGAGACCAACTTATGAAAATTTTTAATCGAGATACAGTGTTATGAAGAAGAGAAGCTTACCTAAGACCAAATAAAGAAGGCGAGCTGAAATGAATTCAACCGGATTAACTCTCCCAACATTCCCGCTGCCACTGGAAAAAAATACATTATCAATCACTGTAAGTTGCTAAAACGTCCTCTTGCCTTGAAAACTTGTCTCGTGGCTCAGACATTCTGTCAATAATCTTCATGGAAACAATTTGAAAATTGAAACGATATAAAAATTAAACACAATTGTTTAATAGAATCGATCCAAAAATATAATCACAATTAATTAATTGAATTGATCTAAAAGCTAAACATAATTTTTAATCAAGACGATCAAGAAACTAAAAAAAATTTGCTGATTGAGTCTGGCATTGAATACAACAAAGAGAAAAACAAACCTAGAGAAAAAATAGCAAAGAGTAGAAAATAAATATACTATAAAAATCACCCCAGAGGTTTGACAATATTACATAAAAGGAAGGATTTTAAGAAAAATGATGTGAGAATGCCACATCAGATTTCTAATACATAGTCAAATGACACATGTCATTTAAATGATTGTGAGGTTGACACCTAAGCAAGGTGTCAACAGAATTAAAAAATAGGGTTGATAATAATAATAAATAGATATTTAACATAATGTTGCAAAAATAATAGAACTTTTTTTTTTGTTGTGAAATAAAACAAAATGGGGAGTTTTTGAACTGATGGAGAACTGATAAACTTCATACAACAAAGCAGTTAAGTGTGGTATGATCTTCATAATATATGAATTATAATATAATAAATATATATTTAATATTTCATCAGATAAGCAGTTAAGTTTTGTATGATCTTCATAATATAATGAATTATAATATGACAAATAGAGATAATAAATTAAATTCTAATATATTAGAGAATTTTTATTAATGAAAAGATAAGGTTGACTTCGATTTTATGATATAAGCAACATTTTTTGAAATGCATCACTGCAGAAATTGGCATATAAAATAACCAAAATAAATTATATATTTTAAAATTCATAGATTTTGTGCAAATGAAATTATAATTAGTGATACCACAGTCTTCAATGATTTATTGGTATCCTGCAATACTGAAAACCTGGAAGTTCACATATACGTAAAATCAATAATAATCAATTATCCATACGCAAATGAAAATGCAACCTGGGGAAAAAATAATAAAAAAGATCGTAATTAATAATAAATACACAAATAAATAGTAGAAATCATTATAATAACTCTGAAAAACCCTTAAATTACTCGATCATGCATTCTGACCAAGCTGTACAATGATTTAGTTGGAAAAAATAAAACATGCAAATAAGGGAAGGGGATATTCGAGAATTTGAAAAATAGAGGATTTTTTTGCTTTCTTATTCATGGAAATATCCCTAAATTACTCAATCATGCATTTTTAATAATTTCATTCTAATTCATGGAGAAATCCTAAATCATTAGCGAACTCAATCATGCATTTTGAAAAATCTAATTCATGGAAAACCATAAATAACTGAATCACGCATTTTGACGAAGCTGCACACTTGTTTAGTAAAAATGTGGGGGTGGGGGAGGGTTATTAGGAAATGGGGAAAAACAGAGGATTTTTTTTAATCATGGAAAATCCCTAATTACTCAATGATGCATTTCGAATAGTTTCATTCTAATTCATGGAATAATCATAAATTATTGTTGAACTCAATCATGCATTTTGATCAATCTAATTCACGGAAAACCTTAAATTACTAATCATGCAATTTGACACAGATATATACGAGATCTTGTATTTTAACCAATTTATTGTAATTCATGAAGAACTTAATCACGTAGTTTGACCAAGTTGTAATGGGAAAAAAATCCATCGGCAAAGGAACATGGAAATGATAATAATTTCAACCAAAAAACTACATTAGGGGATCCTTGAAAATGGGGGAAGTTTTTTCTTTTCTTTTCAAACGGGAAAAAGAGGATTTTTTGTTCCTTTCTTTTCTGGGATCGCAAGCGCCAAAATTGCAAGAGGAGATATTGTATGAGAGAGCGAGAAATGACGGCAGACACAAATAGAGCTTTTTGTTGGTTTTTAGAATTCAAGCTGTACGCTAATTTAGTAAAATAGGGGATGATAACTCGAATACCAATCGCATTTTCATATGTATATTAAGTATTTTATGAACTTATGCCTAACAAAGCAGAACAAACCAATTGCTCTCAAACCTTGTGTTGGCATCAGTGCTGGGACATACGGATCAAAACACTTGGATCATATTCAAAACATGTTTTGTTGAATACAATTATTAATTAATAAATCTAAATATTGTGGATCCACAAAATAAATATTTCATAAAGAACTTACCATCTGGTAGTCATCGAATTTGCAGAAGGTCTTAAAGAATTTAGGAACCAAACTGGGAGAAATTGGATCCGAATTTGAGATAGATTCATCGTCAAATCTGAAAAATAGTGTAAAAGAAAAATCAGATTGCGATGAAACTGAATCAAATCCTCGTCCAATTTCTGCTCATCACCATTAACACATTGATATTCGTCGACTTTCACAGATTTCTCATGAACACTCTTGAAATCAATTTTCGAATCCAAAAAACCCAAATCGTCATTAAACCCAAATCGGGAAATAACAAATCTATATAGAAAATAATGTGAAAAAACAGATATGAGAAGTCAAAAAAAAAGAGAAAACAGATCTTCAAAATTACGGATTCCAGAAAAGGAACGGATCTGAGAAAAATTATGGATTCCAGAATTTTTTGATTAGTAAAATCACCAATTTTTCAGAATGAGATTTTGCCGTTGAATCAAGTTTATGAGACAATAGGAATGACGGGATAGCGGGATTCCAGAATTTTATCAAGTTTATGAGATAGTGGGATTCCAGAATTTTTCGATTAGTAAAGTCACCAATTTTTCAGAATGAGATTTCGCCGTCAAAATTAGGTTTAGGTTTCTATGTAAACCAAAAGATCATGGATGGATTACGGGATGATTATTAATGAGGCCTAAAAAAATAGGGAAAAATTCTCTATTATATACACTAGACCAAAAACTATAAAAAGAAAAAAATAATATAGATTTTTTACAAATTGACACATCAGATTGTTGATTAATAAGAAAAAGACACATGTGAATTGGAGGCATAAGGAGTTGACACCTCAACAAGGTGTCAACAGAATTAACAAATAGGGGTTGATGTGATAATTTATTTTTTTATTTTTAAAAAAAATAAAGAGAGAGAAATAACATGTTTGGATGATATATTTAAAATTAATTCTAGACATTGTCAAGAGCAATGTCTAAATTCAAGTATTTAATGTGCCACATAATCATTTTAATGCCATATGTTAATTTTCTCACTTTCAACATTATTCCATTGGAGATACTCTAATCAGAGCTCATATTTTATAGGGAAATTTCAAAAAATATTCTTTTTTGTGGCCATGAATAATTTACTAACTATTACCTTTTATTTATCAACAATTACCTTTTCATAAGTAAATTCTTTTGCATTTTTATATTACAGGGGCAGTTGCTAAATACTACGTATAATAAAATATTTTTGTTAAATAATTTAAATAATTATTAAAAATATCAAATATCCAACCATAAATATATAATTATGAGGTTTCCTATATTAAATATAGGAATAATTCCCATATAGTACATTTAGGTGACCTTTAATTCCCATATGATCACTTAAATTAGTTTCTTCCCATATAGGTTAAATATATCCCATATAATCACGAGTTCAAACTTAAAATATCTAGAATATCCCTACAACCAAAAAAAATTCATAATACATAAACTAAAAAAAAATAAAAATCATAATATATAAAGTTATCTTTTCTCAAACCCTATCACTTTCGTTAGCCCCCTGCCAACCCAAGTATTTTTCTTCATTCTCGCTCACACACATAATCGCTGCTCTATGTTGTTCGGCGCTCCTATACTATGCCCTTCGCCGGACTGGATGTGCATGTGTGCGGTGCAGATCTTAAAAGCCGAAGGGATCTGATTTAAAATTGCAACTCCCCGCACATGGTTTGCTGTAACACTCAACCGCTTCTAAGACTTTGTCCTCAATCTCAAACCTCACTTGTGCATAATGATAAATTTAGGATTTGTTGTCTTCGTCTTATTTTAATAAGCAATTCATTGTATTATTTTCACCTTTTTATTGGGTGTTACAGTTCATGTCAATTTGGGTTAGATCTAAGTTCTCATTTTTGTTTTCCTATATTTTTAATTGGCATTGATTATTAATCAATATTAAAATGTTGGGTGGATTTGGCGTATGTTGAATGTGGATGAAATTTCCTTAATATTTGAATGAGAATGATTATCAATCAATATTAAAGAGTTGGGTGGCTTTGGGGTATGTTGAATATGGATGTAATTTGTGAACAATGACATAATATTGAATTAGAGCATACGATTTAGTAGAGTTAGTATACAATGTAATACAGATAGTGTGAAGTTTAATTTGGGTTAATATGAAATAGTGTGGAATTTAATTGGGTTAGTATGAAATTTGATCGAGTTAGTTTAAAACTTGATAGATGTATTTTGGATTTTAATAGATCTAATATGAAAGTCTAAAATCTTGTTGTTGGATTTATTTATTTATTTATTGCAACTACATTTAAGACTAGTATAGAATTTGTCCATAATCATATGACATTACATGATATATAGTATGGAATTCGGAAATATAGTATGAAATTACACGATTTAGTATATAAGTTGATCATATAGTATGGAATTATGTCCATAAAAGATTAGTAGTATGGAATTCTTAATATGAATGGTACGCAATTCAACAATGTAGTATGGAACACGATTAGTAGTATGAAATTAATATGACGTAGTATGGATTTTGGTTGAACGGTGGGTAGTATGAAATTAATATGACGTAGTATGGATCTTTGGTTGAACGGTGGGTAGTATGAAATTAATACGAAACAGTATGGATTTTGATTGTATTAAACTTGAAAGAAAAAAATTGAAAAAAAAAATTGGTTAATAAGGTTAAATTAGTAATCTTATGTATTATTTTAGATTAAATGGTAAGTTAAAATACCAACGAACTATTTGGGATGATATATTTACCTATATGAGCATATGGTCAATTCCCCTTAAAGTTAATATCAATAACCAACACCACCACCACTACTCCATTCCACCCATCACCGGTCACTCCCGCCAGCCCACCCGCCGCCGGAATTTTCCGGCGAGTTTTTTCTTTTCCCAATTTTTTTTTTCCCAACAAACATAAATTAAGAAATTTTTAGTAAGAAATTTTCTTACTTTTCCACACATAAAGTATGAAATTTTCACTATAAAGTAGGATATATATATATATATATATATTTTTACTTTTTTGAACATAAATTAAGAATGTCTTTTTTTTAGGAAATAAAGTAAGAAACTTCACTATAAAATAAGAGTTTTTCTTACTTTTTCGAACACACCATAACAAACTTTCTTACTTTATAAGAAATAAAGTAAGAAATTTTATTACCTTTTCGAACATGAAGTTCGAAAATTCACTATAAAGTAATATATAGTTGTATTAAATAAGAAATACATAATTATAATTAGTTATTAAGCAAGAATCTTTTTTCTTTTTTTTTGGAGCGAAAAAATAATGTATAATAAGTAAGAAATACATAACAATATTTGCACATCAAGCAAGAAACTTTAGGAATCAAGTAAAATACTTTTTGTCATCAAGTATGAATTTTTGGACATTAAATAAGAAATTTGTGTACATATAGTAAGAAATATTTCTGGTAACCGAAAATATTTTTGTACATATAATAGAAATTCAGACGTATAGTAAGAAATGTTCCAGTGATCGGAAATATTTTTGAACATTAAGTAAGAAATATTTGGACATATAGTAAGATTTTCTCACATATCACTAAAAAAAAAAAAGAATAGCCGACGGATATTACCGACGGGCAGCTACCCGTCGGTAACATGCTGGCATTATCGATGGATTTTTTTTGGTGGCACAAATTGCCAACGGGCACGGGCCCACAATATATTTGTCTGTTGGAAAGTCCTCGAAAAGTTGGTGGCAATAAATACTGCCAATATGCCAACGGAGAATGTCCGTCGGCAAGTTTTTAAAAAATAAGAATAAATTGGATATTAATTGCCGATGGGAATATGTCTATCGACAAGGTCGATTTTTATTTACCGATGGTTTCTTCCGTCGGCAACGCCAGATTTTTGCTACCGGCGAATATACCGACGGAAACCTATCCATTGGTAAAATTTATAAAACAGACCTAGGTTGCGAATAGATTCATTCAGCGACAACCAAAAACCAAAATAAAAATCGCGAGGAGGAGGCTGAGAATCGCCAAGGAGCCATCGCCACCGTCGGAGCACTGTCGGAGCACCGTCAACATCACATATTAAGGTATGTTAGCCTTTTCATTCAAATTTAATGTTTATTTTTAATTTGGGGTTTTATTTTAATTTGAATTTAGGAATTAGGTTTTGAGAAATTTAATTGGGGGTCTAATTTAGGAATTTAGGCTTGATTTATGCATTTGTGAATGATTTTAGGTTTAGGGCCCATTTATGCAATTAAGTTTTATTTTAGGGTTGAATTTATAATTATTTATAAATTGAACTCGATTATAAATAATTGTATAAAATTAGGGCTAATTAGGTCATTAGTATTCATGTAGGGTTTATTTATGCCATTAGGGTTTATTTTAGAGTTTAGGTTATAATTATTTATAAATTAGGTTTGATTATATACATTTTAATTAAATTAGGGCTAGGTAAGGTTTGATTTGTAATTAGGGTTCAATTATGCAATTATCTTTTAAAGTGTATGTGATGGTGGTTTTTAAATGCCGTGATGATCGGTTGTGTTTAATGTAGTTATGGTTTTTTGTTTTATATATATAAATATATATATATATATATATATATATATATATATATATATATATATATATATATATATATATATATATATATATATATATATATATATATATATATATATATATATATATATATTATGATTGATTGATGTTGTGATTGGTTGGGTAGACGTCGGTGATGACGTGGTGTACGGCGCCGGCCGGGAGATTTTGTCCCTCAAATAACGGTTTTCAAATTTTTTTTTAATAAATGATGGGGGTTTTAAAAAGTTCTAAATTGTTGGGGATGGTATTTTTGAAATGATGTGGTGATCGGTATGTGGATGTTATGTTTAAATATATGTTATGGTTTGTTGATATTGTATACATGTGATTAATGTGTTGATATTGTTGTCTATAAGTTTTGTATGATTAATATAGTAGGAACAATAGAGAGTTTGATTAAATTTTGTTGTTTAATTTGATTTAGTAGCAAATATGGAGTTTGATACTAAAGTTTGAATTGTTCCCTTTAGAATACGTACCTTAAACCCGTTTGGAATTTAGTATCAAATAGAGAGTTTAATACTAAATTTCAAATTGTCCAATTTCTTCGCCCCAAGTTCTTGACAAATAATTACCTTGAAAATATATTCCCAGTGAAATCTTCAATATACTTTTGAAGATAAAGATTTGTGCTCTTTTTAGAAAAATTTCAATACAACATATTTTGCACTAAAAATTAAATAGAGATTAAAAAGTGAAATAGGATACTAAGTTGATTTGTCGAAAAAAGGCACAATCGTATTTAATTAGAAATGTAGGTTTCGATTTTATTGATTAGGCATAGTTTAGGTTATCGTATTAAATTATCAAATATATATATATATATATATATATATATATTTGTATATTGTACATGCATGGGAAGGTCAACGAACTATTTGCGTTTGGTGGATATTGTTGTGAGCAGTGAGCTTGCGCACGTTAGTTTACTAAATTCTGAAGCCCGAATTTGTACACTTCAGTTAACTTATCAGACTCACATCGATAATTTATTAGCCTCATTCAATTCCTCAATCATGTTAACAGCATCCGATTCCTCATAATTCAAATCCTCGGTCTCTAAACTCATTGTTACAATCATCGCGCCCTCTTTTTTGCGCTTGATCAATTACTGGAGCATCAAACGGATAGTTAATCTCTACAGCAGACTTAACAACAATAACAACATTAAATTCTGATTTCCAAATCTTTATAGCGGTAAATCGGTAAATATTACCGAGTTGAGCCTCGTCTTTGGAAGGAGTCAACATATTATTTATGAGCCGACTCCTTCTAAAGACGACGCTCGACTCGCTAATATTTACCAATTTACCGCTGTAAAGATTTGGAAATCAGAATTTAATGTTAGTCATTTTTGATAAGTCCGTTGTAGAGATTAACTATCCGTTCGATGCTCGGGTAACTGATCAAGCACCAAAAATAGGGTATGATGATTGTAACAATGAGCTTAGAGATCGAGGATTTGAGTCACGAGGTATCAGATGCTGTTAAGACGATCGAGTAATTGACTGAGGCTAATAAAATTATCGATGGGTTGAGTCTGAAGAAATTGGAGTCTGATAAGTTAGCTCAAGTGTACGAAGTCGGGCTTGAGAATTTAGTAAATGACGTGCGCAAGCTCACTACTCACAACAATATCCACCAACGCAAATAGTTCGTCGGCCTTCCGATGCATGTACAATATACGATTTTTTTTATATATATGTTTACCGACGGAAACGGAAGCCGTTGGAAAATCAAATTGTATTTACCGACGGATATGGAAGCCGTTGATAAAATTAAATTATATTTATTATTTAATCAATTAATTACCGATGGGAGTAAAATTCGTCGATAAATCAAAAAAAACTATGCATCCCGATGGCAGCTTACCGACGACTATGTCTGTCGGAAAAGCCATCGATATTTGTCGACGGGCTGTAAAACCCGTTGGAAATTTAAATTACTGACAAAGTATTCACCAATGGCCTTAATCCGTTGGTAAGACGTCGATAAATGATTTGTCAACAGCTTGCCGATTGATATGGTCGTCTGAATTTTCGATTTTTTTTAGTGTATTGTAAGAAATTGTGTGGGTTGAAAGAAAAAACCACACTGACTCCATGGGCATATAGTAAGAAATTTAGACATACAGTAAGAAATTTTCTGGGCGAAAAACAAAATTCAGCAGCCAGAAAATATTTTCCGATGATTGGAAAAATCTGGCGGCCGAAAAATATTCCAGCTGGCCAGCGGTAGCAGGTGGCTCACCTGCTGCCCCAATTATTATTATTATTATTATTATTATTATTATTATTATTATTATTATTATTATTATTATTATTATTATTATTATTATTATTATAGTAAGGTATTGTGGTATATTTATATCACAGTTTTGGTCTATTTGACAAAAAATAGGGACTATTTGACTTAAGATTGGATGTAGGACTAATTGACAAAAGGACCTCCACTTGTAGGATTATTTGATAATATTCCCTTATATTTTATTGCTTTTTAGTTGTTTTTTATAGCTATTTTCATCACTATTTTTCATCAAACTAATCCCCAAACCCCACCAACCCAAATCCACCCCAAACAATCAAATCCCTTTTAACCGACATAGTCGAAGAAATCAGAACCATTAAAAAACTCGACTAATCCGATCAGAAAAAGAAAGAAGAGAGTAGGTTTCACAAGAGAGTCTTCGCGAAAATCATTCTTGAAAACATCCACTTGGGTGACAACATCTCCCTCAATAGTACTTGCCTAACGTTGACCTATTACGACACCGTTTCATCCGAATTATCAGTCAGGTTGTCCCCTGAGACACCAAGGATGACTAATATGGGCGAATTGGAGACTGGGTCGTGGGTTAATTTGTAGCGAGATTTAAGATCTGGATAGAACCTGGAACATCACCCCCATAACTAAATCTCTTATCGACGAATAGGGCGAGTGGCGGCATGGCAACGTGAACTAGGAGAGTGTTTGAAAATTGTTTTGATGTGTATTATTTATGTTAAGAGTAACACAAAACCAATAAAAAACCAAAAAACACTAAAAGAGTAGCAATCCGAGATCAGAAACGAGTGGGAAAAAGTGCTTAACTTTTATTCCCCAAAATCAGTTCGGATCGGCCTTAGCCGGACCCTTTTTACAGGTGCTTGACCTTGAAATACAAGATTTCTCTCTCTAACTCTCTATTTATTTCTCTCTAAAAAATTGGGGATCTCCTCTCTCTCTCTCTTGGAGAGGCTATTTATAATTTCCAATGGAAACCCTAATTGGACACTTGTCCTATTCTCATTGGTTCACCAAAATCCTCTGTCTATTTTTTCTCTATCTCCTTGCCGCCCTCAACCAGTTTCCACCGCCTTAGTGCCGACCTCAACCTTAGTGCTAACCTCAGCTATTTTTCGCCGACTTAGTGCCATCCTCAGCAACTTGGTGCCGTCCTCAGTTGTTTTTCGGACAAATTCAAGGATGGTGAACTGATGACCCCATTCGGTGCTTTTTGCTTGATAAGGGAACGAAAGTGAGCCGAGAAGGTTGTGCCCGTGCTGGATGAGCACATCCTGCTCGGCACTTTCTGCTCGGCGGATCGTCAAAAACGCTCAACATCGGACTCCGGTTGTGCTGGCGGATCATACTGAGCTCAGCAGCTCGGCAGAGGAGCTCACTAGCTCTCGGCAGGCCGTGCGTCAGCTCTCGGGAACTCGGCGGGGGAGCTCGGCAGCTCGGCGGAGGAGCTCACCAGCTCTCGGCAGGCCGGCTTTGCAGGACCTGGCGGGCTGTGCTGGTTTGCTCGGTAAAATCCTGCTCGGCGGAGTCCTTTTCGGCGGAGGAGCTCAGCACTATACTCGGCGCCAGCTTTGCAGGACCCGGCGGACTGTGCTGGTCTGCTCGGCAGTCCTTCTCAGAGGAGTCCTGCTCGGCACTCTGCTCGGCGCCAGCTGCGCAGGACTCGGCGGACTATGCTGGTCGTCTGCTCGGCAAAGTTCTGCTCGGTAGTCCTGGTTGGCAGAGTCCTGCTCGGCATTATACTCGGCGCCAGCTTTGCAGGACCCGACGGACTGTGCTGGTCTGCTCGGCAAAATCCTGCTCGGCGGAGTCCTGCTCGGCGCCAGCTGCGCAGGACTCAGCAAACCTTGCTGGTCTGCTTGGCAAAATCCTGCTCGGCACCCTGCTTGGCGCTAGATGTGCAGGACTCGGCGGACTGTGCTGGTCTGCTCGGCAAAACCTGCTCGACAGAGTTCAGCTCGGTGCGCTCGGACTGGAGTGCTCGGCTGCTCGCTAGGATCGCCCGACGCCTCAGAGATTTTTTGCTCGGCCATGTTCATCTCGGCGCGCTCGGACTGGAGTGCTCGGTTGCTCGCCCGGATCGCCCGGCGCCTCAGAGCTTTCTGCTCGGCAAAGTTCAGCTCGGTGCACTCGCACTGGAGTGCTCGGCTGCTCGCCAGGATTGCCCGGCACCTCGGGGCTTTCTGCTCGGCAAAGTTCAGCTCGGCATGCTCGGACTGGAGTGCTCGGTTGCTCGCCCAGATCGCCCAGCACCGCAGAGATTTCTGCTCATCAAAGTTCAGCTCGGTGCACTCCTATTGGAGTGCTCGGTTGCTCGCCCGGATCGCCCGGCGCCTAAGAGCTTTCTGCTCAGCAAAGTTCAGCTCGGTGCGCTCGCACTAGAGTGCTCGGTTGCTCGCCAGGATTGCCCAGTGCCTCGGGGCTTTCTGCTCGGCAAAGTTCAGCTTGGCAGAGTTCTGCTCGGCACTTTACTCGGCGTCAGCCTCGCAGGACTCGGCGGACTGTGGTAGTCTGCTCGGCAAAATCCTGCTTGGCAGTCCTACTCGGCGGTGTGAGTCTGAAGGCCTGACGCGGATACACTCAACGACTCCGGCATGCCGCGTGCTCCAGTTTGGCGAGTGTGTGCGCGGAGAACTTGTGCGGATGTGATCGGTAGGTCTCGCGTGCTGTTCTTTAGCTCGGCAGGGTGTGCTCGGTTTGGTTCTGCACTTGTCACTCGGACGATATTGACCATCAACAAGCCCCTGAGCGCGGAGTAAGCTATGCATAGGCGGGTTCGGGCTCATCAAGTGCTGGTCGTCCGAACATTCAATTCAGTCAAAAGGTGGGGGTGTTAGCAACGCGGCCGAGCTCGGCAGTTCGGCAGCTCGGTGAACTCTGCGCAGCAGGTTGGCGTCAGCGCTTAGCGCAGGTCCGCGGTGGTAGTTAAAGACACGGCCGAGCTCAGAAGTTCGGCAGGTCGGGTGCACGGCGCTCCCTGCTCGGCAAGCTTTGCTCGCCGAGCTCTGCTCGGTGGGTTGCCTGGCAGGACTCGGCAGACCGCGCATGGAATTTCGGCTGCTTGGCGCTTCCTGCTCGGCCAATCGAGTTCTCCAGATTACTTTGAGTGGTTCGGCTCGATTCCTCCATGGTGTATTCGGGACGATACAGACCATCAACATGTATTTTTATTCAACCACAAGTGTATGGTGTAAATGTAGTACAAGGCTAGTAATGGCGTATTCCATAACGACCAATATATAGAATTCAAGTAGTAATATAATGTAGATAATTTAACTTTATTTAAATGAATATAAAAGATAATTTATTTGGTGTCATTATTATAGATGAACAATAATAATTATATAAAACAACAATCATAATTCACCAAGAAGCTTTATGGACTTGGTGTAACATTCCCTCTTTTAGATTTCAAGATTTGAAGATCTTTACTAATTAGGTGTTATGTATTCGTAATTTATACGAATTTTGTATAATTTGTTGTATAAGAGATGAAATCAGACGAGGGTTAGAGGTAGAAAGAGAGAGAATGAGGGAGATGAAATTTGGTAGGTAGAGATAATGTATTTCCTTGCTTGCTTTCCACGAATGTCTTTCCTCTATTTATAAACATAGGGGGTGGGGGTGGGGTGGGGGGTAACCATTAACACAAATGACCTAAAGTAGCAATTACATGAAAATAGTTAATAAAGCCCAATTAATCCAAATATAATTACTGAAGCCCACTCATGTCCAATAACCCAGCCTGCCCTTTATCTTCTTTCTTGTTCGATTTTGACTTGACCTTATCCATAAATTTCAAATAGCACCTTTATCCATGATTGAACCAGTCTCCGCCTCTTCTTCGCCCATCACGCCCGCTCCGCCCTTTTCCGACCTCATAACCATAACATTACACCCCTGATTTTTAGATACTTGATTGCAAGGATCGAAATTTGGAAATTTTTTAACCATCAGCTTCATATCCTCCCATGAAGTCAACTCTAAATTAGGGTTTCCCCATTCCACCAATAATTGTTCGATTTCTTCACTCCTCCTGCTAATAGTGCGCTTATCTAAAACTCGACGGGGAGCAATTCGGAAAATTCCATCAGTGTCGGCCTCCAGCAGCTCTTCAAGAGGTAAAGTTTTAGTTTTAATTTTCCTTTCTAACAGTGACACATGAAAAACCAGATGTATTTTAGATTCTTCTTGTAATTGTAGCTTATAGGCTACCTTTCCAATTTTCTGTATGATAGAGTATAGGCCGTAGTATTTGGAAGCCAAATTCAAGTTCTTGCGGAGGTGTAGGGAGTTCTGCTTGTAAGGCTGGAGCTTCAGGCACACTTAATCCCCTAACTCAAAAATCTTCTTTTTTGTAGTCTTATATGCATTGGTCTTCATACGGTTCTGAGCAAACATTAGGTTCTCTTTAATCATTTTCAGCATGATTTGCCTCTGCTGAATGAGATCCTTGGCCTCCCCATTTTGTGCATCCATATAAGGTCCTGTAGATAAGAGAGGGGGTGCATATCCATATAGGTCCTTGAAGGGTGTCAATTTCAGTCCAATGTGGTAGTTGGTGTTATACCAATGTTCAGCAAGTGATATCCACTTAGCCCATTGTCTGGGAGAAGCACTAGTCATGCACCTTAAGTAGTTTTCTAGGCACTGACCCAACCTCTCTATTTGCCCATTTGTTTGGGGGTGGTATGTTGATGAAAGGTTGAGTCTTACCCCTAACATTTTGAATAAATCCTTCCAGAATGTGCTATTTAAAACCTTATCCCTGTGTGATATGATGCTCACTGGTAAACCGTGCAGCTTGTAAATATGTCTAGGAATAGTTTGGCTATGGAATGTGCCGTGTAAGGATGAGAGAGTGTTATGAAATGTCCATACTTAGTAAACCTATCAATCATTACCAAGATCATATCCTTTCCCCCTGATTTTGGTAGCCCCTCTATAAAATCCATTGAATGTGTGTCTAGGCCTGCTCAAGAATGGGTAGAGGCTCTAATAAACCAGGATGCCCTTCATTATCTGGTTTGTTCCTCATGCATACATCACAAGCTTTCACTATCTTAGAAACATCACTCTGCATCTTAGGCCAATAGAAGATTCCCTTCAACCTCATGTAAGTACCATTAATTACAGAATAACCACCATAAGCTGACTCATGCATAACTGATAAGATCTGTCTTTTGATTTTGTCATCTTGTCCCACCACTAGTCTGCCCTTGTACCTTAGGATTCCACCATTGACTGTGTATTCTGGAAAAAGGGTAGGGTTTAGACTCTTAGCAGTTAGGATCTTATTGCAATGAGGGTCATTTGCATATGTAGCTACCACTTCCTGCACCCACTCTGGAACCACCTTGGTAATAGCCTCACAACTGTTCCCACCTTCTTCTCTCCTTGATAAAGCATATGCTGCTCTATTCTCCACCCCTTTTTCGTATTGTATCTTGTAGTCTATCCCCAAGAGTTTAGTGATCCACCTTTGTTGCATAGGTGACCTCACTCTTTGACCCAACAGATGTTTCACAGCCTGCTGGTCAGTCCTAAAAATGAACTTGTGCCCCTGTAGGTAATATCTCCATCTTTGAATAGCCATTAGGACAACCAAGAATTCTCTCTCACATACAGACAAGCTCTGATTACTGGGGCAGAGTGTCTTGCTCATGTAGGCAATGGGTTTGCCTTGCTGCATTAAAACAACACCCACCCCATGCCCACTGGCATCAGTTTCCAGGACAAAAAGTTACGTGTAGTCAGGTAGGGTTAGGACAAGGGTGGAAATCATGGCCCCCTTTAATTTCTGAAAGGCCCCCTCAGCTTCACTTCCCCATTTGAACTGATTCTTCCTCAGTAGTGCTGTGAGTGGTTTGAGAATGACACCATATCCTTTAATAAACCTTCTATAGTAGCCTATTAACCCTAGGAAACCCCTTAATTGATTGATAGTAGTAGGCCTAGGCCAGTTAACCATACATCCCACCTTTTTTCGGATCTGTAGATACCCCATCCTCAGAGATAACATGTCCTAAATATTCAATTTATTTTTGGCCAAACTGACACTTACTCCTTTTAGCAAACAGAATGTTCTCTCTTAGTAAGGTTAGCACTTCATCAAGGTGTTTAAGATGTGATTCCCATTCATAAACATAAACTAATATATCATCAAGAAATACAAGTGCATATTTCCTCAAACACCCCTTGAAAACCTGATTCATTAAAGACTGAAATGTTGCAGGGGCATTACACAGCCCAAATGGGAAATCACTAGGAACTCATAGTGGCCATGGTGTGTGCTGAATGCAGTGAGGTACCTGTGTTTTGGACTCATTAAAATTTGAAAGTAACCTGATCTTAGGTCAATTTTAGAAAAGTACTTGGCACCAGAGATTTCATCAAGAAGTTCCTCAATTATTGGGATAGAGTAGTCATGTTTCACTGTTAGTTCATTGAAATATCTGTAGTCTACACACATTCTCCATGTTGCATCTTTCTTCTTTACCAGTAGAACTGGAGAGGCAACAGGGCTTTTTCTATTATATATCATGCTTTATTCCAACAACTCTTGTACAATCTTCTCAATCTCATCCTTGTGGTCATGGGAAGTCCTGTAGGTCAGTTAGTTTCATGTTGGGTGGTAGCCCCTTGGGCTCTCCAAAAACATCCTCAAACCTTCCCAGTAGGTCAGTTAGTTTCTTGTCCTCCTTGAAGTCATGCTTAATGGCATGCAACACATAAATTTCCTCTACTCTATCCTCATATTCATTGTGTATTAGTTCAAAAAGGGATGTTCTGTAATAAGCTGGCATTGGGTTGTGTCAGTCAGAGCCTTCAACCTAATCCTCTTCCCACCTAGGTTCATAGTAACTGACATAGCTTGGTAATCCAGCTAAATAGGGGTATTCTCCTTAAGCCAGTCACCTCCCGGAATGAGGTCATAACCCTCATGTTGGGGGTACCTAAATGTGTAGTTCTGCATTTTCCATGTGAACCCCTCAGCCAGTTGAGAACTCAACAACTTATGTCCATTAGCCACCTTAACCAATATAGGCTTAATGGGTCCTACATGGGGTGGGTAGGTGGTTAGGGTCCGGGTTTTTAAAAACACGATTTGTCTTTCTTAACTCGAGCCTTGGCAAAGTGATCTATTCTTGGCGAAGTGACGCTTACTAATTGCGCTTTTATATGGTTGAGTCATTTTTATGTCTTTTGTGTCTTTATTACATTGTTGAGCAATCACCATATGCTTGGAAGTTTGAATAGTTTACTTTTCGGGTTTTTGCATGTATATATCCTCTTGTGTAAGGAGTTGAATTCTTGTGCTTCGTCCAAAACCCGCATATATATATAATCAACATTTACTCGTGAAAAGATGGCAACATTCTAAAATCTCTTTTGATTTTGTTCCCAAAATTCGGTGCAAACTAGTGAGTAGCCTTGTGTGAATTATCGGCTAGCTTTTATTTTAATGGAAATTGCATTGAGGAAGCGTGATTTTGCTCGTATATGATTGAATTTGGAAATGACCTCAAGGCACATATATCACCCTTATATCATCCATATCCAAATATATAAGCTACTTAAAAAATCCCAAATGAGCCCCCTTGAGCCTATGTCCCGTTTCTTGTTAGCCGAGCTCGATTTTCTCTTATAGCTTATCTTTCACGAGCGGGGCAATGGGATCCATGAATGAACATTCGGTGTTCATGGATGAGGATGGTGATGCTTGGAAATCGTGGATGGAGAAGGTGAAAGATTCGTCCAAAACGGACAAAGTCATGCTCTCGTTTTTAACATCTATAAGCTTGTTGGTTGTGGTCATGAAGGGTCGGCCTAAAAAAATCGTGTGCTCTCGGCTGTTGTCTTTCACTTCCCCTACATCCAATATCACAAAATCAACGGGGACAATGAGGTTCCCAACTTGCACGAAGACGTCCTCAACAATCCCCTTCGAGTATGGGACCGACCAATCCTCCAATTGGAGTCTTATCTTCATCGGTTTGAGTGCGCCTAGATCAAACTTCTCATAGATAGAAAAAGGTATTAAATTAGTCCCAGCCCCAAGGTCGAGAATACCCCGAGTCTCTTTACCATTTTTTAAAGTTATTTTTATATAAAAACTCCCGGGGTCGCTTTCCTTAGGGGGAAGGGGATTGCAAAAGATAACGCTTGCCGCATTTGAAAAACAAAATTTTTCATTTTCAGTAAATCATCTCTTTTTTGATGCCAAGTATTTGAAGAACTTAACATATGCGGAAACGTTTCTTATCACATCAAGCAAGGGCAAATTCAAATTAACTTTGGAAAGCATATTATAAAGATCAAGGAATTGCTTATCTTGCTTTTCTGATTGAAGGCGGCTTAGATATGGAATGGGAGGCCGGTATGGATTAGATGCTTTATGAAAAAGCCGTTTTAGGCTCAACCTCCTTTTCAACTCTATCCGAGGGCTATGTGGTGGTTGTCCTCTCGCCATCCTCCTTGTTTCGGTTTATTCTTTCGCCATCGGTTAAAACGGGTGATTGAGTAGAGTTCTTGTCGGAAGATGCAACGTTATTGTCTACAACTCGTCCACTCCTAAGATCGGTGATGGCTTGTGCTTGCGATGGTTGACTCGGCAACTTCCCAGGCTCGTTCTTCCCCATTTGCGCGGCGAGTTGGCCAAGGACTGTCTCAAACTTATCCATCTGCCTCTCAGTGCTTTGCATGAATTGCGTAAAAGTACGCAATGTCTCCTCGAGTGCTAGTGGAATAGAGGCTTGAGTCGGTGGAGGTGGAGGGAGAGACAAATGGCCTTGTGGCGGTGCTTGGTACGGTGGCCGTGGTAAGAGCAAAACTTGGCCTTGTCCCCATTGTTGTTGGTATGGTTGTTGGGGGACTAAACTGCTTTGTGGCCTTGGGTTGGGTGCCTGGTTTTCTCCATTTTGATTGTTCGACCATAAAAAATTTGGATGATTCCTCCATCCCGGATTGTAATTTTATGAAAACGGGTCATTATTGCGTGGGTAGCAAATTTGATACCCTTGCCCGGCTTGATTCGCCTGATACCTGTGAACGGCATGTGCCTGTTAGTTGGTTTCTTTAGTCTTCTCAAAGGTTGCTTGACAGAAATTCGCACCATGCCCATACACTCCACAAATTCCGCACGTCTCCGATATCATCTGTGATTGGGGCATGCCTTGAGAAAGAAGGGTGTTTTGAGTCTACAATGAGGCCACTTGCTTTGTCAACTCGGCAATTCTTTTTGTGTCATCAGAAGACGCGTGTGACACCTCCACCTCGCGAATAGCCACATTCTTTGATTGCGAGCTCTTCTTTTGAGAATTGTAGCTTATTGACTCGCAGATGTCCAGAACTTCTGAGATGGTCCGTGCTCTGACCGCTCGTCGTTGAAGCGTCAAAAATAATATTTATAAAGTCCTCGACTTTCCTCTACTAACTAGTAGCAGCGGCAAGCAAGGGTCGATCCCACGAGGAGTGTGGATTAATTTGTGATTATTCGTATTCAAATAAAATAACAAACGGGGGTAGAGAATATTAATTAATCTAAGAAAACTAAATAACTAAAGAAAACAATTAAAATCAAATAACGAAACAAATAAGAAAATAACAAATAATAGTAAATAACTTTCGAGTCCTAGTTCAGTTTCCACCCTCGTTCAATTCATCTAACCAATTGCAATATTAAATCCACTCATCATATGAAACTAAAAACCCTAAGTAACAATAAGCTCTGTTACTCGAATTCACCCTTACCGTTTACTCAATTAAAATAAGCTCTTTAATTGATTCTAATTATTGAATAACCTAGAATAATCTCTCTAGATTCAACCCAACAACAACATTAATATCTAGGCAAATAGGTTAATCTAAGCAATAARCGCATAAGCTCGGTTTATTCAACCTATGTTGTGTTACCCCTAATGATACGAGACCATTAGWWRCTTCAGAGAAATCGAAACTACGACAATTACACGGGAAGCAGTCCTCTTTMTAGCAATTGATAACCAAAYCCCTAATCTAGGTGGCCAATCCAAATCAAGAATTCAGCAATCATGTAATGAATTAAGCAATCACGATATGCAAACAAGATAACACAAGCAATCTCATATGAAGAACGAAATAAATACGCATAAATTAATTAAAACATAATATCACGAGGGTTTTCACATCCCTAGGACTAGATAAAACAATCACTCTCTAATGGAGTTCTTGAAATAATAGAAGAAAAATAAAGAAATAAAACATAAATCTAAGATAGAAAGGGATAAGAGACCTTAGATCTTGAATCTTGAGTCTTCAATCTTCAAGCTCTTGATGGATGGTTGAATTGGGCTCCTTTTGGTGCCTTGGAACCCTAGGATTAATGTCCAAGACGTTTTTGATGTTTAAGGGAGGTACTTATAGGTTTAGGAAGTCTTGGGCAATAAGAAACCCTTAAAAACGCGTTTTCTGGGCAGTCGCGTCGACCGAGCGTCGACTGACGCGTTTCGGATCGACGCGACAGAGAGTTCGCGGACAAGTGCATCGGCCAGGACTTTATATAATGGTTCTGGAGTCAGCCGATCTAGATTGTCGACGCGGGCGGACTGGGCGAGTGATGCAGGCAGCACTCGGCAGGCTTGGTTGGTCGTGCTCGGCAGTCTGGTCGGCGGGACTGGTCGGCAGGATGCTATAACGGTTCTTGACTGGCAGTGATGTTATCTATTCCCTGCTTTCTATAACGGTTGGTCCCAGCGATAACCCATCTAAATAGCCCAGAATTGTCCTTTCTTTGCCAATTCACTCGTTTTGTCTCTCGTTTCCTCGTGCACTCTTATTCATCATCCTTAAATCTTCAACTCACCAATTTAGCACCTAATTACTGCAAAATAAGAGAAAAATACACAATTGGTGCTCGACCACTCATAATAATAAATATGCGAGAAATAAATATATATAAGAATATTAAGCACATAAAAATATAGGAATTAGACCATTAAATAAAGCACAATTTCTCGCCTATCAAATTCCCCCAAACTTAAACCTTGCTTCTACTCAAGCAACATATAGAATTAAAGCATAAAATAAATATAAGATAAGTAAATCACTCAAATTGATCACATGAACTCATCCGGACTCTAGACACCATTTATATTTCTAGAAATCGCAATCGTTTCATGTATTGACTCAAATGATCCCAGCAGTTAGGCAATCCTTTTTTCATGTACTTTACATCAATGTACCATGGTGCCCCCTCTCTACTAAATGGTTCGACTCTATCCATTGTTGGTCACGATCAAATATCTCATCCTCTCCCATTTATTTATTTATTTTTATTTTTTTAATTGAGGTTCGCAGCTCCGCACTACCGTTCTTGACTTGACTTGAAATGATTCGGCGCTGGATAGGAGGATCGTCTTGATTTGGTATTTGATTTGTTGAGTTCACCTCCCCCATGTTTGGGATTGTAGTTGGATTGCGCCACTTGAGTAGTGCATAGAATTTGTTGAGCTACTAGCATCTTCGTTTAATTTTGCCCTTAGAATTTGTAAGCGAATTGCACTTGGTACACGGATAGGCAGCTGTTTCGGCACCTTAATTCTTTTTCTCATTCTTTTTTTTTTCAATTTTCAACTAACACCATGCCGGTATACCCCAATCGGACTTTATTTGACTTCTGTTTCGACTAACGAGATATTTTTACACAACCGCCAACTTCAAGGCCCCACACAACTCATATTGAGTACGGCAACCACAAATACACATCAACAATGCAATAATCTAGAATTGAAGCCCCACATATGAATCACAAAAGCACTAACATGCGTACCATTGACCTCTAAATCAAATGACGACTAAAAATTTAACCGAAACATAGTTCATCAAAGCAATTCAAGCGAGTACTATTAACATTTTAAATCATTTCCCGGAATTTAATCGCAAAGATATTAATTTTTTTTTCAGCACAATATCCTCAATAATAATATCAATAACCCACTCCCCCAAACTTAAACATTATCTTGTCCTCAAGCGAACACAAAGCAAGAACAAGCAAATAATAAGTCATAAGGGAAGAGTAAGGGAAAAGAAATCACCGGGGTAAACATCGAGGGGGTTCTCGGTTCCAAACGATCTTTTTCGTAAATATGCCCAATCGTCCAAATCAACCAAGCTTAGTATCCCTTCAACTGCAAAAATAAAAATAAAAATTGAAAAATAAAATAAAAATAAGATAATGTAAACATTGGGTTGCCTCCCAACAAGCGCCTTTTCTTAACGTCATCGACTCGACGTGATACCCCTCAACTCCATGGGGGTTTCGGAGGAGGTCTTAGAATAAACGGGATTCCCATAACTTCATCCTCCTCAAATCCCACTCGTTTCGAAGTTGGATGCTTAACCGGATCCTTTCGAATTTGTGGTGGCTCTTTATTAAAATTGTCAACAATTGGTTCGCTCACCACCTCATAAGGAAGGATCGTAGTCACCACGTTCTCTTCATCTTGCACAGGCGTCCCCTCATCTTCCATCGTCTGATGCACGGCCCATGTCGGCAATGGCTTTGGCTCGGATTCGACTACAATAGGAGAACCGATGGAAATAGGAATATCATTTATAGGTTCGAGCAGAATATGATCAACATGTTTCTGCTTCATTTCTTCTTTCTCTATCTCGATATCGTCCTCCAATTCAAATGTTGGATACTCCGGAGCGTCGAGTGTTTCCTCCTCTTGCAGCGTGATGGCACTCACATTCTCCACGCGTTCCTCAGTTTGAGAAGATAATTGTGTATCCAATCGGCTTATATGATCTACCATTTGACTCACTTGAGCTTCGAGCTTCTTGGTTTTCATCATCACGGCTTTAACCATCTCTATGAGCTCCGGGGACACTATTTGCGCTGGGGGGTGGTCATCATTTTGTCTCCTTTGAAAATCTTGAGGGTCCCCCCATCTTGGCTCGTGAGGATCGTAGTTCCCCTCTTGCCATCTTCTATGCCTCACTCCATAGGCGTTCGTTTCAAGATTGGCTCGTAGCGTTGGGCAATCATCGGTGACATGATCAAATGTATGACAAAAGAAGCATGGTCAAACTGTAGCCCTCTTAGTGATAGCGGACTTCAACTCATTCAACTGAGCTTGCAACGAACCAGTGTCCACCTCAATTACCGACCTCAATGAATTATCACGATAGCCGAATTGCTGAGAATTAGCCGCCATGTTCGAGATCAACTCCCTTGCCGCCGTCGGTGTCCTATCCATGAGTGAGCCTCCTCTTGCCGCATCGATCATATTTCTATCAGTGAAATAGAGACCCTCATAAAAGTATTGTATTAATAACTCCTCGCCCATTTGATGCTGAGGGCAACTAGCGACGAGTCTCTTGAAACGCTCCCGATACTCATTCAATGTCTCCCCTTGCGCTTGTCTTGCTGCACAAATGTCTTTACGTAAGCTCGCCACTCGTGAAGCGGGAAAATATCTCTGCAAAAATACCCTTTCTAACGCCATCCACGTGGTAATGGATCCAGGAGGTAAGTAATAAAGCCAATCTTTGGCTAGACCCTTCAATGAAAATGTAAATGCTCGTAGTTTAATTTGTTCATCAGTCACTCCGGCGGGCTTCTTGCTCGTGCATATTACATGAAATTCATTCAAATGCTTGTACGGGTCTTCGCCATCCAATCCATGGAACGCCGACAAATGATAGATTAATCCGGATCTCAATTCGAATTTAGCATTCTCCAAGGTTGGAACGTGATGCATAGTTGTTGTTGCGGAATATCCGGAATTGCTAGCTCCTTCAACATGCGTTCTCTAACTCCTGCCATGGTCACAAACTTCAAGAAAAATTTAAGATTTTTTTTTTAAATTCGAAAATATTTTATTTAAAATTTTAATTAATTTTTGATTTTTTTTTAATTAATTTCGAAAATAAATACTTCAATTAATCTCAAAAATAATATTTTATTTAATTAAACAAAATTTAAAAACTAAAATTAAAAATATTAAAATACGTCAAATCACAATTTAATACGCGCCACTCCCCGGCAACAGCGCCAAAATTTGACCACTCGTCGTTAAAGCGTCAAAAATAATATTTATAAAGTCCTCGACTTTCCTCTACTAACTAGTAGCAGTGGCAAGCAAGGGTCGATCCCACGAGGAGTGTGGATTAATTTGTGATTATTCGTATTCAAATAAAATAGCAAACGGGGGTAGAGAATATTAATTAATCTAAAAAAACTAAATAACTAAAGAAAATAATTAAAATCAAATAACGAAACAAATAAGAAAATAACAAATAATAATAAATAACTTTTCAGTCCTAGTTCAGATTCCACCCCCGTTCAATTCATCTAACCAATTGCAATATTAAATCCACTCATCATATGAAACTAAAAACCCTAAGTTACAATATGCTCTGTTACTCGAATTCACCCTTACTGTTTACTCAATTAAAATAAGCTCTTTAATTGATTCTAATTATTGAATAACCTAGAATAATCTCTCTAGATTCAACCCAACAACTACATTAATATCTAGGCAAATAGATTAATCTAAGCAATAAACGCATAAGCTCGATTTATTCAACCTATGTTGTGTTACCCCTAATGATACGAGACCATTAGTTGCTTCAGAGAAATCGAAACTACGACAATTACACGGGAAGCAGTCCTCTTTATAGCAATTGATAACCAAACCCTAATCTAGGTGGCCAATCCAAATCAAGAATTCAGCAATCATGTAATGAATTAAGCAATCACGATATGCAAACAAGATAACACAAGCAATCTCATATGAAGAACGAAATAAATACGCATAAAATAATTAAAACATAATCACGAGGGTTTCCACATCCCTAGGACTAGATAAAACAATCACTCTCTAATGGAGTTCATGAAATAATAGAAGAAAAATAAAGAAATAAAACATAAATCTAAGATAGAAAGGGATAAGAGAGCTTAGATCTTGAATCTTGAGTCTTCAATCTTCAAGCTCTTGATGGATGGTTGAATTGGGCTCCTTTTGGTGCCTTGGAACCCTAGGATTAATGTCCAAGACGTTTTTGATGTTTAAGGGAGGTACTTATAGGTTTAGGAAGTCTTGGGCAATAAGAAACCCTTAAAAACGCGTTTTCTGGGCAGTCGCGTCGACCGAGCGTCGACTGACGCGTTTCGGATCGACGCGACAGAGAGTTCGCGGACAAGTGCATCGGCCAGGACTTTATATAATGGTTCTGGAGTCAGCCGATCTAGATTGTCGACGCGGGCGGACTGGGCGAGCGACGCAGGCAGCACTCGGCAGGCTTGGTTGGCCGTGCTCGGCAGTCTGGTCGGCGGGACTGGTCGGCAGGATACTATAACGGTTCTTGACTGGCAGTGATGTTAGTTGTTCCCTGCTTTCTATAACGGTTGGTCCCAGCGATAACCCATCTAGATAGCCCAAAATCGTCCTTTCTTTGCCAATTCACTCGTTTTGTCTCTCGTTTCCTCGTGCTACTCTCATGCATCATCCTTAAATCTTCAATTCACCAATTTAGCACCTAATTACTGGCAAAATAAGAGAAAAATACACAATTGGTGCTCGACCACTCATAATAATAAATATGCGAGAAATAAATATATATAAGAATATTAAGCACATAAAAATATAGGAATTAAACTATTAAATAAAGCACAATTTCTCGCCTATCATGCTCCAATACCCCCCCCCCCCCCCCCCTCGCCGCATTGTCAACTATCTATTGAAACGTAAGGATGAGCCCATCGTAGAAGAATTGGTTGATGAGTTTGGGCGGGTTGTGATGATGTGGTCACTGCGCTAAAATTCCTTTAAAACATTCCCAAAATTCATGGAACGTTTCTCCATCCGTTTGATTGAATGAAGCTATCTTCACTCAGAGTTAATCTGTCGTTTGGTTCGAATATTACTTTGCCATAAAATAGTTGTACACCATATCCAATTCGTAAGAGAATCGGGCTCCAATAACAAGAGCCAAGTTTCCGCCCAATCCGTCAAAGTGTATGGAAAACACCGCATTTTCAGTTGGTCCTCACGAAGCCCTTGGAGTGGAAATGTTTGGATGACGGAGTAAAATTCCCGAATGAAGTTGATCGGGTCTTTGTTCAGTACCCCGTAGAAAGAGGGAAATAGATTGAAGTGAGTGGGTTTGAGCTCATAATATTTGGCCACGGGGCCCAGGCTGATGCATGATGTAGACGGGCCGATCACGGGATTAGCAAATTCTCGCATGTGGGACGGTTGAGGCTCATGCTGATGGTGATACCCATTAGGCTGCATATACGGGCCTCGGGCTTGATGGAAGTACAGAGGGGGCTGTTGGTTATAGTACAACGTTTATTGTTGGTTGTATGGTGGTTCCTGTTGCTGGCTGGTTGTACAGATGTTGGTTGTGAAGCTCTTGATTTTGGTTGATGGGAGGCGGCTGTGCAACATGTGGATTTTGGTTCTCGTTCAGGTTCGGTACACCGCTCTATTCATTTGGATCATTCGGAGGGATTGGGTTTGTCCCGGTAGAATCCATCGATGACTCGTTGATTGGGTTTTCTTGAGAATCCTCTCCACCGATTCCGTCAATTGTGGTTCTTGTTCTACTAGCTCTATGAATGTTTTCAATGAACGGGACGAGTTCTCCACCAAATGACCTACGCCCTTGCATACACTAAACAAACGATCAAACAAGTCGAGATAAAAGAAACATAAATTAAACTATATATGCTAAGTGCAAACGAACAAACATTTTTGAAAGCCTTTGTCATTCACCGGCAACAGCGCTAAATTTTGAATCGAACTTTTTCACTTACTTTTTATTAAAAATAAAAAGCTCGTCCACAAGAGAACAGAGCTGTTGTATGCGGTAAGTTTGACTCGAGTCGAATCTCGGAGGAATGACAACCGGAATTAAAAAATGTTCATTTAACACAAATGTAAATTAAACACTCGATCACGCTGAGGTTTTTGAATCTATGAAATATGAATTGAAAGCGAAAGCGAATATTGAAAAGCAAAAGAAATTAAACTAATTAAAACTATTTAGGAACAAAAGAACAAAATAACTGAAATTACGAACTATGGTTTTAGAAAGAAACAAGCAATAAAGATCATAAACAAATAACTAAAGCAATCACCAAACATAAATTAAGACGGGATGGAAAGGGGAAAAATTACGAACTAAATTATCAACTAGTTTGAAATCCGGAAAGAAAGAACAAAGCATTAAAATATAGAATTAACCAACAAGAAATCTATAAAGCAATTAACGGAGTTTAGAGAACTTATTATCTAAAAAGAAAACAACAAATCTCCAGCAATTCCAGAGAAATAGAAATAGATCTCGATTGAGAAGCGACGCACGAGCGAAGAAATGAAGATTTAAACTTGCGATCTTCAATTCTTCAAACTTGATCTTGAACGGAATTCAAAGGGAAGAGAACAGAGAGAGTTCTGCATCTTAGAACCCTTCATGTGGTGAAAAGTGTTTTGGGCGAAGGAAGGAAGGAAGGGTTTATATAAGTTTCCAAATATTCGGGCCGCAGATTTTCTTCCAAAAATAACCTTCCAGTGTTCGATCGACGCGACAATCAACGCGTGTCAGCAGCGAAGGTTCTAGCGAGTCAATGCGTCGATCGATGCGGTCTGGATAGAATCTTCAGAGTGTTTTGGTCGACTGAGGGTCGATCGACGGAGTATGGATCGACGCTTTAGAGAGTTTGCATCGGCTGATGGTCGATCGATGTGGGAAGCTCAAGGGCGTCGATGGTGCATTGACGCCGGCGTCGATCGATGGGCCTAGTGAAATCTCGACACGTCGCTCGTCCAGTCTTTGTCGTTTCAAAGTTGAAAAGGAAATTAAAGCGTAACTAGACGGTGAATTACGAAACGAGGAAGAAAAAAAGTGTTAAATGGGATAAAAAATGAAGCGACCTACAAATAATACTAAAAAGAAGAAAAAATGAGAAGAACAGAAACCTAAAACCCGTTATAACACGCAAAAAAATGCAAAAACTCACGAAAAACACACAGAAATATGTACGAATCAAGTAGCAAAGAGTGATTGGAGTCATTGAACCCTAAAAAAAAAAAAAAAAGAAAGAATGAAAGAAAGAAAAGAAAAGAAAAAAAAAACAAACTTGATGAATAAACAAGTATATGGTATAAGTCCTTCAAGTTATTAAGTAATAAACGTGCAACCCTTGCACATTTCTTATTTTTCTTCTTTTAGATTTTGATTGTTTAAGAGAGTTGTAGATGATTGAGGCTAGTAGGGAGCCGATTAACGGTTCGAGTGTGGATAGACCTTAGCCGGGGCTAGGACGAGGGGACCTACTTGGAGGGTTATCTAGTACTTTGAGGTTCCGGAAGTCAATCTAAACTTTCTTTGTGAACGCATCCTTGTCATCATTTTTGATCAAGCTAACAAGCATTGTAGCGTGCGACGACTTGAATTTGGTTATTGTTCATTAGTTTAGGATCATCCGGGGGTAGTTTCGTAGTTCTAGACTTAATTTTCTTGAGGACAAGCAATCATTCTAAGTGTGGGGTGGTTGATTTGCACATTTTTGTACGTGTTTTTGTTATATTTTTTTATCGTGATTGCATGTGTTTCTCTAGAATTTATGGTATGAGTCGATTAGGCCTATTTTTCTAGTTTTAGGCTTCTTAGCGTTTATGTGGACTTTATTACATTTTTCATAGATTTTCACTCGTTTTAATATTTTTGGCCGAAGAATGACCAAGCGGGATCCGCGCAAACTTATGGCATTCCAATCGACTTTCTATGGAAAAGACAAGTAAAGACATGCAAGGGAACATAGCACGAGCAAAAACGACGACCAACGGACGTTCTGGAGTGGAAAATGAGAAAATCGAGCTGGAGGCAGCCCAGATCGACTGCTTTACAGAGGCCGGTTCCGTTTGTAAGGTAGTCGATCGAATGAAAATGAGCCTGATCGACTGAACTTATCGATAGACTGATCGACTGAAAAGCAGCTCGATAGACTACGCTGCAAGGAATTTCGAGATTCTTGGCATTTTTGATGATTTTGCCCCTGCGACCCTCTATATAAACCCCCAACCTTTTCCCAACAACCTTATCCTCTCCTTGGTTGATTTTGAACTTGTTCAATCTCCTTCAAGCCCCTTTTACTATTCCATTGCCTTTTGAACCCTATCTCTTAAACCCTAGCATAATCTTTAAAGTAGTTTCAATTATTTGTTCTTAGCAAGATTTTGGAGAAGGTGACATCTCCTTCACTTGGGGATATTTTTGTGGTGAAGTTGTTCTTTATCTTTTGAAGATTTTAAGCTAAACCTTGAAGTTTCTTTGGAGTGAAATTGGTAGTAATCTTTCCCCTTTATATTATTTGTTGTTCTTGTGTTGTTGTAATTGCTTTTGTGTTGGTTATTAGATCTTAGTTTGTATTATTTTTCATTGCATTTCAATTCCTCATTTTAATCTTCTATCTTGTTATTCTTCTTTTGGCAAAAACTCCATTTAAGCATTTTCATTTGAAGCTTTTTACCCCATTTGGCTAAACAAACCTTAGGTTATGGAAAGACAAGTGGGGCTTTCCTCTTTCATCAATTTGACTTCTTCAAATTTAATGCTCTTTGACTCTTTAGAGTTTTAAGCTTTAATTCCCTCTATTTTCTTTTAAATACTTGAAAGCTTTTATTATTTTAATAGACTTTAATTAGGTATAAGACTTAATTAGGTTTTAATTAATTTCCTTAAATTAGTTACTTTCAAGCGAGCTTTCAATAATCATTAACCTTTGTCTTAATTAGTGTTTTCAAAGTTTTCATTTCAATTCAAGATTTAGCATTAAAAACTCAAACCCAAACCAAATGACTTATTTCTTTCTTAGAGTAGATTAGTGTAATTGAGATTAACAAGAGATTAACTAAAGACTCCAATTGCCGATAACATTTATCCTTGAGAGACACAACTCGGAATACAACTCACTGCTCTACAATCGACTTCGTACTATTGCGGAGACGATTTTTTAAATTAGAGTGCTAAGTGATTCGAACTTTTCCGCACCTATTTTATTTAAAGTTGTCAATTTTAAAAAGTTCAACCACAAGAGCACGGGACCACTTGTAGGTGGGTACGTTGACTCGTGTCGATTTCAGAGGAAAACTAGATTCGGAAGTTTCTTTTGTGTTTGTTGTTCACGAATAAGAATTAAAAATAAAATCTAATCTAAACAGATAAAATCGAGAAATTAAATCAACGATGAACAAGGAAAATCAAAGTTTTGAAAAGATTTTAAAAATCAAGGGTTCTAGAGTTTCGAATCGTCTCCACGATCTCTTTGGAAAAACCCAATCGATGGTTCACAACGATTCTAGGCTCTAGCATAAGATCTAGCCAACAAATCTCATCAATCTCATCATCACAAATCCAACACAATCAATTATACAATTCATCATACAAGTTGGTGGGTTTGTTTGTTTTGATTGAATTACTCTAATTAACTAGCAAGCAAGAATTAAAACTAATTAAAAGCAAGAAGTTCAAGGCATAATTAATTGAACTAATTAACGAAAAGAATTGAAGACTTACTATAAAGAAAATAGCAGCGTTCCGGAAGTGAATCTTGAATATAAATTATCTGAACTATCTAAGAACTAATCTAATTTATTCTAAATCTAAGAATTTAAAACTAAAAGTTATGAAAAGTTTATAAGAAATCGAAGGGCACTCGTTGGGGTTGTCAGCCCCTAAGAGGCCTTAGAAACCCTACGAATATGATAATGTCTGTAAAAATCTGAAATAAATAGGGTATTTATAGTTTTTCCATGTCTTGGGCAACAAGAAACCCTAAAAACGCGTTTCCATCGTTGAGTGTCGATCGACGTGGGCATGTCTCATCGTCGACATGTGTTACGGTGACTGTGTCGACTAGTCAGTGCGTCGATCGACGTGAACACGTATCGATGCAACAGAGAGTTTACGTCGACCTTGCGTCGACCGACGTGGGCATGGTGGCATCGACAGAGCGTCAATGCTGGCGTCGATCGATGCTCCTTCCTTCGCATCTCGATTCTTCGATAATTCTGCTACTTTTTCACCGGGAAGCTCGTTCTTGACTCTCAATCATCAAACCTCATCTATTGCGTGCTGAACTCTTCCGGTTACTTAGCTATAATGTGAAAAAAAATGAATAATCACCTATTTACATCAATCAATATCAAAATACGGTAAAGTAAGCTAGAAGTATAGAAATACGAGATTAAGCTCACACTACCCAACTTATACCAAAAACAATAAGAAAAACTAACTAAAATAATAATAAAAATAAGGACAAATATGTGCTAATCACTAAGAAATCATTGATCAAGTATTTATAAACACTTGAAGATATGAGTCGTTTGGAGTGTTCAAAGTGACCTCACTTTAGTGGATCCATATGGGAATAAATTTATCAATAATGGATCCATGTGGGAATAATAGACAAGAGTTTGTTATTGACCTTACCCCCATGGTTATCAGGACTGATGATATGAGTCATTTGGAACGTGATATTCCTTTATTATTGTTACAACTTGAACAAATTTTCTGCCTAATTTTCTCGACTCCGTGGAGAATATGTCTGTTCACTTAGTATATGAAGCTAGAACTAGGACTTCATTGCAATAAAGATGGATGCATACATTCGAGAGGTATATTCACAAACTAATGAACAATGTTAAGAACAAGTCGAGTAATGAAGGCTCGATAGCAACTGCATATCTTGTTGAAGAAGCATCGAATTTTAGTTAATACTATTTTGAAGACCACGTGTCAACAAATAGAAATTTTTTTCCTCAAAATGATGATGGACAATATATTTTAGACAACAATGATGTGGTTCCTTGGGTGTTCAAAAAATATTTTCACACCTTTGGTGCAGCGGAAAAATGTTCTTAGATAAAAAAAGAATTTGATTCCGTAATAAAGTATGTTCTATTGAATTGTGATGATGTACAAGATTATATCAAGTACAAGTATTCACTTTAAATTTGTGTAATGATTATGTATATAATAAATTACAACTATTTTCATATTTTGCACATATGTAGTGTTTTCACGGAGGACATAAGTGCTTTCAACCAAACATTACAGAGGATAGGCCCAATCAATTTTTAAACTACGTAAGATAGTCTGAATCGATCTACATTATATATCTCTCAATTTTCAATTGGTCTTTATTAAATGATTAATTGTTTCACATTCCACTGTTATAGGCACAAGATCTGTTGATCAATAATACTAATGAGTACACTAAGAGTCTACTAGTAGTTCTATCACGATGTGTGATTACATATCATGGTTTCAATATAAATAGATACTTATTTCACACAGTTGCATACATATCATGTATATCAACTTCGAGCACTGTTGTTTGTAAAAGAGAAATAAACTATGGGGATGGTGAATATGATTACTACGATCATCTTGTAGAAGTTGTGAGACTTGAATACACATGTTTCCCTTACAAGAGAACACATTTGTTTAATTATGCGTGGTTTGATCCAACTCCCTATGGCATAAAGGTTTATACTCAATATAAACTCATTGATGTTAATCATAAGCGTAGATTCAATCACTATGAACATTCATACTCGATGAGCAAGCTACTCAAGTTTACTACTGCCCGTATACGGGTTTAAAATGAGACAATCTAGATTGATGAGCACCATGTAAACTTCAAGTAAGATCAAATGTAGAGTTTATTGAGCCCCTACTGCCTGATCAATCATTTCAAGAGGATATTAGAGATACAGACAATTCAATACAATTAGAACGTGTTGATTTCCAATTACATAGCTTTAATCGATATATATATATATATAATATATTATATGATAGTATTATATTAGTATGCATATAATAAAGAAATGTACATACATTCGTGTGTGTGTGTGTATGTGTGTATAGGATTATGTTTAAATGAGAACCATATCCTTATTTGTGAACCTAAGGTCAAGTAATGAGCCTTAAATCAATTAAATGGATGGATCAGATTTTTTATATATTTCCTTATTTTATTAAAATCATTAGGATTGTATAATAAAAGCACTGATGTTATATAATAAAATCACCAAATCTTAGGTTTTGAATAAGAACATGGTTCTCATTTGAACCCACCCATGTATATATATATATATATGTATGTATGTATGTATGATATTATGTATTGTTTTATTCGATATGAATTATGTTAAATGCTCCATTTTCGTTGTTCTTTATATGATTAGGTTAATAGGTCGACATGAATGAGGACGATCATCATCTACGGGATGTACTGTAAAAGATCTGACCTCATTCTCTTTGTGATACCCTCATTTGTTTGATGATGGCAATGAAATTCTTGGTTTAGGAAGAGAGACTCCTCTTGAGATCATTCTGGACACTCCTTTCATTGTAAGTAAATTGTGAGATGCATCATCTACTTCCGAAGGTGCAGCCAGTCTACCACCAGGTTTGCTGAGATACGAGGTCCATGTCATTGGTAACAAGTAACTTTATAATAATGTTCAAAGTATTATGTTCTTGATATTAATTATGCTCTAACAAAATTTTTTTTATTTGCGTGGATTGTGAGATGAATAATATATGTAGGATCTATACGCCCCAAAGGGTGAACATTTCCAATGATCCTTGATTCACATCGTCGATTATGGTGGCCTAAGTTCCTAGTAAATAACTAATATTTTAATTTGTAACACGCGTATATATGTTTAGTTGTAGTATAATTTTTTTGTATTATATTATTTATAAAATGGTGTTATTGGCACCTGAATGTGAGGAGAAGGACGTGAATGATGCATTTCATAAATACATTCAAGCTAAGTGGTTCACCCGCCTGAACAAGAATATGCAGATTGTGAGGGACGGGAGGAAGTCAAAGTGCGTAGATGAGGACGTCTGGAGGGGATGTCAAGCAAAGTGGGCAAAGCTCAATAATTAGGAGAAGTCCCAGCAAGAAAGCAAGAATAGTTTGAGTTCCTCGGATTGCACTAGAAGGATATTGAAGAATATTGGCGGGGCTCGATTTGCGATTGGTCATGCATGTGCGATTGTAAGTAACTTTATATTTGTGTTTGTAATTTCACATTGTAAGTAATGAAAAACCTTGTATTAATTGTGTGTGAAATATTAAAATAATTTAATATAGTGTAAGGTGAAAGATCGGGAGGCCACTTCGTATGAGATTTTAATGGCTTTGCACTAGAAATCTAACGACACATATAGTGACGTCAAATAAGCGCAATCAACTATAAGTATATTTTTTTATTTTGAGAAAATATAAGTGTGTGCGTGTGTATATGTATATATACTAGTGTAAAACCCACGGTTTTCGCGTGCAAGTATAAAAAAGATAAAATATATGTAAAATTAATCAAGAAAAACTATCAAAGAAAAAAAAATCCCGTATTACACGGACAATTTTTTTAGTATTGGAGAAAAATTAATCGAAAGAATCCTTTTAAATATGTAATCATATACCTTGATCTTGTAATTTGTATTTTGCATAAGAAATGTAAAGAGTTCTCGAAATTCTGAAATATAATGTGATTTATTTCTAATTAGGCATGTTTCCTATGATTGTTCTTTTTATTTTTTTAATTAAAACAATCTAAAACTTTAATGAAGAAAAGAAGGTATAAATAGTAATAACAAAAAGTAGAGATTAATAAAACTATTAGCATATGATTATAATCGTTGTTCTGACATTCTATTTTTTTATGTTTATTTTTCTAATAATATTTTCTAGACACAAGATTAGTTTTGGCTATATACACATAATGAAAAAAATAAAGGAGTTTTAAACCATTGGATTTTCAGTAAGAACCAAAGACCAAACAAAATAATATTTAAAGATTATCAATGAGGCCAAATCGTACTGAAATAAATAACGAATAGTTAAGATATAGATAAACTAAACCAATATCAAATGCGGATAGAATCATTATTCACATGAAGTTAATAATTCCTAGTATTTGACCCATACGTTGCACGATAGTTTTTTCTTATAACATGAGAAATTGAATAATATTGATTTTTAATGAATTACAATCATTATTTAGATAATTAAATTACAATAGAGTTAATAATCTAAATTTAAATCATCTTATTTTTTCTTTAAGTAATCACAATCGAGATTAATACTAAGATTTGTCAACCTCATATTCCGCCAACTGTTTTTACATTTTAAAAAAAGAATATTAATTGCAATTAAGGATTTTGGCAAATGAAATTTTCTTAATATTAAAAATTTCATATCTAAATAATTAATCATGATGAATTAAAAAGTTAGTTTTAATCATTAAGATAATTACAATTTATATATAAATTTTCTGACTATTTCTTTTTTACCTTAAATGTTGAATGATTTTTTTTTAATTATAAGTTATAAACAATGATATATATTAATGGTCATTCATGAAATCAAAGATCTAAATTTAAATAATTAAACATGATAATAAATGTGTTTCCTTAAGTACTAAGAAATGCATATTTTTCCCAAAATAGGGAAAATTCCCATTTGCTATACTCTTAACACCACCAATTCTCATTTAATCCATCAATTTTATTTATTCCCATCTAGTTAAATAATATCCCATATAATCAAATCATAACCTAAATTATCAAAAATACCCTTACATCTTAAAAAATATAATATATCTGTTTTATTTTTCCTTTCATTTCTTTTTCCTTTCCTATTTATTTCTTCAATTGAGAAAACCCTAAATATTTATTTATACCAGTCTCCAACCCACAGTAAAAAATCTCGATCAAAGCACCATTGCTTGTCAACACATCGCCCACAACACCTTGAAAGCCCTCTGTGTAATGTTTACCGTATCTTGTCTTCATCTAGCCATGAAGTCTTATATTGGTGCTTTCCTTTCAATTTAAAGGTGAACTTTACTCACCAATGCATTTGGGCTTTTACTTTCCAACTTTTAAATTGATGACATAAAATCTCAATTTAAAAACAAAGAGAGGAGTTTTGGGTTTAGTGACAATTGCACAATAAGGATCGATTTTTTTTGTGGTGAAATAAACTCCAACTTTTGTGGTGGTCGGCCCGTTAGCAATTGTCATAAGTTAACAGATGTGGAGGTGTAGTTTTCTTATTGATTATTATTAGATTGCAAGTCTAGCAACACAAAATCTTGTTAATGGCGGCTGCCCCATGTAGGAGAAAACAAAAGGGCCAATTTATATATGATTTGGTTGTATGAAATTAATTTCTCAGTGTAAGTATAAAATTTCTAAATGTAGTATGATTTCTTTTGATGCAGTATAGATTATGATTGTCCAATATTGGTGAGTAGTATGAAATTAATTTCTTGATGTAGTATATAATTTCTAAATGTACTATGATTTCTTTTTATGTAATATAGAATTATGATTGTCCAAGATTGGTGAGTAGTATGAAATTAATTTCTCAATGTAATAAATGTAGTATATAAGTTCTAAATGTAGTATGTATTATTTTATGTAGTATAGAATTATAATTGTCCAAGATTGGTGGTTAGTATGAAATTAATACACAACATTATGAATTCTAGATGAATTACCTTGAAAGAAAAAAGAAAAGAAAAATTGAAATTATATTTTGAATTAAGTGGGAAGTATGGAACTCGACCATGGGTAGTATAAAACTAATATAAATTTTATTTGAAAACATGGGTAGTATGAAATCCGACCATGGGTAGTACAAAATTAATATGAATTTTATTTGGAAAGATCTGGAAGAAAGAAAAATAAAATTGACAAATAAAATAAGATTGTACACTTATGTATTAAGTTTGATTAAATAGGAAATTCAATGAGTAAATGGGGAATTAATATTTTCAACTGATTGTTTAGGAAAGAATGTTTCCCTTTTGGACTATATGGGAATTATCCCTTAAAAATATAATAACATTATGAATATTTCCTAATCACGTTGTCAAAATTACGAATTAATTTATCAAATTATAAATTAAAATTAAATGAATCCGTCCATATAAATTTATAATTTGATTTGTGTTTTATAACTCACATTTTAGGAAAATTTATATAAAAGTGTCTTGTAAGCTATATGACATATGAAAATAAGTTATCCCTTCATTTAAGGTGGGGTTGTAAATAGTTTACTATAACATATGAATAAGATATATTAAACCACTTTCGAGTCTATACACTAACATATAGACTATGAATTTTTGTAATATGATTAAATATGAGTATATCAGACAATTAAAGTATAAACTCTTGCGTTTAATATGATTAAATTAAATAAATTATATCAAATAATTGACGAATCAAGATCATCTATTGCGTGAAATATGTACTTTGGCGCATGGATACCATATCAACAAAAAGTCATATTTGAATAAAAAGTTGTTCAAAATTATAAACTTGATAATTACAATTGTTATCTTACATATTTGCGAATATTATTAATTTTAAATAGAAATACATAATGAGAATCAAACAATTGTTAAAATAAAAAAATTACTGCAAACGGATCATATTAAAAAGGGATGGTTGACGGATCATATTAAGTTTTCCTTGATTTTCTCCTTAAAAGGGGATTATCAATTATATCATATAAACTGATAGTTATTGTTCTCCTTGATTTTCTCCAAAATAAGAGAGAGAGAGAGAGAGAGAGAGAGGATAATTACACCATATATAAGAGAGATTGATTACACCATATAAGACGTTATTTACTAAATTTCTTCAAGATATATGTTCTAATTCATCACCATAATTTCTCTCTTACCTTTTAAAGAAAAATACATTACTTTGTTCTTAAAATGAGGAAGTGAAGAAAAACAATTAACAACAAATCATCATTTGTAATTGAGACTACTCCTGTTTGTTGAAAAAACAAAAGGAAGTAGTTTTCCGCAAACCAAGCAATAACAATAGGGGTGCCGCTGGCATGTGAACATAGAACAATTAAAGTGAAAATTATAAGAATGGAAAGAGAAATTCAACAAATAAAGTAAAAATACTCTTAAAAAAAATTAACCAAATAAACAAATGAATATGCTATTAAAACAACTATAACGAAATAGAATTGCAATCAATGTTAAAGAGATATTTGTTGAATGATTATTATTATTATTATCAACTATCATTAAATAAAAATTAACCAAATAATCATTTTATTATTACGTAGAATGATTAGAAAATTGTGTACGTATACATATAATCAAGCAATTTATATTCAAACAATTAAATAATTTTTCTCATAATGTTATACTATTTTTAATATAAAAATCACTTGGCTCAAAAGAAATTACTATTGAAATGAATGTACTATATAGGTTCTAATAACTTTTTAAAATAGTTCTTTTAAGAGTTCACAAGCTACTGGATAATAAGCTAAAAGTTGATTATTTAAAAGTTATAATCGATTCAATAATAACTTTTCTTATTTTAGAATATAAAAGATAATTATCTTACATAAACTATAAGTCTTAGAGTTAAGAAACACTTTTTAAGTTGATAAACTAAATGTTATATTTTATATTGCTAATAATCACTTTTTAAAAAGTTTATTTTTAATGTGTTGTGTATGTCGACTTATATTAAAAGTTAAGATCTGGAAGTCGAGTCATTTTAAGACCAAGCTAGAATTTATTGTTTATATGTTTTAGTATAGCATAACAAAAATGTTAAGAAAAAAAAAAAAAATATTAGAAACAAAAAGTATGTTCTACCTTGATGAGCCACACTTGAGAATTCAACGCAATAACATACTGTAATTTATGAAAGGGGTCAAAAAATACTCTGGGAACATAATTTTTTAGTGTTATGTGATCATTCCCAATTATAACCTAATGAAAGCATTAAAACATCTCAACAATTCGATTATAGCATATCTTCAACTATCTAAGCATTCGCCAAGGGTCCTCTGCTGTAGCTCTTGTCATTTTTTCCGCAATCAAATAATTCTTGTTCAGATAACGACACTAAATTACCGGTTTTGATAACACCCCACAACTCTTTTTGAAAATTAAGATAAATTGGAGCACACAAATATTATGTAATTACGTAGACAAATATCCATACAACTACAAAAACCACTTATGGTGTTTAGCCTTCTTACCAAAAACTTCAACCACTTGTAGATATCATAAATATCCCCTTAAAGTGTCTGCATTTAACTAAAAAATACACATCTTGATGGTGCAATTAGGGTCTTTTGTAAATAGACTGAACTTTAGGGGTCATTTTGTAAAATCTCACAAAAATAACCAAAAAATTACTTCTCTTGATTCTTGACACAGCAATATCCCTATCCCTTGGCTCTCTCCAATACACTGAAGCCGACAAACTCATAATCCACACATAAGTTTAAAAAAATGACAATCAATACATTGTCCACACAAACACACATTTCTAAACAGAACATGCAGTCAAAACATAACAAATTAATATTCGTAAATACAAAACAATTTAAAGTTTATTTTTATTTTCAAAACCCTAGAATTAAACATAACCAAAAATATTTAGATAATTAGTAGTTATAATGAAATCATGAAACAACCCCTATAGAAAAGATAATTCGTAATTAGAAAAAATATTAAAAAAAATAGTAGATCTAAACAAATCAAGAATAATTAAGATGAATAATATCAATTGTAATTCGAACCAAAATTTCATGGATATTAATTGATCTAATATTCAGAATATTTCCTTCAATCAAACACCTAAATGAATTCCAAATTATACTCATTAGGATAAAAGATTGCATATATATATATATATATATATATATATAAAGTTGTAATCCAAGAAGACAAAACTAATTAGTAGTTATAATGAAATCATGAAACAACCCCATAGAAAAAATAATTCGTAATTAGAAAAAATATTAAAAAAAATTAGTAGATCTAAACAAATCAAGAATAATTAAGATGAATAATATCAATTGTAATTCGAACCAAAATTTCATGGATATTAATTGCTCTAATATTCAGAATATTTCCTTCAATCAAACACCTAAATGAATTCCAAATTAGACTCATTAGGATAAAAGATTGCATATATATATGTAAAGTTGTAATCCAAGAAGACAAAACTAATATTAAACATATTTTGGCCCTAGTTGCATGCAAGAACACACCAGTATGTTGCGCAAAAAAAACCCCAGGTATTTTAAAATTATAAGCATTAAGATTCCATTATCCTGAATGTGAAATACCAATAATTGGTTAAAAAACATGAGCAAGGATTATTACCCATTCACAATTGTAAAAAATATATATTTTTACAAAACAGGTTCACTGAATTCATCTGATAAGGATTATTACCCAAAACAACTATAAAGAATTAGTAGATATTTTTACTTCACAAAACAACTCCACAATAAAAAAATAAAAATAATAATGATAATGACAGAGAAACAATCATTCGAAGAAATGAGGAAAAAATATGCCTACATAAATTTGAAGTGTTATTGCTGTTTATTGATGAATATAAGTTTTTACTCACAGTTGGGTATACTGGTTTCAGCGGAAGATTTTTAAGAAACGTTGCGACTCTAAAAAATGTCTTATTCAAAATGTTTTTATAGCGACCCACTGAATCCAGTTCAACCACAAAGCGGGTTACCTGCGAGAGATTAAACATAATGATGCCATATATTCAGACCAAATAAAGAGAGTTAGTAAATATATCTAAATTCAATCCAATTCAAAATCTATAAGCCAAGCAATTTAAAATATTTAGATCGGTGATACCCACTCATATAAATTTATCGGATTCCAATTCAATCAATACATGTTTTTGAAAAATATTTCCCAGTAAAAACTTTTGATTTAAATCATGTCTATTCATCCAAGCCAAAAATATCACAAATCACGATATCAATAACATAATACCACCCATGTAATGTGAATCTCTTTCCAAATCTAAAAAAAAAAAAAAAGAAAGAAAGAAAAAAAAGCTCACCATGATCATCTGAACGACCTAGATGGCTGCTTCTCCAAGATAGCAGAAAACACTTCTCTATCAACATTCTTACCCCACTTAGTGACAACACCCACTTATATTTCCTAAACATTAGCATCCTAAACACTTGCAAATAATCATCAAAATCCTCCTTCAAACAGAAAAAGTTATCCACCCACAAAATCCCACCCAGCTTGATAACCCTGTCCCAATCATATGCACAAAATCGAGCTATGCCAAAAAATCACGAATATATACAAAATATATCAAGTGATAAACTTGAGTAAGGCTGGTCACATAGATTTGAAGAGAAAATAAAAGAATCTCGAATAAGAACATTAAAAAAAAAATAAAAGAATCTCATGTACCTAATCAGAGATTGATTTTTCGTGATTTAAGGCCTACTGTATTTTGCGCAAAATACAGTAGGCCTTAAATTATGATAAATAAAAGATTGAAAAATATTAAATCTAAACAACAACCGTGCGGCAGTTGAAATAACAATCAAAATAACATAATTATTTGCCAATTTGTATATTCAATATAAGTAACACAAAATTTCAAACAACAAAGCAATCAAAGTTATGGAATAAAAAGAATCATTAAAAAACATCATACAATCGTTTATTGAATTTCCTAAATTCATAACAATCGAATGAAGTCCAAGGACACCAATAACACATTCAATCAAAATTAGTTTTGATTGAAACAACTACATGAAATCCAAACCAACTATAATCAGATTAAAAAATCAAAAGATAAAAAAATAAAAAACTTAGTCAAAACAAACCTATTGAGAGACTAGTCAATATTCCATAAAAAATGGAAATTCTTGACGGCTCTTTGCGATCACTTCAACCAACATATCACTTCTTCCCAACATGTTTGATAATTACACTTAATCTGCTCTCGCGCTCGCATGTTATTTAGGCCAACGATTTGTAGATGAACGGACTGAAAAAACTGAAACAAAAATAAAAATGGGGTTTGTGGAAAGAAAGATCCATCTATAGGTAGAAAAAGTGAATGAAAATATTTACCAAAATTGCACTTTTGTGGTGCTAACGAAATCCTGCTCTCGCCGCTACTGCAATTTGTAAATGAAAGGTTTGAATGAAATAAAATTCAAAAATGAATTTGTGGGTAAAAAAGCTCCTTAGGCCTGAGATTCATAGATTAAAGGGTTAAAAAAATGAAAAAACCGCTACAACAAATGCAAACATCAATTTACCCTATCCAATCATTTTTCTACATCAAATAAAGCGAAACCAACAACAAAAGAAAATTAAAATCAACACGATAAATATCAAATAAATATTCTCGCGAGTCCATTTATGATCAGTTCATTAGCCACGTAAGAAAATACTCTGTGAATGAAATTTCCACCTCTGGCCATTCTTCAAAGACAATGAAATCTAAACAAAAATCCTAGAACAATGTATAGATCTGAATTTTTTTTGAAAAAGATCTAAAAAAGGTTGAACCAAAACAGATCTGAAAAAAAACTTGAGAACGAAAATTTGAAAAAGATTGGGAAAAAAAAGATCTAAAATTTCCAGATCGGAATAAATGTTCGGCGTTAAGTGAGGTTAATTGGACCAAAAGATTGCTTCAGGAGGCTACAAAGTTTTATTAACAAAAATAGATTTTTTTTTGTTATTTATACCTCTCAAAATTTTGGCCTCGTCCCAAAATAGACCCCATTAAACCACAACTCGACAACTCAGCATTGGAGACACCTCATTGGGCCACCTATTCCCTTGAATGATCTCCTCTTAGCATTAACAATTAACATAATTTACATCAGTGGTGGATACACACACACACACACACACACACACACATATATATATATATATATATATATATGTCGTGTTAACAAAAAAAAATTATAAAGATTCTAAGAGACGTCCAGATGAGACACCTGCTAACTCACAAGATCAAGATGTGGAGTTTGATGAGGATGAGGTTTATTTATAAATTGTTAAAGTGAAGATGGGCTGACGTTGTAGCACAGGCTATGTGAAATTTCGTAGGTGGTGGTTCTTCTTTTTAGCAGGATAATGATTATACGCAACTCCAAATGCAACAACAGCAGCAGCTTCAAGCGAAGAAGACGTTAATCGAGGAGTAGCATAAGGCGTGCAAGAAAGATAAGGGAGAGGCACAAAAGGAATGAATGAAAATATAGAAGGAAAGGCTGGAGCTCGAGGCATGGATCCTGGAAGACATCCAGGTGAAGCTCACTCTGGCAATAGATGCAGCACCAGACCATACGCATCCATCCCCCTCCACGACCTACACCTCCTCCTCAACCATCTCATTTGTAACCTCCACCTCCTTCATCTGGAGCCTCCCATCCACTACCTCCACCTCGGGTCCACCTCCTTCTAATCATCCATAATCATGTTCTTTTTTAGATTATATATGTACTTTTAATTTGTGAAACTATAAATTTTACTATATATGTGAAGAAATTATGATCTAATTATTTCAATTTTAATTCGTGTTTTGTTTTTGTTTTTTTATTTTTGTGAATTTTAATATATATATATATATATATATATATATATATATATATATATATATATATATATATATATATATATATATATATAGGATTGGGTTCAAATGAGAACCCCGTCATTATATGTGAACCTAGGGACTCATCTTGACCATTAGATTGGATAATCTTGATGGTTGAGATCATGACATGTCAGCATGGTAATAATGTAAAAAAA
>BMAC01000403.1:626052-640354 GCA_014905375.1 Phtheirospermum japonicum
ATATATATATATATATATATATATATATATATATATATATATATATATATATATATATATATATATATATATATATATATGTATGAACAAGTACAAAAAAGATAAAAATATAATACAATATAAATAAAATACTGATGGGAATATGGTTAGTTTTTTAAATTATATAAAATCACCGACGACATTATGTCCCTCGCTATTTTCTGAGGGCAGGACCCCCTTTGTATTCACCTATGGAAATATATGCTTGAAGGTATTTAAAAATTTTAGGGCCATTAGGTATTTTCCAATAAAAGAACCTCTCAACATATACCAATGAATAAGGTATGAATGCTCATCAGTATGTCGATCGGGACCCCCGTCGGTATTCCCCTTGGTAAATATACTGACAGTCACAAGTTCCCATTGTTAGTGAACTATTGATGAGGAAAATATTGATGGAGACATCAGTCGGTAATAGGTTTACGAATGAAAATATTGCCTTATACCGACGATTCATCCGTTAGTATTTTCGGGGTTTTCTAGAGTTGGTCCCTTGAACGTATCCCAACTTTTCTTAAAAAAATACTTCAATCCCAATTCTTTGAATACACTAATAATACATGTTTTTCATAAATATTGGAACTTATTAAATTAGGTTTCAACTACTGTTTATATGCTTTTAATGTCTTTCTACTTTAAGTATTTGTTGTTTGGTTGTTTTATGTTGTTTTATAGGAATTTAGAGACATTTTTATAGATTGAGCTTAAAGATGAAGAAATAGACTCAGTAATTGAAGAGAAGAGTCTATTGGGCTGATATTGGAGCAACCCCACGATGTAAAAGAGTCTGCGAGTTCCAGAAGACCCTTAGGCCATGTTTGCCCTAGCATTTAAAACACTGGATTCGGTATTCTGAATACCGAATACTCGTTTGTTCTAAGACTCAAAAATCAACTACTCAAACAAAAATATCTTACAATTAAATAATTAAATATTACTAATATAATATAATAATACATTATCACCCACTTTTCAAACATGATTTAACATCTACTGTAAAAAGTAAAGGATTCTGAATCCTATAACAAACAAGAATTCTTACTATTCACAGAATTCTGAATACCCTAAGATTCTAAATACCAGAATTCAAAATCCTAACGAATGTTATTCCAAACAGGTTGTTAGCGACCCTAGTAGCGGTCGATAACTGGGTCACTACTGTATGTCTTTTTCAAAAAGACCATTAGCGACCCGATTAGAGGTCGATATCCGGGATGCTAATGGTCTAGAAACGTTCAAAATGTTATAGAATTAGGTTTAACTATGGGGATCTCATTAACTAGCCATATACATCTTCCATGACCTTGATTGTATTTCACCACCCATTAGCTTGGGAACCACTATTCACCTTCAAAAACACTCCAAAAGTGTGAGATAAAGATATTGAAGAAAAGTTTGTAGGAGAAACATGAAGAACAAGAAGATCAAATGATCCACAATCATCTTATGGTTTATCATTTCTTTTTTTAATTTAAGAATATTACGCGTTCGATGAAATGCCTAGATGAATGTTTAATCATGTCTAGATAATTTGATCGTATTTTAAGGTTTGATAAACTTAAATGATTAATATTTTGAATTTTTCTTTCAACCAAGTATTTGGTCTTTTCAATATATTTGATTAATGATTTACATATATGAAGCATTGCGTGACAAATATTTTATGCTTATTAGTTTTAATAATTCATAAGTTGAGAAAAGAGTTTTGTTAATAGAACAACGAATATCTAAACATTATAATTAATAATATTAATGGATTTGAGATAAGAGTGAAGTTGTAGCTTTTAAGAGTTCTAAGTGCGATTGAAAATGCGTCTCGCATTTAGAACCCACAGTTAATCACTTTGAAGGAAGGGTTAAATTATATTTGTGATTAACATAATTGAATTAATTCACAAAAATACTTGGTTGATTGAGAAGGTTTTACATCATAGTATGATCATTATACTATTTTTGTGTTTGTAACTCATAGTTGCACAATTGATTGACAACCTTTTGTGTTTCTAAAGTTGTGATAGATTGACAACCTTTTATAACTACTAGCTTTGATAAATCATAATTCGAGAGATGAGTTTTATCAATTAGGATTTCAAACACGAGACACTCTAATAAAAAAAACCCGAGGTTTGAGATTAATAGTGAATTCATATAAATCTTTAAAGCATTTTGGAGTTCGAAATATGATCTTGACAGCTCTCCTCATATTTAGAGTCCACGATTTAATAGAAGGATTAAACTACAATGGCAATTGACTTGTAGTAGATTGATTCACAAAAAAATTAAGTGTTTAAAAATGTTAGACACTAAAATCTCATTGTATTCCCAAACACCGAAATGCCTTCATTTCATTTGAATATCTCTTTTTCTTACTTTTTGCTATTGTTTTTAGTAAATTATTATAATTAGCTTATTTTAATGTTCGTTGTTCATAACGAAAAACTAAAATCATCTTTAACATCCATTTAAATAAAATTAATTTATTAATAATATTACTTGTTAATTTATGATATTTTGTCTTTGTGGAAATCGACCTTGCTCATCACTTACTACATCTACATTGTACACTTGTTGTTAGACAGAGTATAAAATACGAACAAGTTTTTTATTACTTGCTGACCCCTAAATTAGGAGTGGTCATTTGTATTGATGACGTGCTATATTTCTAAAGTGTCTTTCTTCAGGAAATTTTTAGCTACTATCTTTCTTTTAGAAAGAACTTGATGACATGCTACATTTCTTAGCTCCTGGATCTTGAAATTAAATTGGCCCTTTTTAATTAAGTTACTTCCCTTTTTTTTTTCACCATGATTCCTAAAAAATAAACCTCATAAAAAGTTAATCCCAAACAAATAAGAACCACTAACAAGAAATAAAACCATGTAATTAATACAAACCCAAAATGAAACTCATGCATAAGAGGGTGAAAATAATTATTCAATAAAAAACCATTAGATAAAATAATCAACATCCCTAATAATCCTTCTAATAATCTCAAAATCAAATGGAAGTTCTAGAAAATAAATCAATCAATAACCATAAATATTGAATACATAAATCAAACCCTAGTTTTCTAAAACTTAAAAAGCCTTTATTGTTTACTCCCAAATTTTAATCCTTGAGAAATATGACTTTTTGATGAGTGAATAGTCTTTGGTATGTAAAAACAAAGCTACAAAACATTTTTAGTGTAAAGGGATGAAAGAATTCTAAATAAAATAGGATTCCCTGTGAAAAATGCACTTCCTTATAAAAATCAGCGTCGACATCCAAATTGCTATGTGACATACTAGTCAGGTTCCAAGTCGAGTATATTCCTAGTTTTCAGAGAAATTAACACTCCCAACTTATAACTTAGGTGTCATCTCAGTTCATAAATCAGGTACAGAAACCGAGGCTAACCTCGACCTTGCACCCGACTTAAAAGACGAGTGCTAAATCAGGTTCAACCACATTTTTATTTTTTATTTTTTTAAATTAGACATGAATTATAAATAAAAACAACAAAAATTTAAATTAAAATTTAGTTGGATTGCCTCCCAACAAGTGCTAAGTTAATAATTTTCAACTAGACGCTTGTTTAGTTCTAAGGTGCATCCACCTCTATGTGCTTGATGATAAGGCCCATGTCATCTTTTTCCTTACTACTACTGATTTCATCAAAAATAAACTCATTGAGGGAACTATCCAAAGATTCATAGAAAAGTTCAAATCAAATAAATCTATTAAAATAATGAAGTACAAGAACTCCCTTCTTCGTGCCAATTGATGCACATGTAGTATATATAATTGTCTTCCGAGAACATGTGGAACATATCCGTCATCTTCTATGTCGACCACCATAAAATCCACCGGATAATTGAATTTTCTAATACTGATGATCACATCTTCATTAGTGCCTTTTGGAGAAACCACCGTTTGATCCGCCAATCTCAACATCATGCCCTTCATCATTCTCAACTTTAGGAGGACTAGATTATGAAATATAGACCATGACATAACATTAACACCTTCTCCAAAATCAAAAAGGATTGTCTATTACCAGATTCAACATTACACGCAATCAAAACACCAACGGGATCTTCCTTCTTCTGAGGAAGTTTATGACTCGTATAAACTTTGGACGACTCATCAATCTCTCATCTATTGACCATCTCAGGATCTCCACGCATCCATTGCCTAAATCCACTCAAAAATTTACTAATATTTAATTCTGTTTATTGTGTTTGCCAATTGACCAACTTAAGTATCAAAATTTCTCAAATGTGCTCTCATTGTCTTGGTCAACTCTGTCATTTGATCAAAAATCGCATCCAATTTTGCGTCGTTCTTCAAGAAACATTGAGACCACTCTTTCATAAAAACATTAAGAACCACTTCTAAAGATTGGTTCTTCTTTTCTACAATTTCACCATTAACCACGTTGAAATATGGAGGAGGTTAAAGTACATTCTTCGTATTACCAAATGACAAGTTATCATTATTCTGATAGTTAGGATAAAATACTCCCCTATTATTATTACGAGGCCACTCCATACAATTCACCTCTAATGAATCTGACAGGGATTCTTCATTCTTGAGTTATTATCTTTTTTTTTATTGTAATTGATTTGTTAGCATTGCCAATTAAGTGTTAATATCCTTGAGAGAATCCACTTCTTTTATTCTCTCCAAGATGACCTTTCGGAAGGCCATTGACAATTCATCGCAGCTATGCATTCAATGATCCTCTGGCTATTTAATCGATCAAAGGTCGAGTTTGACTCCTTAACCCATGATAAAAGAAAATCATTTATTGTGTCTATGAAGTCCTATGTTGGTTAAACCTTTGAATCAATTCTCAGAATCCATTCCAAGTCTCATACAATGGCTCAGAATTATCTTGCAAAAATCCAGTAATCTCGCTTATTCAGGGCATCATTTTTTACAGATAGAAAAGTTTCGCAAGCAATATCCTTCAACTCATCGAACGTCATAATGCTCCCATCATCTATCTATCTCAACCAATGTCTTACCTTGTCCCTTAAAGATAAAGGAAACAATCATAAAATAAATAGAGTTAAGATAATAGGAGGATTATTGATTCTTAGACATGATTTCAATTGACGACTCCTTATTGTTTTATGATCAATAACACTTTAATTAAAATCCAACCCTATTGGAATTCACGATGATAACTCGTACTTCTATTAGGGATGCAAAGGTTAGTAAACTCAATTACACGTGTGTGCGTTCAGTGCTAGGTAATCTAATCCTAGTTAGGCAGACACACGTAGTTCAGCTAAAAAAAGGCTCATAAGATTATAATATCCCACATTAGATTAAATATATATTTCTAACCTCTCATGTCTATTCCATCTATATTATTGCCTAAATATTACTTCATATCATGCTAATGTAGATTAAATATATTTCAAAGATGTTTAAAGTTATGATTAGTTACCCAAACAAAATCATTAACAAGATACAAATGAAATAGATAATAAACAATTAACAAATGATATATGTTAATATCATAAAACTTGAGTCATCAATCTACGCGTATATCTAGAATCAAAGTGATTATCCAGACATGGATAAACAAAACATTATTGTAAAGCAATTCAACAAGCTGAATCTAATAACGATAAAGATAGGAGAACAGCTTCGAGCCATGAAGACTCTTAAGGAACTCTATATTGTCATCCTGTGGATAGAAGGGTGTCAATACTCTATCATTGAGCTCCCAATATCCTCCAAAAATGCATATATTAAGGTCTAAAGAATGTATATTTCATGTATTCCACGTTCAGGAGGTATAAGTTACTTAAAGGGGTCCAAAAAGACATAAAACGCAGCCCTAGATTTTGTCTTCTTTAGCAAACCCGACTTGTAAGTTGGGTATCAAGTCAGGACCCCAAGTTGGGTTTAGCCTAAGTTTCTGCACCCGAGTTACACATTTGGCATGAAGTCGGGTGCAACTCGGGTCTCGTCTTCCAGTGCACTTTTGGCCCTTTAAACGGCTAAATCAGACTTGGGTGTCTGCATTGAAGTTGTATCTCTAATACTTAGATTATAGTGGGTGCTTGGATCACCCTAATTAGACTTTTTATGAGATATTTTTGGATTAAATACAAAACTTTTGAAGCATATCTTTGCCAATATTCTATATTCCTACTTCTCTAGCTTCCCTCTCCAATTTCTACTCGTCTTTTCTTTTCTTCATGCATTCTTTGTTCATCTAATTTGGGGTTGTCAACATTTGTTTTCCATATAGGCTCAGAAATATATCATTTATCTATAAGAACACCAAAAATACCAAAATCATAACATTTTCCAAGAATATAAAAAACATGGAAAGTTACATGAAAATTTCACGTTAAGCCTATGAATTGCTATAAAGTATCCCCTTAATAACACGTAATTTTCCGTGCGAAGATACCCTACACATAAAGAACGTAAATGACATCCAAGAGATCTTGGAACATAAGATATATCATATATCTTACATATTGGAGGAGATTTGGAGTCTTAGTATCAAGTAGTGATGCCCTTCCATCCACGGGACAAGACGATGGAGTTTCCATGAGTCACCACGACTTGGAACATATCCACCTCTCTTTCATACATTGTTTAGTTTTCTCATGTATTATACAAACACGATTATGTGTTTTGTTATAACCATATCTGACTAAATCATTTTGATTCCAGACATGGGAGTAGATTGATTACACTATTTTTATGTTATTAAAGTGTCTCATTTATTAATATTTAAATTCTACTCATTTGTATCTTTGTTGGATTCTTGTGAATACTTGATCAATATTTACATTTAACTGAAAGTATTGAATCAATATAGAAATGGATGAAATAATATTTAAGTAATAAGGTAGATAATGTAGATGATTTACAGGATATTTATAAATTTAATAGGGGCTATTAAATTCCTAGGATCTATTTTTTTTCTAAACTATGTATGTCGGCCGGGAGGTGAATGGACACACGGTTAATTTTGTCTATGTATTTGTACTTTATGAATAAGAGTATGGATTAGAAAATTGAAGCCCTATAGTATACGAACATTAATTATAATTGTTATTTATCATGAACAAAATAGTTGTCAATCAAAAAATCATCTAGAATCATTCATCTCCCATATCTTCATACTTAGTATCTTATATATTTTTTATGTTTATTTATTTATTTATATCATTTGGTACCAGAAAAAATCATTCTACTATAATCAAGTTATTTGATTTATTTAGTCTTTGAAATAAGACCTTGCTTGCTTCCGCTTCATTTGAAAACTGTACACTTGTGGTGGTGACATAAGTGGAAAAATAGCCTTTGGAGCTGTTGTCGGGGACTAAATTAAAACTAATCCTTTGATAAATGATATAGATTTTCATTTAGAGATTTTTATTTTATTTATTTGCTACATTAGTATTATTATTCGATTGTGTGTTGTGCATGTCTATGATTTCTCATGAGGGAGCGTTAGTCATTTACGATCAAAAGCTTGAGGCAAATGCTAGGATATTATAGGAGGTGAATCAAGCTATGGCCAAAGATGACTATGGACGTGTGTGAGTTGATGATGTCACCTTAAACAATTGATGATGAGAACATCACTATTGAAATAGCCTAACAAGCATGAGAATTAACCAAACTAATGCAACAAGAAGAGCTGGAGTGACAAAGAGGGAGTGCCAACCACGAGCGATGAGGTCACGATGGTCGAGAGATTCCACATCCTCCTATTCATGATGATTTCTATCACACAAGGAACAAAAAATTGTGTCTATGCTTGTTCCCATTTCCTTTGTGGCACGAGGCGAGATATTAGTTGATATTGGTGTATGATGGAAGAATAACGACATTTTATTATTTGAGGAGAAGTTTCTCGATAAGAATTTCCCTCCTGCAAAGAGGATGCACTTGACAAGCAAGGTTATAATGTTTGATTCGTATACTTTATACAAATCATGTGATAGATTTCGAGAGCTTATTTGAATGTGTGGCCGATATAATCTTCTAAAAACACAACAAATTTATTTCTTCTACTATGGGTTGAAGAGACAAACTCCATCTTTGATCAATGTTGTTGTCTGAGGTTCGTTACTTGAAGAGATGCATTTGAACTTGTTAAAGATATGGCTACAACTAAATATCAATGGCCTTCTAAGAGTTCAAGTATTGAACACATATTTGAGGTGAAAAAAGAGGATTCTCATGGAAGTTATTACACAATTAGTAATTTTGACAAGTCAATTACATTTAAAAGCCAAGGGAGAACCATTGAATAATGAGAATTATCTATATGGTCCATTAAAAGAAAACTACGTGGGGAGTCCATATAATAATAATTAAGAAGGAGTTTATCCAATTTATCAAAAAAATGACAACTTGATATATGATAATATAAAGAGTGCACTTCGCCCTCATTTAAATCTCAAGGTAGTTAATGGAAAGATCGTTGAAAATAAGAAGTAATCACTTGAGGTAATTCTAAATGCTTTTATGAGGGACTTATCTCAAGATTTTCTGCAAGAAGAAGGCAAATTTAGAAGTGGTTGTCGATCAAATGATGATGTTCACCAATACTATGGGAGCACATTTAAATAATCTTAACACACAAGTGGGGCAACTAGAAAAGACTATTGGTAGACTTTTTGAGAAGAGTAAATTTTCGAGCGATATAGAGATGAACCCAAAGGAGTTTTATACACTATATTGAGTGGAAAAGCACCATGGATACAAGAAGAACCCAATATGATTCATAGACGAAAGATGTAAAAACCATATAACATATTTATGCATCGCAAACTTTTTGAGAAGAAAGAAGATCATGGTGATTTCTTGATTTCTTACAATATCGAAGAGTTTATAGTAGACGAGCTCTTTTTGATTGGGTTTGAGTGTGAATTTTATGTCATTAAAAAGTCTCAAAAATTGGTTCTCAGGATTTTGAGGATGGCAGACATGACATTGGTATTATTGGACCAAACTTTGATTTATCCATAAGGAATTGTGGAAGATGTGTCCATATATCTCAAAACTTGCAATTATTTTTAGATTGTGTGGTGATGGATATGAAGGATGAGAGATATGCACATCTCATACTTGGAAGACCATTTATGTACACCACAAGGATCCATAGACATAGATAATGGAGCTCTTACACTTCATTATTTTCATAATCATAACTGTTATGGACTTTTTAATGATTCCTTTCGATGACATTGAAAATGAGGTTATATTTGATATAAGTGGTCAATATGATGAAATAGATGAATGTAAGAGTGTGATCAATAAGCACCTATGAGCAAGAGTCCTTTAGGATTAAACCAGCATCTGCTTGAAGACGTTAAACTTAACGCATGTTGGGAGGGAACTCCGATGAAGTTTAATTGCTTTAATTTAGGAAAATTGATTTTTTGCTCTAATATATTGTCCACTTTCCAATTTTGGACCAAAATATTGTCCACTATCAAAATACATACACGAAGTTGGCAAAATCATCTACAAAGATACAAAATTATCCAATTTGGGCTTGATGGCTGACGTGGCAGGATCTAATATTTATTTATCAATTTTTATTTAATTTAAATGCCAAAAAACATAAATTACACTTGAACTTCCAAAATTACCCCTAAGACCAAAAACCTCCAATTAGACATTCAATTAAAACCCCATCTTCTTTATCTCTCTCCCTCTCTCCTCCCTTCGGTCCTCTCTTCACACACCGGCGATAGCACGGTGGCGCAGTGGCGGTACCACGATTGTGCAGGTACAGTCGGCGGTATCTCCTGGCATTTTGACCATGAGCGCCGCGTGGTGGTAGTAGGGCGGTGGAGATGGTAACTGGAATTGAAGGTGGTTGGTTCCGTCTTGGGCGAGGACCTCCACGCAGTGCCGCCACAAGATGGAGAAGCTCCGCCAGCGCTATCGGGCCGAGAAACAGCGCGCTCTCTCTTTCCCATCCCCCGCCGGCCGCTACTTCTCGTCGTGGTTTTTCTTCAAAAACATGGAAGCTATGGAGAACGGGACCACTCCAATCGGAGGAATCCAAATGAAAATTTTTTCGCTAATTTTCCCAATAGCAACAACAGTGATTATAACAACATCAATAAATTCGTGGATCCAGGTCTAAGATCCAAGTATTGGTCAAACATAAACCCTAATTCGGATCCCAAATCCGCAATACATGGATTGAAAAGGGGAAGAAATGGATTGGAGGAGATTGTGGTGTCGATTAAGATGTTGGGTGAGGGTTTTGTGAACATGATTTTGGGTGACGTTGAAGAGATTATTACTACTATGGAGATCGATGATGAAACATACGAGGAAATTATCAGGACTACGAAGCGTACGGTACCATTTTTATTTGTGAGAGGGGATGGCGTCATATTGGTCTCACCTCCATTGCGAACAGCTTGATACAGGAGATGATGAATGAAGTTTGGGTTTTGAAGAACCCTATATTTTCGTGTTTTATTGAACTTATTAGATTTCCCATGTATTTTCAGTAATGAACAATGTTTTTTTTATGCCTTTAAATTAAGGTCGAAAATGTATTAAAAAAAGTTATGTTAAAAAAGAAAAAAAAAGGATTGGGGGTATATTCGGTAATTTAGGCATAAATTTTGATTTTTTGTATTTAAATAAAATGAAAACTGATAGATAAATATTAGATCCTGCCACGTCAGCCATCAAGCCCGGATTAGATAATTTTGTACCTTTTTTTGATGATTTTGCCAACTTCGTGTATGTATTTTGATAGTGGACAATATCTTGGTCCAAAATTGGAAAGTGGACAACATATTGAACCAAAAAAGCAATTTCCCCCTTTAATTTAATAAGTTGCACCAAGAGGTTGGAAAGTACAAGATATATCTCAAATTATTTGAGAGGTATAGTTTCCAAACTTTATTAACACCTTTAAAAAGTGTTAGTGAGACCAATTGATATACAAGCCCATGGTTATGATGTTCAATTGCTTTTATGTTATTTCAAATTTTACTGTAGTTATTTTCTATAATCTTATATATTTTAAAAATAGTCTTTATGTCCATCAACTTTTACCCGAGTAGGCACCCGACCAAGTGTTCAGGTGTGTGATCGAGTGACCCTAGACAGACCCCAACTTGGGGAAAGAAGAAATACTTGTATGTTTTAAGACTAAGATTTGAGTTTGTGGATTCTATCATAATGGTTAATATTTTTTATATTTTCTAGAGATTTCTTATTATTTATTGGATATTAGGAGCATGATTTGGGGTTTTCTTATTTGTCTTACGGATTTTCATTAAAGACCTGTTTACACTATTTTATGCATGAGTTCGCATGGAACTTTTATGATCACATGATTTGATGTATTAGGTGTTATTGGATGGGTTATAACACTTTGTTGGAATAAATTATTGATGAGTTTTTATTGTAAGAATCACGGTGACTTCCTAGAGAGGAAGGAAGTCAATCAAACAAGGCCGATTTGATTTCAAAATATGTGAACCGTCTCATATGGGTCATAATGGTGTTCTATCATAGAGGAAGATCAACTCTACTAACTTTGTAGACATTTGGGTTATATTATGAAGTCGAGCTCTTATCTGAAGAGTGTTATGAAGATATTCTTCATGAAGAGTTAGGATACTTTCGAAGGCCCAACTATGGAGTTATTGAGTACCATAAAATATCTTGGGACATTGCAAATAATGGAGAAGTGATAATCCTCCAATTCGGAGATAATACTCGTTACCTATCGGTGTATGATTCGGAAGACAAGGTATTCAAAATTTCGGAGGAGTATATGGTGGTGAGAAAAGCTAAGCAAGAGAATTTCGGACCCAAATTTTGGAGTTCGTTTACTACGTCGGGTGATTTTCAAGGCCTAGACTCAACTGAAGCAACTTTGATACGAAATCCTATTTTGAGGTATGTGCACTTGTTCTTAGAAAGTAATATTTTTATCATTCTAGTATTAGTGAGGAGACCAAGCATGAATTGGAGGTGCTTCATGAGATGCTCATCTGTGTTCCAGTAAGCTTTGGTCATTTACTTATTGTGAATATCATGCGAGTGGCCATAGATTAAAGAGGAGATATTTGTATTGGTGGCTTAATTAGCCAATTCTAAGATATTCGAGTAAGGCCAAAACTCTACAACATTAATGTTGATTTTAGTGTGTTGGAAGATTTTAAAATCTTAACATTTTAGCATGGTTCTTGTTGGTTTTTTTTTTATGACATCAATAATAATCATGAATTCTTTCCCTTAAACTGTGAAGAGCTTGTGATAACAATGGATATTAATAATTGAACCGTGTCCTTTAGTGCTCATTTGAAACTAATTGATGAAGAACCCATTTAAGTGATTTCACAAGGAGATTATGAAGCCAAATCGAAAAGACATAAGCAGGGAGATGACGATATGGATATGATTGTTTTGAGATCAAATGATGAAGATGAGAGCTTGGTTCGGCGTTACAACCACCAGTAGTCTTTTAATGAGGTATTTTATACATTTTATAACTCTTTTTTTACAAAGTTCTATTCCTTGTATTGCTTCTCATATAATTTTGTTTAAGTTTGGGGGTAAGGATGTGTATTAGTAGAGTTAGAGAAATATACCTTATCTTTTATACATATATTTACATGTTAAGATCTATTCATTTTAGCACATTTATTGCTACATTAATTATTTTTTATAATTTATATTTAGTTTATAGAGAGTCAAATTGTAACTTGTGGAAAGGTTGGAATCAAGGGACCAATTTCAGGTTCTATTATGCTTACTTGATGTTCAAAATTAAGGAATTTAGTAGTAGAGTCAAGGATTGATTACAAATATCTTTGAACTTGTCCATCCATTGGAGTTTTTAATTGTCATATATGTACTTGACATAGCTTGTGAGCTCATGGCTAAATGAGATTCTTTAAAAGTTATATTCTATTTGAGAGATTTGTTCATTATGTGTGGGTTTGCTAGAACTTGTCTTTTATCTTGGCGAGGCCTAACGCATGCAGCTTGGGATTTGTTAGCCTTTATAGCCTTCTTAAATAAAGTACCTTCACTAAATAAATTTTTCTCTAGTTAGCTCATTTGGCCCTTTAGCATATTTTTTAAATAAATTGTGGCGCTTTTTTTAAAAAGGAAGAAAAGTGTCCGAATACATAGTCAATCAGTGGAAAAACGAAAACAAAGATACTAGCGCTTCACAAGGAAACTCCGCTTAAGAGAACTCTTTGAAGCTCTGTATTTTGCATGTAAATGTAAAATGGCGCCGTTGCCGGGGATCGAACCCGGGTCACCCGCGTAACATGCAGGAATACTCACCACTATACTACAACGACTTGCTTGTAGTTTCTTTGCATTTCTAGCTTTTGTTTTTATTTGACGTTTTATTTAAGTATGCAAGGTCCCTATTACAATGGAGGGTACATTCCCAACATGGGAGAGCATGGTGCAAACCATGTTGAGAATGGAGTGATGTATAATGGTTATGGAAACGTGGGAGGGCATGGTGTGAACCACGTTGCCAATGGTGGATTCGGCTATTGGCAACCCAACATGGGAGGGCATGGTGCAAACCATGTTGGGTATAGTGGCTTCTCGGGTACGAATGGTCCGTATGGGGGATATGGTACTTTTAATCACTTTTCGATTATGCACACTCCGAATTAAGGTTCATATAGTGGTTATGATGCCCCCAATCAATTCCCGAATATGTCTAATGGAGGCTTTGCTAGTCTGAATGGGAATGTTGGTGGCCAATTTCCGAATCCCGGCCCGTATGGATGTCTTCATGCTTACAATCTTGATCATGCCTCAATTGGTACCACCAATAGTGCTCATAATCCCAGCCCGTATGAGTTATTTGGCGGTGTGATCTCCAATGCCCAAAATGCTCTCCCCATCCTCGATATTCCGGTCGATGCTCCTCCAATTCGAATCTCATGGAAATTATGCAACAATTGCAATCATTTTCCACTACGTTGGCCTCGCTTGATTCTAAGTTTAATGCTCTTGATGCTACGATGGACCAATTATCAAGCGATGTCAATATGCTAAATCGAGTTCATGAGGATTCCTTATTCATGGACATGACTCGAGAGTTGGTCGAACAAGCTTATATGAAGGAAAAGAGCCTTGAGGAGGAGGTTGGCCGGGAAGTCAATATTGATTGTTTTGAGGATGATAAGCCTCTTTTTCATAACGATGAGCCTATTGTGTTTCAATGTGCCATCAACTTGAGTGAAGGAGATTGCGATTGTGACGTTGAGGG
>BMAC01000403.1:653322-669673 GCA_014905375.1 Phtheirospermum japonicum
CGCAAAACACGAGGACACAAATCACAAAACATAAAAAACAAAGGTGAAACTACAGCCTTAGGATGGGGGCGCAGAATCAAGAAGCTGACGGAGCCGCTGGATCTCATCTTCGTGTTCCAACAGCCGAACACGGAACCGGTCCGACACCTCCACTGCGATGTCCCAGTCGACATGCAGCTCCGCGTTCTCCCTCTTCAAGTCGGCGATGATTTTTTCAAGGCGTTGCTGTTCACTACGGAATTGTGATTTCTTCTCAGCCAGTTTCTTTGTACGTTCTTGCAGCTGAGCCTGCAATTCGGAGATTTCTTCCTTCAAACGACCTTTCTTGTGAAGCAATCGGATATGCTCCTCAGTGGAAAAGACGGTGGGAGATTACGAAGACGCCATGATGCAAGGAAAATATAGCTGGGGAGGGGCACCATTATATAGAAAAAGAAAAGGCGGGAAAATCACTTGAGGTTGGCGCGTAGAGGGGCTTAGAAGAGGTGGGAAACTACATTGATTTTGGCGCGCAAACGAGTCTAGAAATGCTGGGGCTAAGGGGGGACGAATGTCCCGGATCTTGCCTGAACTGGTTGACAGTTTCAGCCAGGATTGGCTAAGGGCGTCTGCCCATGACTTTGCCTGACCTGATTGTCAGTCTAAGCCAGGATTGGCTAAGGACGGATGTCCTAAAATTTGCCTGACCTGATTGTCAGTCTAAGCCAGGATTGGCTAAGGACAGATGTCCTAAAATTTTCCTGACCTGGTTGTCAGTTTAAACCAGGATTGGCTAAGGACGGATGTCCTAAAATTTGTCTGATCTGATTGTCAGTCTAAGCCAGGATTGGATAAGGACGGATGTCCTAAAATTTTCCTGACCTGGTTGTCAGTTTAAACCCGGATTGGCCAAGGACGGATGTCCTAAAGTTTTCCTGACCTGATGGTCAGTTTAAGCCAGGATTGGCTAAGGACGGAGGTCCTAAAAATCTTTTCGGGTGATCAGTTTTGATTTTATCCAGCTTTAATATGGGTCAATAAGCTGGATCTCCTGGTCTGGATAACGAGAACCATTAATTGGCCTACGAATACAGGCCTGACCTGTCGTCTAGCAAATGTGTACGAAYGTGCTAAGATTGGACTAAGCTACAGAACCTTCTGGGGTAAAGTCCCTAGCAGTTAACATTATCATATGCGGGGGTTGAACAGTTAAGAAAATGGAGAAAAGAAACTCGAGAGACGCATATATTATTGGACAAGAAAATACTGGCTGCCCACACCTTTTCAGAAATAGGTTGGCAACTTTGATTACACGAGATTGCAAAAGAAAACATTGAACAAAAAATCAAAAAAGTTTAGCTACGAGAAGATCTCTGATCTGAAGCGAGAACTCGACGAACTCGCCAGAGCTCACGCTCCGTTTCGTGCAGACGGCGGCGATATTTGTCAGAGCGATCGGCAAGCGTCGGAACTTCACCGGCGGCAGCGGTCAAGCGGCCTACCGATTCGTCCAGGTCCGCCTTCTCCTCTTGAAGTTGACGGTTCACTTGCCGGAGCTCAGCCCATTCTCTCTTGTAGAAACGTTTCTTCTGGCGTTTTCTTTCCAGAATTCGATAGAGGTAACCGATTTTCTCCTTGAGCGCGACCAGTTGATCGGAAAGCTTGAATTTCTCCACAATTAGGGAGATATTTTTTCTCTTCACCATATTGAGTTATTTGATCAGAGGGGAGGAAGACATTTTTAAATGGTCTGGTGAAATAGCAAAGACATTAACGTATTTAAAGAAATAAAAGCGCGTGTGAAGGGAATCAAAGAGTGCTAGGGGTTTCCGAAAAATCAGGAAACCCTAAAAAACTAAGAGTCGCAACAAGACAAAAAACATCAATCAAACATTAAATAAATAAGTTTGAATACATAGTACACGTCAGAAAATGACAAATCAGCCACACAGGCCGTAATATACAGGTCTGTTCAGAAAAGCTAGACAGAAGATTTCCTTCAAAGGACTGAGCTCTGCATGAAGGTCAGCTAAACTCCACACTCCTCCTCGTGACTACATCGGGGCCTGAGACGTCTCCCCCAAATCTTTCTCGAACTGGGCCGAATCTTGTAAATCACCCAGGTTAGCAAAGGTTGGGGAACCTGCAGCAACCATTGCTAACGACTGTTCGGGGGGGGGGGGGGGGAGAGGAAGCTGATGAAGAAGAGCAGAAGGATTGACGGATGTGGTCAGCAAAAGCCGCTGGGTCTAGCAAGTGGATGCGGTCATCTGCTGGAACATGGGAGAAAGAGGTGGGCTCGCTGGCGCCTTCGATCTTGGCAGATCGGTCATAGGGAGTAGAGGGGTGCTCGGCTACCCATTTGGCGTGGGCATCAAGGCCCAATCCATAGTAGACCTCCGCCTCTGGAAGAAGAAGATCATACAGCTCCTCAGAACCCAGGAAAGCACGGCGAGTGATTTCTCTGGTCAGCTGTATTAGGCGCGACCCTTCCTCGGAGTTGAGAAACTCTAATCTCCCTTCGGCGCGCCCTTCTAGACGACCTTGATCCACTCCGTCAGCCCTGGATTGTTTCAACTTCTCCTCCAGCTCTTGCTCACGAAGAAGGATAAGCTCTCGTTGCTTCTCCTCCAATTCTTTGGCCTTGAAAAGCTCAGCCTTCAGCAAATCTATTTCGATCTCTGAACCCTTCAATTTGACCTGGGCTTCCTGGACCTTAGCCAGCAGCTCTGATTCTCGCTTCCTTAACGTCTCGATTTCCCCCTTAAGATCAGCATGCAGCAAGGAGCCCCTAGCTCGGGCCAACAGAGATGCCCGTCCTACCACGGGCCTGACGCCACGAAAGGATAAGTAGGAAAAACTTGAAAAATTAAGAATGAGAGAAGCAGGAAAGGTTATACCTGAGCTTCTGCCTTGCAGTAGAACTCAACTAGCTCCGGGTCAGACATTTTGTCCACGATGTTACGGTCATATGTAGGAGCTAGCCCCATCATGAATTGCCTCGCTACTTCTCCGGGGCAGTTCAAGACTGACCTGTTAAAAAAGGTCTGATTCGGATAGGGGGGTACTTGAGAACCAGACGGGGGCATAAGTTGAGGAGCGAGGGGAAGAGCGGTCTGAGGAGGATTCTGGGAGGGGAAGTGAAGTCAGTCCGGCTTCGTTTCTTTCGTTTCAGCTGTTGTTCCTCTTCTGGATTTGTCAAAGGCTGACCCGCTGGTTCCCGCCCGGGCTCTTCCGCGTCTCTGAGTCTCTTGTGATGGCTCGGGAGCCCTAATTGGCGCCTGGGGTTGACTCTGGAGTGGCGTGGCAAGCAGGACCTCTTCAGAAGCCTGAGCAGCTCTGGCAAGCTCCCCTAGAGGGCTTTTTTGATTCCCTGCGGCCGCCTTGCGAGCTTTGGCTTTCTATCTTTGCTAGCATCATCTTTTCTGAGGTGGAAAATTGAAGTGGTAAGAAATAAAGTAAAGTAAAATGATAAAAATATATGTGGTGATAATAAAACAAAATACCGATCTTGGGTGGCAAAGGACCGTGTCCTTGTTGGGAGTTAAAGAAGTTCAAGAGCTTGACGGTAAGCGTCTTGGACAAGTCAAGGGGGTTCTGGTTTAAGAGGGCGAGCTTTTCCTTCAGATCTGACGACCTGTCCCCTCGAGGTAAGCGTATTTGCGGATGCAAAAAGGTGATGGGTTCGGTGGGGAAGCCCCAGTCCCCCGAGCACTGGACAAAGAAGAACTTCTTTTTCCAGGCCTTGTGAGAGGAAGGAAGACCTGATAAAAAATGGACGTCTGATCGTCCAGATAAGTAGAAAAAACCAGAAGAGCTCTTTGCTTGGAATAAAGAGAAGAAAAGCTGAGCTGTAGGGGTAATTCGGGCGTATTGGGCGGGCCAGATGGAATCCGGCCATAACACGGAAGGCATTGGGTAAGAACTGCTGTACTGGGATGCAGTACAACCTAGAAATAGCCTGGACAAAGGGATGGACGGGCAGGCTTAGCCCTGCGTAGAATTGGTCTACATAAAAAGTCAGATGGCCGGCGGGAGGCGAGGACGCCCCGTCGCCGGGTGCAGGGTTAGTAAAGGAGAACATATCGGAGATAGGGAATTTGGCGCGGATTTCCTTAAGGGTCCTGTTGCTAACTATTGAGGATAAGTTTCCAGGAGGAGGAGGAGGTAAGATCGCCGGTGGCCCCCTCCCCGGAGCCGTCGCATAAGAATCGGCGGAGGAAAGGTTCACGGTGGAGGTGGAATTCACCGGAGATGCTCCTGGCGAACTCTCCCTGGTGGAGTTGGTTCGAGAAGAAGAAATTGACATAATTAAAGAGTATGTGAGGAGAGAAAGGGTACCTGGTAATAATTGCTGGGGAAATTAGGAGAGGATTACTGGAGAAGCAGAAATCGCCAAGATATTGCAAAGAAAAGGGAGAAGGAGCCTTTAGAGGGTTTTCGAGAAATAGAAATATAAGAATAAAGGAGAAAAGGTATTTTGGGGGACAAAAGGAAGGAGGATCAATTTGAAAAATGAAAATCAAGGAAAAAGCGGGATTTGATAGGATCCTCGCATTTAATGCGGGCAGGGGGAACCGTGCCCTGGGCAGTGAGCTGGAACGCTAACCGCCCTGAATAGAGACACGTGATGTTGACCAATCGGGTACAGTACCTGAAAAGACGTGTGGATGTGGCAACCGTTGGGGGAATATGGACCGACGCCACTAGCACCAATAATTAGGGCTGTTTTGGCAGGCGGATATCTCGGGATTACCCAGTACAAGAAGTCATAAAAAACAAAATGATCACATTTATTTCGAAGGAGCCTAGGGATATTACCGATCTACCCCAACTGATGGGGGGAGGAGTTGATTGGGCAGAATATATGCCAGACCTGGCTTGGGGTAGCTCTGATCCAGAATAATCACATAACTTAAGAGAAGGATAGATTAACTCTGTCTCTACGAAAGATCTAGTCAGCCCTCTTGGCAGAACAAGCTGTGGGGAAGGACGGTTATCCTTTGAGATCCCTGACTGGGTCATCTGCAAGAACACTAAAGGTCCTGAGGTTATATCCAGTCGAAACTCTAGAGGTGGAGATTAGCCTGACCTGGGTAAAAGGCCTGGTTGAGTCCCCTGAGAAATAGAGCTCTTCCTCATTATTAGAAAGATCTGACCTGTTGAACAACAGGGGCGAGAGGAAAGAGGAGCCGAAGTATCATGGACTAGGTCAGATTGAGGGAAGGAAATAAGGAAGATCTGGAAATAGAGAACTGTTTCTCAGATTCCCAACAAAGAGTCAGAATTTGTTGGGTAACGGCCCTTAATTCGCGCTATGTGTTCCTTAGATCCCGGCTGGGGTCCCCGTTAAGGAAAGCTATAAATATCTCAGCCTCAAGGCTGGGAGAGGTAGGTCATTGTTTTGAGCTTTCTTGTCTTCTTTCTGGAAAAACACCTCAAACGTTTACTGACTTAAGCATCGGAGAGGTTTCCACCGGAAAATCACCGGTGGTCCTTTCTAATCGGTTTTTGTGGTGCAGGTTCAGAAAGCTCTGGTTTCTACAAGTATTAATTGGGAAATTCACTTTTCAGGCTGAAACAGATACCAAGGACCAGTTGTGCGTAATACCACTGAGAATGCACGCCCGAATTGTTCTGGAACTTTTCCAGTGGGATTGGCATGAAAGGTGAGTTCAACATACTAGGAGGGCAGCAATCCATGCCATAACCCTACAAATTAGCAAGATAAAATCATTTTTTTGAAGAACAATGTTTAGCATGTAATTGTGGTGTTTTTCTAGTGTTTTTAATTAGGATTTTATATTGTTTTTATTAGTTTTTGAGTCAATTAGTTAGTTTTTTAGGTTATTCCTCTTTTTTTATTATTTTTCGTGTTTCTTGTTGATTTTATATTTAATTTGGTTAAATGGGTTCAATTGATTTGAGGTTTGGTGAAATTCTTTGGTTTTTATGTTGAAGATTCCTATTTCTAAAGGTGGAGGCATTGAAGGCCAAAGTTGAAGCCAAGACTTGCCAAGGCAAGCCAAACTCCAAGCCAAGAGAGGCTCAAAAGCACTCAAACTTTCTTGAATGCTCGCCATGGCAAGCCAAAATCGACGCCAAAGCATTGGCGCTTGCCAAAATTCACGCCAAACTGCCCACACTGTGTGGCACTGCCGACACTGGGTTACCCAGTGTCCGAGCAGTGCCTCCGACACTGGGTATGTGTTTCGACACAGGGTTACCCAGTGTCCGAGCCATCTCGCCCAAATGCCGAGTCATATCGACCCAAATGGTCTATTTTGACCATTTTGGGTCAAATTTGGTCAAAACATGGAAATCCAAACTCATATGGCATAATTGACCCATTTACCCCTAATTAACTTGTATAAATAGAACCTCACTCTCATTTTGTAAAAACACCTCCTCCCTACTCAAGTTTGGGTTTGGGATAATTTTCTCTCGCTAGATTTAGTTTTAAACTTTGCCTTGGGTTTGTAAGCTCAAGATGAGTCCAAGTACTCCCGTGAATTTTTAATTCCTTGCAATTCCAATCAAGCTTTTGGATTCTCTCTTTAATTCTAGTAAGCTTTCTTTCAATTTCATGCTTTGTTCTTCATTTGTTTTATGCTATTTGCCTTAGGTATTAGAATTTGTGCTTGATCTTGTGAATTGGGTATGAAATCTAATTGAGTGACACATCTAGATCATAGATCAAGTCCTTGATTGGTTTAATTTCAAGTAATTTCATATGTTTCATGCATGTTCTTCTTTTTATGCTTTTTATCTTAGCACCTTGAATTCATGTTAGATCTTAAGAATCGGCTATGGAATCTCGATGAGTGACACGTCTAGATCATAGATCGGGTCTTGGATTGTCTTGATTTTGAGTTTTTCACATGCTTTATTTTGGTTTTTATTTACATGCATAGTTTTAGGTTGAATCTTAGATCTATTCTTCGTTACTTGTTATTTTCCATAAAGTTTTACACTTTCCCGTCCATTTTCATTGCTCTTTATATTCATGCTTTCGATTTTTTCTAATTTACATTATTTAGGATTTTATGCATAGTTGTACCTTGTGCATGCATGCTTGTAATTGGTGAAACATTGCTTGTTCTTGCTAAATTTTTGATTTTGCTTGCATTTGCATTGAAGGCATACGACCGAGGCATCCGACCCACTTGTTATTTCAATTTCTAGGATAGTTTAGATAGGTTAATTGATTTATTTTCATTTTCCTTTTATTTTCTAAGCTTGAAACACATTGAATCCTTCAATTGAATCGAATTCCGATAATACCAAGCCATGAACCCATTGATATACTTTCAACACCATTAAAACTATGAAAATAAAATGGTGCCGTTGCGAATTGGCTTGGTTAAGGCTTTCGACTTGATTATGATTTCATTGTGTTTTTAGCTTTCTTTGGTATTTCACACTTTTTCTTTAAGTATGCAAGGTCCTTATAGCTATGGTGGATACATTCCCTACATGGGAGGGCATGGTGCAAACCATGTTGGGAATGGGATGTATAATGGATTTGGCAACGTGAGAGGGCATGGTGCAAACCACGTTACCAATGGTGGATTCAGCTATGGTCAACCCTACATGGGAGGGCATGGTGCAAACCATGTTGGATCGAGCGGCTTATTGGGTTCAAACGGTTCGTATGGAGGTTACGGAGCCCCTACTCCTCAAATTCTGAACATGTATCATGGAGGTTTTGTTAATCCAAATGGGATCGTTGGTAACCAAAATCTGAATTCCACTCCGCATGGAGGATATGTTGCTCCCTCTCCCTTTCCGAATATGTATAATTATGGCTTTGGGAATCCCGACCCGTGTGGAGGTCCTCCTACTTTGAATCTCAATTTTGGGATGCGAATAACCATATCTGTTAAAGATCTCGAGGCTTATTTGTCGTTTGGAGGTCCGATCTCCAATATACAAAGTGCCCCCCCCCCCCCCCCCCCCCCCACATCCGTACTATGAGGGATGTTAACCGACCTTTTATGGGATGTGGATGGTGTGGAACGTGTGACCATACTATCAATTCTTTCCCTTTAACTTCCTTGTTCAATATGTCGTTGCCTTATTTGGAGGATATGTATGGAGGTCATGGATATCAAGTGGGACCCGCTTGTGCTATGCCTTCTTTTGCTCCACTGCCGACTAATAATCCTCTTGTTACTCCTCACATGGGCCCACTTGTCCCAGTGAATGATCCTACCCCACCCTCCAATCCGAACCTCATGCTCGCTATGCAATCATTTCCCATAGTGTCGGACTCACTCGATACTATCCTAGATAAGTGTGGGGTGGGTAATAACAAGGTCATCTCGCCGTCGGGGGAGGATTTGTTTTCAATTCCGACTGTTCTTACTCCTTTTGATCCCACCTAAGTGGACCTCACTTTGCTTTCTCTTTCAAAAAATTCTATTATCGATCGGATATATATGGACATGATCGAAGGAATAGTCGAGCGAGCGTATATGGAGGCAAATACCAATGAGGAAGTGGTTGGCCCGAACGTCGATATTGAAGGATGTTGTGATGATGAGCCCCTTGTTCTACATGATAAGTCCGTTGTGCCTCTATGTGACCCCGATTTGTGTGTAGATGATTCTTGGTGTGTCGTTGAGGGCAACGTCGACTTTTTAGAGGGGGAGGTATTGATGATAAGATTGAAAACATTGACGATTATCTTGAGGAGGAAGAGGAGAGCAAGTCGATTACTATCCTTGCAAATTCGCATCGGGAAGAAAAGGAGGAGAAGAAAATTGCTATTGATTGGATACCGGGAGTGGTTGAGGGAGTTAGCCCTTTAAATTCGAGTTTTGGAGATATGGTGAGAGCCGGGATAAGGAGGTTGGTATTGGAGGGATTGATGTTCGTGATGTCCAAAAGAGAGTGGGTAAAGCCCATTAACTTGGTGCCCAAGACGAGCGGCTTGTTAGTTTTTGAAGATGATAAAGGAGGGTTGTTGGCCACGAGGGCTTCAAAGGGCGTTGATCGATTTTAAGAAGTTAAATATGTCTACCAAGAGAGATCATTTCCCTCCCCCATCTATCGAACGAAGGTTGGAAGATTTAGCCGGCCATTACTCCTTTTGCTTTTTCGATGAGTCATCGGGGCACTTCAAAACCACCATTCTACCCGAGGACCTACGCGAGACGAGCTTCAATTGCCCATTTAGAATGTTTACTTTTTAGAGGATCTTATTTGAGTTATGCAATGCGCCAAGGACTTTCCAAAGAGTGGATCCTCCCGACAAGGAGGAGATTGTGTTGGTGGATCCTCCGTGATCTTTTCACCTTGACCAAAAGGGAGTACGTCGAGCTAATGACATAAAACAAGCGCTTCTTGGGAGGCAACCCAAGTTCTTCTCATTTATTTCTTTTATTTTTCTTCTTAAAATGAAAATCCAAAAACATTTGAAAATTGAAAACTAAAAAACATTTTCGAGTTGTCTTTTGGTCCTTTTTGATCTTTAGTTTCGTTTTGTTTAGGTTTATGTACATAATTCCTTTTGTTTTTGAATTTTATGTGATTTTATTTTCTAGGTTTGGTTTTTCGACTTCAACCTTGGGCGATTTGATAAGTTAGTAGCGTTCATGAGGCCGGGAGATACTAGCCATGCTTGATTTTTTCTTTGATTGCTTAGATGCCTAGGTGGACCCTACCGAGCTCGACTCAAACTCGCTCGGTTAAGGAAGTTTCTATTCCCCCTCCTTTTACTTGGTTTTCATTAAAATGCGGATATCGCATGGTTTAAGTGTGGGGTGAGTAAGTGGCCAGGGTCCCGGTTTTTGTCAAGCACCATTTGTTGTTCTTAAATCGAGCCTTGGCGAAGTGACCCATTCTTGGCGAAGTGACACTTACTATTTACGAATTTGTATGGTTGAGTCAATTTTTGTGTCGTTTGTGTCTTTATTACATTGTTGAATAACTCCACGTGCTTGGAAGTTTGAATAGTTTACTTTTCGGGTATTTGCATTTTTATGGCCTCTTGTGTGAAGGGTTGAATTTTTGTGCTTCGTCCAAACCCACCTATATATATATGTAATCAATATTTTCTCGTGAAAATATTGCAAAGCTCTAAAATCTCTTTTGATTTTGCTCCCAAATTTGGTGCAAACTAGTGAGAAGCCTTGTGTGATTTATTGGCTTGCTTGCGTTTTTATGGAAATTGCATTGAGGAGGTTTGATTTTGCTCTTACATGATTGAATTTGTAAATGACCTCGAGGCACATATATTACCCTTGTTCCGGCCATATCCACATATGTAAGCTACTTTAAAAACTCCAAACGAGCCCCCTTGAGCCTATGTCCCATTTCTTGTTAGCCGAGCTCGATTTTAGCTCTTTTATCTTTGTAAATTGTGAGGTGAGAGAGTTTGTTGTTAGTTGATGAGAAACCTGTGGGAAATAAATTGTGGGTTTCGGGTTTTGAGTTGCTTATACAAAAAAAAAAAAAGAAGAAAAAAAAAAAAGAAAAGGAGAAGAAGAATAATACTCCAACACAAATCACGTAAAGTGATAAAGCGTGCGTTCAAGTGAAAAGACTAATTCAAAAAGGCTAAGTTTAGCGAAAAGAAGCAAATTCAAAAAGCTTCTAAGTGTTGTGAAATAAAAGTCGGGAAAGAGTGTGTAAGAAGAAAGGGTTTGGAGTGAAAGTTTGGCAATTTGGGAGAGGTGAAGCGATCATAAGTTTTGGGTTTTAGAAATTAGGGTTTTGTGTTATTGATCGCGTTTGATCATGTGTTAGCCACTATATCCAAATGTTCCATACCTTACCAAAGAGCCAACATTACAACCCGAAATAAAGACCTCTTCCAATTCTTATTTGGTCATGTATGAGCAATCTTGAGCGTCCGACTTGTGAAATCTTGACAAAGTGCATGTATTGAATGACTTGAGCGTAAACACGTCCCATATACACTTGAGTGAATTGAGCGAACACCCTCGAAATTCCATTTGAGAGGAAGTCATCGATTTGGTTTTCATTTGAGGAAAAGTAATACGAGTAATGCTTGATGATAATGAGTTTATGTTGATACTTTCATCATATTAATAAAGATAAGCACAAGGGTTTTTCTTTTTGCATAATGTTCATTGCATGTACATTCTCGATTATTTTCTTTGTTCGAGGACGAACAAACCGATAAGTGTGGGGTGGTTGTTTTGCATGTAATTGCGATGTTTTTATTGTGTTTTTAATCAGGATTTTATATTGTTTTTATTAGTTTTTGAGTCGATTAGTTAGTCTTCTATGTTATTTCTCTTGTTTTAATATTTTTCGTGTATCTTGTTGATTTTATATTTAATTTGGTTAAATGGGTTCAATTGATTTGAGGTTTGATGAAATTCTTTGGTTTTTATGTTGAAAATTCCTATTTTAAAGGTGGAGGCATTGAAGGCCAAAGTTGAAGTCAAGCCTTGACAAAGCAAGCCAAACTCCAAGCCAAGAGAGGCTCAAAAACGCCCAAACTTTCTGGAATGCTCGCCATGGTAAGCCAAGATCGACACCAAAGCATTGGCGCTTGCCAAAATTCACGCCAAACTGCCCACACTGGGTGGCGCTACCGACACTAGGTTACCCAGTGTCCAAGCAGCGCCTGGCAGGCAGCACCCGCAAAATGTCGAGCGCGCCCGCCCACACCCCGCGCGCAGCGGCCCAGCACACGCCCGCAAGCCCGCGCGCCACGCTTAGTCCTGCCCACAAATGCCGACACTGTGTACGTGTTTCGACACTGGGTTACCTAGTGTCCGAGCCATCTCGCCTAAATGCCGAGTCGTATCGAACCATATCCACCCAAATGGTCTATTTGGCCATGTTGGGTCAAATTTGGTCAAAACATGGAAATCCAAACTCATATAGCATAATTGACCCATTTACCCCTAATTAACTTGTATAAATAGAACCTCACTCTCATTTTGTAAAAACACCTCCTCCCAACCCAAGCTTGGGTTAAGGATAATTTTCTCTCTCTAGATTTAGTTTGAAACTTTGCCTTGGGTTTGTAAGCTCAAGATGAGTCCAAGTACTCCCTTGGATTTTTAATTCCTTGCAATTTCAATCAAGCTTTTGGATTCTCTCTTTAATTCTAGTAAGCTTTCTTTGAATTTCATGCTTTGTTCTTCATTTGTTTTATGCTTTTTGCCTTAGGTATTAGAATTTGTGCTTGATCTTGTGAATTGGGTATGGAATCTAGTTTGAGTGACACGTCTAGATCATAAATCAAGTCCTTGATTGGTTTAATTTCAAGTAATTTCATATGTTTCATGCATGTTCTTCTTTTTATGCTTTTTGTCTTAGCACCTTGAATTCATGTTAGATCTTAAGAATTGGCTATGGAATATATATGAGTGACACGTCTATATCATAGATCGGGTCTTGGATCGTCTTGATTATGAGTTTTTCACATGCTTTATTTTGGTTTTTATTTTCATGCATAGTTTTAGGTTGAATCTTAGATCTAGTCTTCATTACTTGTTATTTTCCGTAATGTTTTAAAATTTCCCGTCCATTTTCATTGCTCTTTCTATTCATGCTTTCGATTTTTTCTAATTTACATTATTTAGGATTTTATGCATAGTTGTACCTTGTGCATGCATGCTTGTACTTGGTGAAACATTGCTTGTTCTTGCTAAATTTTCGATTTTGCTTGCATTTTCATTGAAGGCATACGACCGAGGCATCCGACCCACTTGATATTTCAATTTCTAGGATATTTTAGATAGGTTAATTCTTTATTTTCATTTTCCTTTTATTTTCCAAGCTTGAAACACATTGAATCCTTCAATTGAATCGAATTCTTATAATACCAAGCCATGAACCCGTTGATATACTTTCAACACCATTAAAACTATGAAAATAAACAATCATCAATAACATTAACAACCATGAAAACAAGAATGAGAAAGAGCGGAGGGAAAAGGTTAGTTCACAAAAAGATCAATTTATTTCGGGAATATTAAAAAAACTAACGCCCCCTTTTTTAAATTTTTAAGGTATAAAATAATAAATAATGAGCACAAAACCTGCACACCAGAGTCCCTAGGGGATGGAAGAAGGAAAATTAAGCAAATCCAAGTAAAACCATATTTAATTATTAAAAATAATAGAGCAAGCCACGACCGTGAATATGCTAACACACAACACAACCGGACGGAGGAAGGAAAATTTAAGCAAGCAAAGCAAAACACTAATTATCAATTTAAACTAGATTCAACGACATAGAGAAATCCATGAGCAAGAGTAGTGAATCAAAAACAAATATCCAACAAATTAGAAATAATTAATGAAAAGAGTTAGGCGTGGTATAGAGTTCACCCTGGTCTCGCAGACCTGTTTCAGGAATGTCTTCACCACCTCCATGGTGTTTGGGAGTTTCTTCTCCTTCAGAGCACAGAAAACCGATTCGTCCACAGTATCACTCTCTTCGAATGAGAACCTTTTCAGGTGCGGTGAGATCAGGCCATTCTTGTCTCCCTCTGGAAACTTGCTGGCCGCCATGGATATCCTTTATTTACGAAACCAAACAAACCCTCTTCTTCAATAGACAATTAAGTCTCATCTGCGTTGGAGAGAGGGAATTGGAATTTGGCAGTTTAAGGTTTAGGTTTACTGTGTTTCTTATTGAACCCAGAGAATAAAATAGAAACGAGAGGGTAGATGAGGCGATATTAATTTTATTTACATTACCGGCAAATATACCAACACATATAAAATTGTTGGTAAAATGATCATATTACCATATTACCAATAGAATACTTTACCCATTGGTAATTTTAATATTAAAAAATGTCTAAAATATGAATTTCTTTAAAATATTCTTATTTCTTTCTAATGATCATATATTATTTTATAAAAAGAATATTATTTTATAATATTATTTCTTTTTAATTTTACCCGTTGGTAAAATGATCATATTACCAATAAATATCTTTAATATTTATATAGAAGTTTTAATAAAATAGGAATTTCTTTATAATATTATTATTTCTTTCTTCATAACTTTATTTCATTTTGAAGATTATTTAAAATAAAAAAATATTAAATAATTATTTTTAGCAACGATCTTGTTTAAAATCGTCTTACGTGTGGAGAGAATATTTCACCCCCATCAGTTTAAAATCTTTTGAGATAGTTTCTCTTATGAACCGCCTCATCTGATATCCAACAGGCTGCCCGATACACTAAAACTGCAAATTCGTATACTTACATGTACTATGTTCACTCAAAAAATGTGTTAGGTACTATAAACGCAAAACGAATATACTACATATACATAATAGTAATTACCCTGTAAATAAATTATATTATTAATGGTATGTTATGAGATAAAAACGAAGTAATTACTCTTATATAGTTATTTGGTGTAAGAAATAAAATCAAAACTACTGGGGTCATAACAAAAATAAATTATAAATCATATAATCGTTATAATAAAATATTTTTAATTTTATGACAAAATAATTATTTATGGACATTTATATCTAGTAGTTTATGACTAATTACTACAAATTTATTTATTTAATGTGATTAATTCAAACACAAATAATTTATTACTAATAGTTTGATTATTATTTTTTTAAGTTTAATATATATAATTAAAATTCTTATTTCAATAAATTTGAAAAATAAAAGACTTAAAAATAGTATAGATTAGTAATATAAGTCATTAAACATCATAAAGTAATTTCAATAAATTTTAAAAAATAAATATTTAGTAATTACTTAATATAATTAAGAAAATAAAAATATAACATAAACTTAATAAAGTATAATAAAGTAAATCTCAAAATACTTTTATACCGAAAAAAATATAAAAAAGTTTTATTAACTGCTAAATAATTATTTAAAAAAGCCACAAATGAAGAAATGAATGTTATAAAATGAAGAAAACTACTTTAAGTATTACTCATGTAAAATACTTATTTTATATATTCATTCAAATAACTTTATAATTTTTTTATGACTTATATTATTATTTTATATTAATTAATTATTTTTAGTTTTCATATTTTTTATTAATTAATTATAAATTTAGACAATAGTTTATAAATAATTTGCTTATTTCAAGTTTTGAGATTAAATTAATTCTATATTATAACATTTATATTTTGTTAAAGAAATTTTCAAATAATTTTGTGACCCAACATTTCATTTTTGAATACATTTTTTTTCGTTTTTTTATTTAGCAGTTTTTATTTTTATTTTATAACATTCTTTTTTTTTCCTTTTCGTATTTTTGAAATAATTATTTAGTAGTTAATAAAATATTTTTTTATATTTTTTCCAGTTTAAAAGTATTTGAGATTTATTTTATTATACTTTATTAAATTGATGTTATATTTTTATTTTCTTAAATATATTAAGTAATGATTAAATATTAATTCTTTTAAATTTATTGAAATTATTTTATGATTTTTAAGGACTAATGTTAATAGTCTATAATATTTTTAAGTATTTTATTTTTCAAATTTATAAAATAATTATATGAATTTAAATTATAAATTATTATATATTTTTTGGTTTCAAGCTTCGAGATTTATTTAGTATTATATTAAAATTTTATATTTTGGTTTTTCGTTTTTTTTCATTTCATAATTTATTGAATAGTTATTTAGAAAAGAAATATATGTTAAAAACTGGCTACGTAATTTATTTTATATCATTTTACAATACTCTTTGTTTTTTCCGATTTTTTCAATAATCTTTATCCGGATTTATTAAATATCTTTAATCAAATTTATCATGATTAGAATAATTTCTAAAAAAGAAAGCCAAAACATATTTAAAGTGTAAATGGAATCAATTCAACGTAAGTTATGTAGGGTTAAAAAAAATGACACTTATTTATGAATAATGATATTTTAGTTTATAAAATATAATATTAAGAGAACTTATGGGTGTGGTCATATAATTTTAATTTATATATTTTAATTAGTTTATGGATATATTTATTTTAAGTTTTAATTGATAATCTTACTCTTAGAAAACAAATTCTTTATTCAAGTTGTAGTTCGAATACAAATACATTATTTGAATTAAGTTCTAATCAATATTCGTATATTTAACGAATACGAATAGTTGTTGAATATATCAAAAACTAATCAAATATCTTAATATTTAATTCGAGTCATTTGCGACCCCAATTTAATGGAAGTAATAGACACTCTTCAAAGTACAACTTCTATTGTAGTGTTTATAGTGTCTTCCTCTAACATTTAGGTTTGGTGTTCAAATCACATTATATAAATGTTTTTTTTTCCTTCCTTTTCTTTTCACTCTATTACCAAGGAACAAAAATCTTAAATATTTTTCTATTATATATTTTTCTATTATGTTTCATTATTATATATATTAAGTAATTACTCAT
>BMAC01000403.1:671735-697643 GCA_014905375.1 Phtheirospermum japonicum
TTGATTTGTAATACTTTATAAAATTTATGTTATGTTTTTCGTTATTAAATATATTAAGTAATTATTCATAATCAAATATTTGTTTTTACATCATTTAACCTTATTTATAATTTTTGAATATTTACACTGTTATTCTATAAAAAAAATTTAAATTTTTTACTTTTCATATTAATATTTTTATTAACAAAAGAAATTCATATATCTTTTTCTAGAAAACATACAGTTATTATAAATAAATATACACTTTATTGATAAAATCTAAATATAAATTATAACATTTTATATTTCGATTTTATAAAAGCATATGAATAAATTATAACATTTTAAGAACTTATAATTAAATTATAAATAGGTATTAAATACATCTAAAAAAATCAATATAAAAAATAATACATAATTAAAACTATAACCCCATTATACTAATTGTATTGCGATCTAGCCTATTTGTTGATTAACTGTAGCTTTTATTATTGACCATTTATAATATTTTTGTTTCTTTATTCATAACTTTATTTCATTTTGAAAATTATTTAAAATAAATTTTTTTTTAATAATTATTCTAATAGTGATCTTGTTTAAAATCGCCTCATGTGTGGAGAATATTCCATCCCCGACCGTTTAAAATCTTTTGAGATTACTTTTCTTATGAACCGCCTCATCTGATATCCAACGGGCTGCCCGATGCACTAAAACTGAAAATTCGTATACCACATGTATTGTGCTCACTCACGAAATGTGTTAGGTATTATTAACGAAAAACAAATATACTACATATACATAATAGTAATTATCCTATAAAGAAATTATATTATTCATAGTAAATTATGAGATAAAAAGATTTAATTACTCTTATATAATTATTTGGTGTAAGAATAAAATCAAAACTATTGAGGGCATAACAGAAATAAATTATAAATCATCTAATCTTTATAATAAAATATTTTTAACTTTATGACAAAATAACTATTTATGGACATTTATATCTAGTAATTTATGACTAATTACTACCAGTTTATTTCTTTGACTTGATTAATTCAAACATAAATAATTTATTACTCTTAGTTTTATTATTAATTTTTAAGCTTAATATATATAATTAAAACTCTTATTTCATGTATTTGTTTCATATTTCTTAAATAATTAATTTAGATGTAATTATAACTAATCATATTCTTATTTGATTAAATATGTTATGAATTTCTTTTGTTGGGTAATTTTATGGTTAGATACTCATTGCACTTGCATGTGGTTAGGTATTCTCTCTCAAAAAAAATAATAAAAAATACATCGTATATTTTGTCATTTGACTATCATTTGTAATTGCATAATTTTTACTTCAAATCATATTAACATTTTTAATAACAACAGAAAGTCATGTTTTTTTTTTCAAGAAAACATACATTGATTTTAAATAAATATAAATTTTATTGGTAAACTCTAAATATAAATTATAACATTTTTATATATTGATTTTATAAAATCATATGAATAAAATTAATCTTATAAGAAATTTGAGAAGAAAAAAACTAAAAAAAAATCAGAATATAATAAAATAAAACTAATTAAATAAACTTTAAAAATTTATAATTAAATTATAAGTAAGTATTAAATAAATCTAAAAAAATAAACTAAAATAAATAAAAAATACAAAATTAAACCTATAACCCCATCATACTAATTGTATTGAGTTCTCGCCTATATGTAGGTTAATTAGCTTTTATTGACACATGTCGAAGTCTCATCGGTCCGCTTCTGACGTGTCGGCTTCTGCAGTATCCCGAATCTACAAGATTTCTTTGTTTGGACAACATGGAGGTTTTGTATAAGAATTATGTATTGCAAGAATTAAATAAAAAGGGCCTCCTAGTATAGTGGTTATAATGTCTTCCCTCTAACCTATAGGTTTGAAGTTCAAATCCCCTTGTTTAGTATATTAGTTTGCTTCCCTTTTATTTTCAAATATTTTCTTTTCAGTCTATTATCAAGAAAAAAAATCCTAAATATTTTCTGTTATATTTTTATTATTAAATATATTAAGTAATTACTCATGTAAAATATTTATTTTATATATTCATTTAACTAACTTTATATTTTTTAAATACATTTTTTTTGTGACCCAAGATTTTATTTTTAATAGATCTTTATTCGTTTTGTTTATTTAGTAGTTTTTTTTTTATTTTATAACACTCATTTTTTTCCTTTTCTGGTTTTTGAAATAATTATTTAGCAATTAATAAAAAAAATTTATATTTTTTTTCCAGTTTAAAAGTATTTTGAGATTTATTTTATTAAACTTTATTAATTTATGTTATGTTTATATTTTTCTAAATATATTAATTTATGATTAAAATTTATTTAAATTACTTTATGATTTTTAACGACTTATATTAATAGTCTATAATATTTTTAAGTCTTTTATTTTTCATATAAAATAATATATGTATTTAAATTATAAAGTATTATATATTTTCTGGTTTCAAGTTTCGAGGTTTATTTAGTATTATATATTATAATATTTTATATTTTGGTATTTTTTTATTTTCTTCATTTTTTAATTTATTGAATAGTTATTTAGACAAAAATCCTTTTGTTAAAATGGCTATATAATTTAATTTTTCTAATTTATTTTATATCATTTACAATATTCTTTGTTTTTCAGACTTTTTAAATAGTTTTTTCCGAATTTATTAAAAATCTTTTTCAAATTTATCATAATTAAAATAATTTCTAAAAAAATAAATATAATACGCAAAGAAAATTATGAAATTACATAAGTAAAATATATAACTTATCATTATTTCGAATTTAATCACAATATATTTTTTTTATCTAATTTAAAATTATTTTGGATTTATTTTATAATATTTAATAAATGTAAGTCATGTTTTTTATTTATAAATATATTAAATATTCATGATTAAATATCTATTTAACCTAAATTATAAAATTTAAATGACATGTATTGTTATTTTTCTTTGTTTTCATTTTTATTAAATAATTATATAAATTAAATATTGTGTTATATATTCTTTATGATTTAATATTTTGGAATTTATTTAGTATTATATTATAAATATTATATTTTGCTTTTTATTTATTATTTATTTATTTTTTGTGTATTATAATTTATTAAATAGTTATTTAGAGTTTTTTATTTATTTATGAAAAGAATATGTGGTAGTTTTTGTTTATATAAGGTTAAGATTAATTGTCATAAGGCAAGCATATAATTATATATTATTTGTAAAAAACATAAAATAGTAGTTGGTTAAATGGTTAGAATCATACCCTATTAGGAAGTGCAATCCACTGTGGGTTCAAATCCCAGTGGTTTTTTTTTTTAAATTTACTTTTTTATTGACATTACTCAACATTTACACATTTTTAAGGGAGCAAAAAAACAATCTTTGAGAGACATGAGGTTTGAACCTGCAGTGTTTTAATTTTGTACCTAGCCACAACCACTCCACCACATGATCGTGATGTTATAATCTATAAAAAAAAAGTAATATACATTCAAAAATAAGTTTCATATACACACACACTAAACACTTTGTAAAATATTCAAGAATAATAATATAAGTCGTTCAAAATTATAAAGCAAGGTAAATAATTATTTAATCATGAATAATTACTGATATATTTTAAAAATAAAAAATACAATTGAAGTATTATAAAATAAATATCAAAATATATTTAAATTAGATAAGAATATAATAAACTGTGATTAACTTCTAAATAAATATTTCAGACCAAAAAAAAAAAGGTGTTCACAAAAAGTGATGTTCAYAAAAAGAGATTTTGTGTAAAGAGATTAATTGAGAACTTTTGTAGACAAATATAAAATGTTATAACACAATAATAAATAAATTTCAAAACTTGATATTAGAAGAAAAAATTATAATCTATTAATTAAATTTATAAACTTATTTAATCAATTTAAAAATAAGAAACTYAAGAAATATTATCTAATAATAATATAGTCGTTAAAAACCATAAAGTAAACATAGAAAAATAAATATTTAATGATGAATAATAAGTTGAATAATACTTATATTAAAACAATCTTGTGATACCAAATGTCATCATCAATTATTATCAAGTTGCTATTGAAAAAGTCTCATCCTAAATCTTTATGTGAATGAAAAACTTATACTATTTGTTATCACTAAATAAGACTTTTGTGTCAAAATAATGTTGTCACTATTTCTCTTAAATCATTGACAAAATATGGTGTTGTCATGAAAAGAAACTTATTGTGACAATAGATGTCGTCACCATTTTCCATGAAACATAGATTAGGTTCGAGCATAATTAAATGTTTCAATCAAATATATTATTATTATTATTATTATTATTATTATTATTATTATTATTATTAATTATGTAAAACACATAATTTAGTTATTTATTTTAATTAATATATTTCTTTAACATTGATTTTTATTATTTTTATATTATTGATTACTTCAAATATTATACAATATATAATAATTAAATATAATTAACATTAATTTTAGAGAATTAATGAGAAATGTGATGCTTTTAATAACATAAATATGCAGTGATACCAGAAATCATCTCTAATTATTATCAATTTGTTATCGGACGAGTCTCCAAAATCTGGTGTGAGTTTGTAGCAAAAAAAAAATAAAAAATTATTATGACAAATTCATATTTGACATCACCAAAAAACTCTTTCGTGTCAAAATAATGTTGTCGCCATTTTTCTAGAACTGATAACAAATTGTATTGTTGTCATGAAAAGAAACTTGTTGTGACAACAAATATCGTCACCAATCTTCAAGGGAACATTATTGACAAAAATGATTCCGTCACAACTAAAAACTTATCGTGACACCCAAATCTCGTCACACTTTATTATATGTTTGTCATAAAAAAGGTTTTCCGAACCATTTTTTTTTTGTCTTCTCAATATTGTGACAAACTAAATTTAAACGTCATCAAATATAAGTATTCGTGACGAAATTGGTGAACAACTGTGACAACAATAAATGTTGTCATAGAATGGTGTTATTCTATGACGAAATTAAAAAACGTCACTATTAATTAACATATTATGACGAATTTTTATGCGTGGAAAAAAAATTGTCACTAAATATCAGATTTCTTGTAGCGAGTCCAGTAGCACATGCAGCTTCTTATCACCACATTACCCCACAAACCTCATGGTGGTGGGACCACCCTCTCTTGCCATAGACTTAAAAGACATCTTCACCTCTTAAATAGGATTCATTTCAACTTCAGCCTCTCCACAGGTAATGTTTGTGTAGGAGTAAGCCAACTCCTCTTCTACAGTCATCATCATATAGTTCACCTTGTGTTTGCACCTGTGTCCAACTACAAACTTCTCATCACAGTTATAACAAAGTCCTTTCTCCCTTTTTGCAGCCATTTCTGCAGATGTGAGTAGCCTGGGAGGAGGTTTTCTTGGGGTAGGCATAGTTTGTCTATATGAATTTCGGACAGTAGGGTTAGTGTTTTTCTGATTGTTGTAAAGATCATGAGAGAAGTTTCTGTTAGGCCCTTCAATCCTCTTTGAAATTGCCTCCATGGTTAACAATTGTTTCCTCCCTAGTTCGATGGTTTGTTGAAGGGTGTTTGGTTCAAACATGTTAACAAAAGACTGTAAATCTTCATTAAGCCAACAAATGAAGCTTGCTATAAAGTATTCCTCTGTGTATCCCCTCTGGTTCATCATCAACATATAGGCTTTCAGCTCTTCAAACCTCTCTACATAAGCATCATATGACCCACTATGTTTGAGTTTATTGAATTCCCCAATAATCTTAGTCTCCTTTAGTTCATCAAATTTAGCAGAAATCACTTCAATAAACTGGTTCCAAGTGAGTTCAGTACCTCTTGAATTATAGCTTTGGAACCACTGGGCAGTTTTTCCTTCAAAGTGCATAGTGGCTAGTGTGACTTTCTGTGTATCCGGAATGTTAGGTATTAATTTGAAATACCCATTGCATTTAAGAACCCAAGCCCTAGAGTTTAGACCATCAAACCTAGAAAAATCAATATTAGGCAGGGGATTTATGATTTGAGTGTTCTGTTGCTCCATTATTACTCTGCTTCTAGCTGCTGTTGGTGTCCTTAAATGTGTTCCTTCACTAGACTGGTCTAGGTAGGGAGATCCCATAATGGATTCCTCTTCAATTTGTGCTTTGCCCTTGATCATATTGAGAAGGTGTAACTGCATGGTTGCTAGGTTTTTGGTGAGATGATAAAATTTTTCAATGAACCCGGTTCTTAGTTGTTGTATCTCTGTTTTGATTTCAATAAATTGCTCCTGTGTTTCTTGATCTTTAGTTGCTCTTTTCATATTTCTGCTTAAAAACTGACTTCGAATTTTTTGTGCATTTCTTGCGGATCTTTCAATATTGTACCCTTTGCTATGGACAAGGAAGGATGGGCCCTAGATACCAAATGTTATGTATTTGTAATTTATCCGAATTTTTTGTAATTTGATGTATAATAGATGAAATAAGAGGAGGGTTAGAGGTAGAAAGAGAGAGAATGAGGGAGATGAAATTTGTATGTATTTCCTTGCTTGCTTTTCACGAATGTCTTTCCCCTATTTATAAACATGGGGGGGGGGGGGGGGGGGACCATTAACACAAATGACCTAAAGTAGCAATTACATGAAAATAGTTAATAAACCCAATTAATCCAAATATAAATACTGAAGCCCACTTATGCCCACGGCCCCAATAGTCCGGTTTCCCTTTCTCTGAATTCAATAACTCGGCCTGCCCTTTATCTTCTTTCTTGTTCGATTTGACTTGCCCTTATCCACAAATTCCAATATAGCACCTTGATCCAAACTTTTGTGCACCCCTTTTAAGATATTTAATTTAAAAACACGTAAGTTTGCTCGCAAGAGTACGAGGAACTTGTAGGGTGGTGAGTTTGACTCAAGTCGATTCTCTCGAGGAAACAACTGTTCGGTCTCTAGATGTTTTTCTCAAATAACGAATTATAATAAAATACATGTATATTGGATTTTTTTAAGATTTTGAATTGATCATTATAATCTAAAGCAATATTAAAACTAAGACTAATTAAACTAATTATTTAAAACTAGATTATCAACTACGAGCAATAATTAAACTACCAATAGAAAGCAACGAAGATTTAAACCTAATTAACGAATCTAAGAACATGAATATAATAAACTATCACGAAGCAAATGTATCATAAGAATCTAAAAAAGGAATATAAAGCCTGAACTAATTCGCATAAATAAGTTAGATTAATCCAATATCCAATATCCAAGCATAAAAGAATTAAACTAATTAAACTAGTTCTAGAATTAACTAAGAAATTAACTAATAGTTTAGAAAACTTATTGTAACTACTGAAAGCGGTAAAAATCTCAATCTATTCCGGAGTTGAGGTGAAAATCTTGAATTGAAGGGAATCTTTAGTCGTACGGACTTGAATCTTCAATCTCGATCTCCAACTTCGTAACGGAGTGTGAAAATGAGTTGTTTCTGTGCTGGATAACCCTAGGTAATCGTGTGTGTTCTTAGGTAATTGTGTCTCTCTTTAAAAATCTGAAATATGAAGGGTATTTATAGATATAGCATGTCCTGGAGCACAAGAAACCCTAAAAATGCATTTCTGGGCAGCCACGTCGACGTCGCCTCGACCGACGCGTGTTGGCTCTCGGCGTCGACGCTGCCTGTGCATTCGCGTCGACTGGGAGGGGGCGTCGACAGACGGGGTCTTGTATTGAAGCAACAGAGAGTTGTGTCGTCCTAGCATAGATCGTCGCGGATCAGGGCCTTGCGTCGATGGAGCGTCGACCGACGCTATAGAGAGCATTTCTCATTTTCTCAATTTTCTGCTAATCTTTCACCGGAAAGCTTGTTCTCCACTTTTGAACATCGAACTTCATCTATTTGCGCGCTAAACTCTTCCGGTTACTTAGCTGTAAGGTTAAAATAAACGATAATCACCCATTCTCATCAATTATGATCAAAATACGGTAAAATAAGCTAAAAGTATAAAAATACGAAATTAAGTTTAAACTATTCAACTTATACCAAAAACAAATAGAAAAACAAACTAAAACACTAATAAAAATAAGGACAAATCTATGCTAATCAACTACCCCACGCTTAATTTGTTTGTTCGTCCTCGAACAAACGATAGTTCAAAGTATAACAAGAATGAAAATAAATTCATGCAATGAGTTGTGCTATGATACATACATAATTTTAAAAATATAGGTACAAGTCACGCAACATCAAACGCTCCACCATTATTACAGTGTCGCTTCAAAAATCAAAATCATGCTTCCTCTCAAAAGGGTAATATATATATGTATAGGCTCAAAAGCACTCAAGTATTTCTGCATTGGACGTGTATACACTCAAATCATACAAATACAAGCACAATAAACAAGCATGGAAAGTCAATCTCTTTTCAATCGCAAATTAATTGTGTTGTCAACACTAAGAGTCGGTAAAGGTCTTTTGGGTTGTAGTGTAAGGCTCTTTGGATGGGTGTGGAATATATAAGTCGTGTGGCTAACTCATGATCTAACATGATCAATACTCACCCAACCTATTCTAATCAAGAAGCTAATGTGCTTCACCTCGTTCAAAAGAAAAACCTCACTAAACACTCATAACGTAGCATTCAACATAGGCTATTCCTCATCTCGAAACTCGTAAACTGACTTTTCGCTCAAACCACTTAAACACAATTGAAGCTTATAATGTGCTTCTTATTACAACTCAACTCTTTGCCTTTTAAACATTAGGATTTATGCGAAAATAAACAATAATAAACAAGCCTTAATTAGCGCGTAGACAATGACTAACACAATTCAACTAGACTCACTATCCTTCTTTTTCTTCTTCTTTTTATTTTATTTTATTTCCCCCTTTATTATTTTTTTATGGCGTCTTTTCTCTTTTTTTTTCCGGATGGTGGTCTTATATTACAAAAATTCATAAAATCATAAATTCCTAATAAAGATTCCAAAACTCTAATAACCAATAAAAATAACAAACTCCTACCTTAGCTTTTAATGGGTTAGTAGGGGTTGACTCAATAAAATCACTCAAGGCTATAGGCATGGATTACTTGGCTATGATTGGCTCATTCAGAATTTATAGTGACTAAAATATATGGATATGGCAGGAATAGGGTTTTTCCGTGCCTTAACGTCATTTTCAAAGTCAACTACACACAACGGTTTCAAAAAGATATCAAATCAAAACTCATTCAATTACATGCAATGATGATAATCACTCAGGCTACTCGCAGGCTTTTTGCATGAAAAAGTCTGAATTGACGTTGCTTTAAAGGTTTTGCGAAATCAATTGCGTCCAAGTACCATTTTACAATATATAAATAATAATAAAATTTTTGAAAATTATGCACTTATAAACGCTCAAAAGACAAGAACTTCAAATCATACATAGTCAACTTTGACAGGCAAGCCATACAAACACAATATCGCGCAGATATGCAAATAATCACGTTTAAGAATTTAATTATTACAGGCCAAATAAAAAATTACACAAATAAGCAATAAAAGTCACACTCGATCACCCCCCCTCTCTAAAAATCCTAGCAATCTTCTGATTGCCACAAATACATCAAAAAAAATGAAAAGAATAAGGTAAGGAAAACATCCCTGAGAAGGTCGAGCCGCTACTCGTTGATTTGTGCAATTGGCCGGTGCTCCATCGTACGTGATATGAGATGTCCTAAAAAATAAAACAAAGAAAAAAACAAAATGAATAATTTTTTATTATTTTTATATATATTATTTTATTATATATATATTATTTTTAGAGGAAAGCATAAAAATAAAGGTACAACGATGTCAAAACTCGCGGGATCCATCATTCTCGGGAGCATCATCGACGTCCATGCCGGGCTAGGGGAACGATGTCTCAAAACGCTCCTCGAGCCTCGAAATAAGAGCTCGCATCTTCCTCAAGCTCTGCCAGTTTTGCTCGTGGTTCGTGTCGATCTTGTCATCGATAATTTGGAACTTATCGAACATCTTCAATTTAAATGCTTGGTTATCCTCGAAAAATTGGCCCCAATTGGGTCTTGGGCCTGAATTAGTACGTGGGGCTGGCTCCATTGTCGTGTCGCCATCTTCGTTGTTCAATCGAGACGAGGAGCCTCCTTGAGTCGAAGACCTCACTCGGGGTGCAGGGGCACGTGTCAATGAAAGTGGAGTCTTCCCGAGTGGATGCAAGCCGTTTCCCACCGGATCGTACCCAAAGTGATGGGCGAGGCCGGTAATGTACGGTGCGAAGGAGAGAAGTGGTGTCTTGCTACCCAGTGTATCCTTGGTAACATTGTAGAGTCTGCTTAAAATTAACGGGTATAGCCGGACTTGACGACCGTCAACAAGACACTGTAGAACGTAGAGCTCGAACTTGGTCGCGTAGGTGGCCTTGTTTTTGCATAAAATGATGTGGCCGAGGATATTGTAGGCGACATAGAGGGCTTCGTCTTGAATCTTCGAGCAAGGAAATCTCTTGCAATCGTCCGTGTTTCCCCAAGTGATCATCCCCCCAAAAGAGGCTAAATCGAAGCATTGAATGCCTACCGGGTGGTCCCCTTCGATTGGGAGACCAAGAATGTTGCCAAAAATTTCTTCGTCCACAAAAACTTCGTTACCACCTAACCTACATGTGAACGGCTCGTCGTTCCGGATTGCCAAGGTAGTGAAAAACTTGAGCATAAGCTCGCTAAATCCGGGTAGGTGCATGTGAGCGAAATACCCACAACCGAGGCCGTCGACATAATGAGAGAGGTCGGTGTAGTGTTCCGAACCATTTGAGGCTTGCTCCTCAATTCCGTCCACATTAATCGTCCGGGGGGTTGCGAACCCCCGTTGTCGAATATTCTTAAAAACGCCCCCTTCCTTCTTGTCAAAAATTGGGAACGACGCTCCGTATTTACCCAACATATCCTTGCGTTTTTTCGCCCATGACATTGTCAATCTATACGAAGTTGAAAGGGAATGAAAAATCTTGAAAATATAACTCTTTGGCTCTTTGGGGAATTTCGTCGAACACTTGGCGTACGTGTTCCACCAACTAAGAACTTGAGTAATTCTTGCACCAAAAGCTTCCCAAACACAACCAATCACAATTATATATAACCTAAAAGAGTATAAGTAAAGTACCTCGTCGATCGTTGCTTGAAACTAGCTTGGTTCTGGAAATTGCCCAAAACCCACGTATTCCGCTTTGGAGAAATTGGCTTGAATATAAGTTGAGAGGTGGAAATTCTGGGCAATGTTGGCTAATTGGGTCTTGTGGTTGCGAGAAAATAAAGAAAGAAGGTAATTGAAATCAAGAAGGAAGAAATTTTTGAAGAAGAAGAAAAATTGTAAGTTGAAAGATGAGAAGAGGAGGGTTGGGCGGATTTATATGCTGTTTCCAGGCTTAAGGCCACGGGTTAAGCGAGTACGGGTCGGGTTGGCGGGTCAAATCTGAGTTTTAAACGCTTCAGGGCCGGGTACGGGGTTCGCGTTGATGCTGCGTCGACCGACGCGAGCCAGATCGACGCTATAGAGAGCGATTTCTCGACAGGTGCGTCGAAGCCGCGTCGACCGATACGAGCAGTCTCGGTGTCGACGCGGGCGGAGTTTCTGGGTCGATTTTTCTTCGCTTGATTTATCAGTTCCCCTCGTTTGAGTTCTTCCATCTGTTCGAAAAAGATAAAAACCAAAATAAAACATTAAATAAATTGAAAATAAAATACAAAAGGATACAAAGGGCTCGGTTTGCCTCCCGAGAAGCGCAAATTTTAATGTCGCTTGCTCGACACTATATTGTTCGTTTCATTCCAACCGTACGGTGGGTCTCCAAACTCCACCAACTTGCGATCTCGATTCTTCTTTCCTCCATCGTGATACGGTTTCAGTCTATGTTTGTGAGCTTGAAAGGATGATTTTCCGACCTCATCATACAACGTGGCTACTCCATACTCGTCCATCTCTTTTATCAAGAATGGTCAACTCCATGCAGCCTCGAAATCAGCCGGGTCAAACTTACATTCGTGATTGAACAACACTAATTGCCCAACCTCATACTGCAAGTTTTTAACTTCCTTAGTGCGAAACTCCTTCGATTTCTTCTTATTTGGCACCGAAGTGGTGTTGAACGCCTCGCCCTTGTTCCTTGCATAGTTAAAATTTTTGTTGGGGTCGAGGGGATCGTACATCGAATGATTTGTCAATGGCTTCACATCCACCTTTTGCTTGAATTTAGGTGCCTTTCTCTTCATATAAAATTCATTTCAAAATTCTTCAATAATATCATTTATGTCAATACCTAGTAACTCGATCACATCTTCTCCACTCAATTGCTTCTTGTCGTCAAACTCATCAAACTCCTCACCGAAGTCAACTTCTTGAGTATCCCCCTCCTTCCTTGGAAATTCGGCGTCATCCCCGTCGCCTAATTCTTCCATAGCCACGACTCCCATAAGCTCGTGAATTCATGATGCAACGGGATAAACGAACGAACAATCATCTAGCATGGAAGGGGTAGGAGTATTTTGAATATCTTTTAGAGAAAACGTCACTTTTTCGCCCAAAACGGTCATTGTCATCCTCCCTTTGTGAACATCAATTAGAGTATGGGAGGTAGACATAAACGGGCGCCCCAGTAAAATGGTATGCTCTGTGCTCTCAGCCGATACTTTACCAACGTCCATAACCACAAAATCAACCAGAATTACTAACTCTCCAACTTATACTAAAACATCCTCAACTATCCCCAAAGGTAGCCGAATTGAGCGATCGACCAATTATAGTCGTATGGTGGTCGGTTTCAGTGGTCCAAGATCAAATTCTTGAGAAAGCAAAAAAGGCATTAGATTAACTCCTGCTCCAAGATCTAACATTCCTATTTCCTTTTGTCCATTAGCTAATGAAATAGTGATGTAGAAACTTCCAGGATTGCGTTTCTTGGGTGTTAATGGTTTCTTGAAAACCGCACTAACTTCCTTTGGAAGTGTTTCAAATTGGTTTGACACCAAGCGTCTCTCCCTTGAAGCAAGTTGTTTGAAAAACTTCACATAGGCGGGCATTGTCTTGATTACCTCCAAAAAGTGCAAGTAGATATTGACGTTCTTTAATAAGTTATATAGTTCCATGAACCTTTTGTTCTCTTTCGCTGGACGCAAATGGCTTGGAAAAGAAACAACATCCTTGATCGGCGTCGTTAATTGTTTCGGCGATGGTGGTTTAGGAACATCGTCTTTGCCAAGGGCGTTGTTCGGAATTGTCCCTTGAATGGATCCGGGAACATATCGATTAGAGGATTTATGCAGCTGATCTACTGGTTTAGAATCATTACCCTTGAAAGGAGTTGGTGTTGTATTCTCGATTTCGACCTCATTATCTCGGTCAACTACTCCGTTATCGATCTTCTTTCCACTGCGAAGGACATGCACTACTGACGCATATTCTGCTTGACTTTGAGGTTTTCCTTTCTCGTCTGAGAGTTTGGCTAGGTGAGTCGATAACTGACCTATTGCTGTTTCAAGTTTCCTCTGCCCATCCGTATTCTCAAGAATAGCCTTTTTCATGTCGGTGATTTTGTTTCTAACGCGCATGTCCATCTCTGTTTTTAATAGTTTCGGCCACTTGATTCTGCTGCCAAACCAAAAGTTGATCAGTTGATTGAACTGTTGTAGGCACCTGTTCGTGCGTATGGAATTTATTTTGTTGTGGTGGCATTGGTGCTTGCAAATGTGGTGGCGGGTACTGCGGATCGGGTGGTATATAATTCGGACTTCCTGGGCCCCACTTATAAAGAGGATTGTCACATTGCGTTGGAAACTTCCTGGTCCCTTGATTTGAATAATTCTGGATTGCGTTAACGTCTTCATGTTGTTCAACATTGTTTGGGCACATGTCTGCTAAATGGTCGGGGGATCCGCATTGGTGACACATCGCAGCAGCTTTCCTTGAAGAAGCCATGCTTGCCCGCTCGGCCTTCCAGGCTACCAATTTCTCATCAAATATCTCCTCGCATTTTTCTTTGACTAATTTTCCATCATCTAAATCAGGATCAGGAATGGATATATCATTAACTTTTAATTTACGAGGCTGAGAGTTAGTTTGTCTAGATATCTCACTTTGCTTCTCCAACACTCGTCTTGCCTCGGGGGCTGTCAAATCTCCGAAATCTCCTCCTGCCGCTATATCCACTTCTCTTTTCCCATGGTCCAACAATCCATCGAAGGAAAATTGGTTAGTCATCTCCGGAGAGTAGTTGTGGTGGGGGCAAGCTTGCAAAAGCTTCTTGTAACGCTCCCACGTTTCATGAAATAGATCTTCATCCAACTGTTCAAAGGTAGCAATTTGTCTCCTAAGATGTCCCGTTGTTTGTGCTGAATAACTGGTTTAAAAACTTCTCACTTATCATCTATCAGTCAGTCAACGAACCAGGCTCTAGGGATAGTAGCCATGACTTCGCTTTGTCCTTCATGCTGTATGGGAAACAAATCATTCGCACTTGTTCTTGGTTAAGGCCATGAACCACAAATCTTCCAACTTCATCAACAAAATAGTTCAAAAATGCCAAAGGGTCTTAATGGGCTCCTCCATGTAAAGTTGGGAGTAAATTAAGTTGATGTGGTTTAATCTCTACTTCCCTTGCGGTTGGTCCAAGAAAAATAGCGAACCTAAAAGGTACAACCTTCGGACGCGCCAAATCGCGCTGTCTAGGTGCTCTATCTCCCCTTGGTTCTCTCACTTGGTGCTGAGCTCTTTCGTAGCGGTTGTCATCTGCGTTTCTTTCATAATCATTGTCGCGCTCGTATCTCCTTTCAAAATGGTCTTGTTCGTAGCCATGGTTTTGATTTTCCAACCAATCATTCACGTGCCTATGATTGTTAGCATGCTTGTTATGCTAAAAAAATCTTCGTTCCTGAATGGCATGTTCTCGATGTTGTGCTGACAATTGAGATCGTCGTTCCTTTCTTCGTTTTGCCTCATATTATCCATGTTGGGTTGGTGATACACCACGTTGTGCTGTTGGTTGACTCCTTCGTTTCTCCCCGCGTCTTATCCCAAAATCTCTACGTTTTGCTGATAATTAGCCCAATAAGCTCGGGGATGTGGTTGTCCTTGAATAACGATTGGTTCGCTCCCATACCCATTTTGCATTGTGCGTGGAGGTGATCTTGGTGGGGAATCTCCATTTTGAATCGTTTGTGCTCCTAACATCGTGTCGGGAACTCGGTCACAAACAAAATAAGTCGCTGTTGAAGAACTGTTCTCGGGAATAAGAAGGGGCCTTGGTCTCGGTGGGTTTGAACGATGGATGTTGTCAATGAATGGTGCAAGGTCGCATTGGAGTGATCGCCTACCTTTCATAAACTCAATAACAAATCAACGTACCAAGTGGCAAAAACCCAAACCAAGTGCGAAAAGTAAAAAGAAAATATTAACTCAAAAAGAAAATAAAATGAAAAATATCTTTAATTCCTACTCGTTGCTTCCCCGGCAATGGCGCCAAAAGTTTTGATCCAAACTTTTGTGCACCCCTTTTAAGATATTTAATTTAAAAACACGTAAGTTTGCTCGCAAGAGTACGAGGAACTTGTAGGGTGGTGAGTTTGACTGAAGTTGATTCTCTCGAGAAAACAACTGTTCGGTCTCTAGATGTTTTCCTCAATTCACGAATTATCATAAAATACATGTATATTGGGGGTTTTTAAGATTTTGAACTGATCATTATAAACTAAAGAAATATTAAGACTAAGACTAATTAAAATAATTATTTTAAACTAGATTATCAACTACGAGCAATAATTAAACTACCAATAAAAAGCAACGAAGATTTAAACCTAATTAACGAATCTAAGAACATGAATATAATAAACTATCACGAAGCAATTGTTTCATAAGAATCTAAAACAGGAATATAAGGCATGAACTAATTCGCATAAATAAGCTAGATTAATCCAATATCCAATATCCAAGCATGAAAGAATTAAACTAATTAAACTAGTTTTAGAATTAACTAAGAAATTAACTAAGAAATGAACTAAGAGTTTAGAAAACTTATTGTAACTACTGAAAGCGGTAAAGATCTCCAGCTATTCCTGAGTTGAGGTGAAAATCTCGAATTGAAGGGAATCTTGAGTCGTACGGACTTGAATCTTTAATCTCGATCTCCAACTTCGTAACGGAGTGTAAAATTGCGTTGTTTTTGTGCTAGATAACCCTAGGTAATCGTGTGTGTTCTTAGGTAATTGTGTCTCTCTTTAAAAATACTAAATATGAAGGGTATTTATAGATATAGCATGTCTTGGCGCACAAGAAACCCTAAAAACGCATTTTCGGGTAGCAACGTCGACGTCGTGTCGAGCGACGCGTGCTGGCTCTCGGCATCGACGCAGCCTGTGCATTCGGGTCGACTGGGCGGGGGCGTCGACTGACGTGGTCTTGGATCGCCACAATAGAGAGTTGCGTCGGCCTAGCGTCGATCGTTGCGGATCAGGGCCTTGCGTCGACGGAGCGTCGACCGACGCTACAGAGAGCATTTCTTGTTTTCTCAATTTTTCTACTACTCTTTCACCGTAAAGATTGTTATCCACTCTTGAACATCAAACTTCATCTATTTGCGCGCTAAACTCTTCCGGTTACTTAGCTGTAAGGTGAAAAGAAACGAATAATCACCCATTCTCATCAATTATGATCAAAATATGGTAAAATAAGCTGAAAGTATAAAAATACGAAATTAAGCTTAAACTATTCAACTTATACCAAAAACAAATAGAAAAAAAAACTAAAACACTAATAAAAATAAGGACAAATCTATGCTAATCACACCTTTATCCTCGATTAAACAAGTTTCGGCCTCTTCTTCGCCCATCTCGCCCCCTCCGCCCTTTTCCGAACTCATAACCATAACATTAGGGTAATTTCTAGTTCATGTTCTCTAGCATTTTCCTTTTAATTTATATAAATGTTTGTAGCATTTTATTCTATTATGTATGGGTTGTAGTTTGGATGTTTAAGATTAATTTGTGTTATTTATTACTTTTGGAGGGATTTGAGAATTATTTCAAAAATAAAATCAAAACACTTTACTTGGACAATGGAGGCGAATTTTTGGCACTTCGTTCATTTATTAGCGATCATGGCATCACTCATATAAATACCCCACTTTCAAATTCTTGAATATAATGTCTTTGCCGAGTGGACATCGACATATTGTTAGAATGAGACTTACTTTTTTTCCATTATTCCTCTTTTCCCACTCTGTTCTTGCCCTTTGAATTCCACATTGTCATTTACTTAATTAATGGGATGCCTAAGGACAATCTATATACGGATTCATCTTATGAACAACTCTTTCATCATTCTATGAACTTGTCAAAACTCCATGTGTTTGGCTGCCTCTGCTATCCTTAGTTTCATCTGAATACATCTCATAAACTTGACCCTCGCTCCTATCCTTGCATCATCTTTGGGAACTCTCTCACTTAAAGTACGTACATTTGGTATGATTATTCTACTACACAAGTATTTGTCTTTCATAATGTGGAGTTTGATGAGAGTGTCTTCCCATTTTCTCATCTACCTACTCCCACTCCGAGACCTCCCTTCACTTGACTTTTTAGATTTCCTCCTTCTTGTTCCACCGCCTGATGCTCCAGTTCCACCATCTTCAAGTATCGAATCCCTCATTCACGATCATTCACCTGTGTTGATTCTACACGTGCCCCGCCTCTTGTGCTAAATGCTCCATTAGTTTTATCTCATCACATGTTCACAAGGCACTAAAACTATATTCGGAAGCCAAATCCTAAATATGATCTTATTTCTAAGGCCTCAGCCATTAACCTACTACCTTTGCTCAGGCACTCTAATATCTGCATTAGCTATGAGCTATGTCTGTCGAGTTTGATGCATTACTATGCAATGGCATGTGGGATATTGTTATAAGAACATTGTACCAAAAGCGGTTAGCGGTGACCATGGCATAAGTTTCTTCAGCTAAGGTTGGGTTAAAAGCACGGAATGTATTTGCACCATTACCATCTTCAAATAAAGTATTTTCTATAATAACATCATGAATAGCGCAGAGCAAAGCGATCCCCAATACACCGACAACTCCCATCATATGAAATGGGTTTAGTATCTAATTATAAAATGCTTGAAAAAAGAGGATGAATCAAAAATAGCTGCTACGCCAAGAATCAGTGCAAAAAACCAACCAGACTGCCCTAGTGGATAAATCAGGAATACAAAAACAAAAATTGCAATTAGACCAGAGAATGCAATTGCATATTAAGATCACAATTGAACAGATCGAGCAAGCTCAAATTGCCATAACATGAAACTTATTGGTGCGAAATCACCATGCAGAGCAACAAAAGTCCACATACAACCTAATTGACAATGGGTAAAATCTCCTTGTGCTTCAGGACCCCATGTGAGTCCACAGTCCAACTAATATTTGGAGGTGTTTGGTGCAAGTTGGTCTTTCATTTCAAACACAACCCAGATAGCTCACATGACAAGTTCAATGCTCGCTTATTTGCTAAGGGATTTCTAATAATGTTCTCAGCCTTGATCTATCTCGTTGACGGTCCCTTCAGCAACTTAATATTATTAATGCCATTTCTTATGGAAGCCTTGATTAAGAATTCTATATGGATCAACCCCCAGACTTCACTGATTCTAATCTTCCCATATATGTCTGTAGACACCAGGAATCTAATAAAAGACAATAATTAATCGAGAAAATCAAGTGAAAAAGAAATATTCCTGGGTCTGGGGGCATAGTAAACTTTTAATGTTCGTTATGTTCAATTAAGAAAGTATTATTTGTGATCCAATTTAATAAGCCAATCAAAAATGTAATTTAAATATTATCCTGAAGTGATTAAAAAGTTCATTCTAACTATGAAACAAAGTTTTCATTTGAAATCATATTTAGAACTCCAAATGATTTTGATTTTCTTAATCAAGATGGCACCTCATGGCTCGCCGAGGACGACGATTGGCTTTAGCCCAACTCTGAGGGGGTGATTGAGCTTTGTGAGCTTGGAGATGAAAGAACGGACATCGAACCAAAATCTGAATTTAAACCTCTTCCGAGCCACTTGAAGTATGTATTTCTTGAAGAAGGCGAGAAGAAACCCGTTATCATTTTCGCCGAACTGTCTAGGGAAGAAGGGAGGCCTTGATCGCTGTTCTCAAAAGGTTCCGAGGAGCCATTTGGTGGAGCTTGGGAGACAGGAAAGGTATAGGTCTAACCACATGCATGCAACTTATTGAGTCGAAAGAGGGTGCAAAGCCGGTTCGAGATGGTCAACGTCGTTTGAATCCAAATCTGTTGGAGGTGGTGAAGAAAGAGATATTAAAATAGATTGATGAGGGAATTATTCTCCCTGTGCCCGATAGTGAATGGGTGAGCCCCGTCCACGTGGTTCCGAAGAAGGGCGGAATCACGATCATAGAAAATGATAAGGGAGATATTGTGCTAACGCGATTGACTACCGGGTGGCGCATGTGCATCGACTACAGAAAACTTAATGCCGCCACGAAGAAAGATCATTTTATGCTCCCATTCATTAATCAATTGCTCTATAACTTGGCCGGGCACCAATACTATTGATTTCTCGATGGCCTATCCGGATACTACCAAGTCGCTATGGCCCCAAAAGATCAGAAGAAAACAATGTTCACTTATCTGTTTGGGAATTCGCTTTTCAAAAGATGACTTTCGGCTTATGTAACGCCAGCAACCTTCCAATGTTATATGTTGTCCATCTTCACAGACATGATCGACAACTTCCTCGAGGTCTTCATGGACGGTTTTTCGGTATTAGGCTCATCCTTTGCTTCTTGTCTTAATAATTTATCTATGGTGCTTGAACGTTGTGTTGAGAGTAATTTGACTTTGAGTTGGGAAGAAGAGTCATTTTATGGTAAAGAGTGGTATTGTCCTTGGTCATGTCGTGTCTAGTAAGGGCTTAGAGGTTGATAAAGGCAATGTTGATGTCATTGAGAGTCTACCACCTCCCACGAATGTTAAGGGCATTTGAAGTTTCTTAGGGCACACAGGATTTTACAAGCGATTTATAAAAGATTTTTCAAAAATTAGTCGCCTGTTGTGTCATTTGCTTGGTCTTGATGTGCCTTTTATTTTTCATGAGTCGTGTTTGAAAGCGTTTAATTTTCTTAAGGAAATATTGACCACGGCTCCGGTGGTCGTTGCCCTGAATTGGTCCCTCCCTTTTGAAATCATGTGTGATGCGTCGAACGACGCCGTGGAGGGTGTTTTGGGACAACGAGTGGATGGTCTCCTCCGTGTGATTTATTATTCGAGTCTCATGTTGAATGAGGCTCAGAGGAACTACACCACCACCGAAAAAGAACTTTTAGCCGTGGTGTTTTCATTGGAGAAATTTCGGCCATATATAATTGGTTCTAGAGTCATTGTCCATAGCGATCACACAACTCTCCTTTACCTTTTTAATAAAACTCAAAGTAAGCCACGTTTGATCCGCTGGATACTCTTGCTAATTGGATGTCGAAATCAAAGATAGAAAAGGGTGTGAGAATGTGGTGGCGGATCATTTGTCCCATTTAAGTGTAGAGAGAAATGTGAATGAGCATGAGCGTATAAATGATGCATTCCCTTATGAGTTAACTTATGCTATCTCTTCTTACCCCACCCCTTGGTTTGATGACATTGTTAATTACCTTGCTTGTGTCCATGTGAGCACCGAATTATCCTTCCAAGAACGGAAGAGATTTCTTTCTACTTGCAGGAATCACTTTTGGGAGGACCTGTTCCTTTTCTGGTGTGGAAAAGATGGCATCATTCGAAGATGCATTCCCGAGGACGAACAGAAGAGTATTCTATCATTTTCCCATGATCAACAATGTGGTGGACACTTTTGAGGACAAAAGACTGCTTTTAAGGTCCTCCATTTGGGATTTTATTGGCCAACGTTATTCAAGGATGCTCACGAGTATTGAAAGTCCTGCGATCGCTGCCAACGGACGGGAAATATCGGCAAATGAAACGAAATGCCTCAAACGAGCAATCTTGTGGTGATGATCTTTGATGTGTGGGGCATCGACTTCATGGGACCATTTCCGACATCCTTTGGGTACGACTACATCTTGGTCGCCATCGACTACATATCTAAATGGGTCGAGTTCATCCCCATAAGAACGTGTGATTCCAAGGTAGTGCTCAAGTTCCTAAAAGAGCAAATTTTCAGTCGATTCGGGTTTTCAAGAGCCATTATCATCCAGGTGCCCATTTTTGCACCAAGTCATTTGAGAAGTTGATGACAAAATATAGGATTAAGAATAAGGTGGCCAAAGTGTATCATCCTCAGACATCGGGCCAAGTCGAGACGAGTAACAGGCAGATCAAAACTATTCTTGAGAAGACCGTTCTGCCGAGCCATAGAGATTGGTCTTCAAAACTCATTGACTCTCTTTGGGCATACCAAACGGCGTACAATACAGTTTTAGGAACCACCCCTTATTGGATGGTGTTTGTCAAGGCGTGCCACCTTCCGGTTGATATGAAGCACCAAGCTTACTGGGCTATACTAGCAGTAAACTTTGATCTGACGCAAGCTGCTACTGTACGAGGATTACAACTTGAAGAGATCGACGAGATACGAAACTAGGCCTATGAATATGCTGATATTTACAAGAAGAAAGTGAAGGCCCAACATGACAAGAAGCTCGTCACTAAGGATCTTAAAGCCGGCATGCAAGTCCTACTGCACAATTCTCGTCTCCGATTGTTTCCCGGAAAGCTCAGGTCACAATGGAGTAGTCCCTTTCTTGCTGAAGAAGTGTTGCCATACGGGGTGGTAAGATTGGTCAACGAGAAGACCAATAAGAGTTTTCAGGTCAACGGCCACTGCGTCCATCCGTATTTTCAAGGATCAGGAGTGATTCATTTAAGGAGACTGAAACTCTCGACGACCCATCCGCTTCCTAGACGGCACAAATACGTCAAGATAGTGACGTTAAACAAGCACTTCTTAGGAGGCAACCCAGGCTTTTCATTTACGCTTTTTCTTGTGTTTTTTTTTTTGTTTCTTTTTGTTTTAGGATCCCCTCGACTCTGAAGCCCGTGGACATTATTGGACGTTCGACTCATAACCACAAGCACGATCACAGGGATGTCTCTCTCTTTCCCTTACCTTTCACCATACCTTGTTTATTTTTTCCCTATTATACAATGTGGACAATGTATGGTTAAGTGTGGGGGGGTTTGTCCTTGGTTAGTAAGTTTTCGCATGCTTGCTTGTGTTTGATTTGAGTCGTGTGTAATTATATTGACTGGAACCTTGACGAAGTGACGTGGTTAGATGCTTTGGTTAGGTTATTTAGACTTTCGTTCGAACAATAGTGTAATTGTGGGGAATGAAGTGTAAAGAACCTATGAAGTGTTTTGTCCTCTGTTCTATTCTTGTTTCTTTCCAAAGAGTCGAATACTCTTTACTAGCTCCATTTCAAAATACCCTCTATAGGATTTTGTGTAATTTTTCTTTTTTCTTTTTGGAGACGTTAATAACTCCACGTGATCATTGAAAATATTACAAGTTGCATTTAACAACATAAGATCAGAGTCAATGAACTCTCTTTGATTTATATATTTCATTCTCGTTTAGTACCTCGTCTCTATGGGTACTCAACAAAAAAAAGAGAAAAAAATAAATAATAATAAGTACCAGAAGAGAAATCCTTGTACAAGTGAAGTTCTTATTCTTATTTTTATTTTTTTAGTTTTTATTGTTAAAGAGGTGTATAGATGACTGGGCTAGTCGGGTGCCAACTTGGCGGTTTGATCATGGATAGACTTTGGCCGAGGCATGGATGTAGGACGTGCATGGAGGGTAACTCATTACTTTAGGTGTTCGGAAGATAGTCTAAATATCTTATCTCAATGTTATCGTGTTGTCCTTTTAGTTGAATTTTCAGTCGATTTAATGCATTAACCTCTTGAATCATTTGAATGCATTAGTGGTTAGTTCATCGGGTGGCTAGCTTTTTCTTGTCTACGTGTAGATTTAATTTTGCTTGAGGACAAGCAAAAGACTAAGTGTGGGGGAGTTGATTCTTACATATTTGTGTGTAATTTTTGTGTGATTTTGCATTTTATTTTGCGTGTTATAACGGGTTTTAGGTTTCTTTTCTTTTCATTTTTCTTCTTTTTAGTATTTTTTGTAGGTCGCTTTGTTTTTTATCCCGTTTAACACTTTTTTTTCTTGCTCGTTTCGTAAGTCGCTGTCTAATTACACTTTACTTTCTTTTTCATCTTTGAAACGACGAAGACTTGACGGGCGACGTGCCGATATTTTACAGGGCCCATCGATCGACGCCGGCGTCGACGCACCATCGACGCCTTGAGCTACCCGCGTCGATCGACCATCCGACGACCATTAACCAACGCAAACTCTCTGAAGCGTCGATCCATACTCTGTCGATCAATGCTCAGTCGACTAAAACTCTCTGAAGCGTTGATCCAGGCCGCGTCGATCAACGCACTAACTCACTATAACAATCGACACTGACACGCGTCGATTGCCGCATCGACCGACGCGAATGCTGGAAAGTTATTTTTGGAAGAAAATCCGCGGCCCGATTATTTGGAAACTTATATATACCCTTCCTTCCTTCGCCTAAAAACACTTTTCACCACACGAAGGGTTCCAAGACACAGAACTCTCTTCGTTCTCTTCCCTTTCAATTCTGTCCACGATCAAGATTGAAGAATTAAAGATCGCAAGTTCAAATCTTCATTTCTTCGCTCGTGCGTCGCTCCCTAATTGAGATCTATTTCTATTTCTCTGGAATCGCTGTAGATTTGTTGTTTTCTTTTTAGATAATAAGTTCTCTAAACTCCGTTAATTGCTTTTTAGATTCCTTGTTGGTTAATTTTAGATTTTAATGCTCTGTTCTTTCTTTATTAGTTCGTAATTTTTCCCATTTCCATCCCGTCTTAGTTTATGTTTTGTGATTGCTTTAGTTATTCATTTACGATCTTTAATTGCTTGTTGCTTTCTAAAACCCTAGTTCGTAATTTCAGTTTTTTTGTTCTTTTGTTCCTAAATTCGCTTTTCAATATTCGCTCTCGCTTTCAATTCATAGTTCTTATATTCAAAAACCTCAACGTGATCGAGTGTTTAGTTTACATTTGTGTTAAATGAATATTTTTCAATTTCGATTGTCATTCCTCGAGATTCGACTCTAGTCAAACTTACCGCTTACAACATCTCCGTTCTCTTGCGGACGAGATTTTTATTTTTAATAAAAAGTAAGTGTAAAAATTTCGATGCACTACTAGCAACTTATAATATTTTTGATCGATCACATGGAGGAATTGACGACTCCAAAATTAGAAGAAGAATTATAAAACAAAAATCCTATAGAGAGTGTTCAATGACGAGGCTAGTTGAGGCACTAGTTCAAAATTTAGATCAAGGATAGAACGAATCTAAAGCCGAACAAAGTTTCCAACATGTTAAAATACCTACGTCCACTACATCCGATCGACAATCTAAACTCCCTAACAAAATCATTAAAACCGCGTCACTTCGCCAAGGTTCCAAGGAAATATAACACACTAACTAATCAAATTATCACAAGCAAGCATACAACTAATCTTAAAAGACCTACGCGAACTCTAACCACCCCACACTTAAAACCTAGCAATGCACTCATTGCAAATTAAGCTAGAAAGCGGTAAAAAGTGTAAATGGAAAAGAAAACACCCCTATTCTCGAGCTTGTGATGACGCGGTCGTGCATAAGTCCTCTTCGGGAGTCTATGCAAGCTATCTACAAGACATGAACAAACGGGGGGTGGGGGGGGGGGGTGGGGGGTTGTGTTGTAAAAACAAGCTATGTACAAAAAGTGAAAATCTTTTTGGGGTTTTCGGAATTTCTATTTTGTTTGGATTTTATTTTATGAAGATTTTTTTTTTAAAATTTGGGTTGCCTCCCAATAAGCGCTACTTTAACGTCTATACCTCGACGATCTACACTGTCGATGATATCTAGGATCCAAGAAGAGGTGGCGATCATGCCATGCCTTGGTGTTCTTTAGAAGAAACACCATGTGACAAGAATCACCAAGGCAGGCAAGTCGAGCAAGCCAGAAGATGAGGAATACAAAATAGGGATATATCGTTAGTATTAAAGTTAATGGAAAATGGTATGAATATAATGTTTATATACTAGATGATCAAGGAAGACAAGTTTTCTACATTAATGATCTTGAATTAGGATGTGAATGGCATGTAGTGCAATAATTACATCACATGTATGTATATGAAGCTGGTGAGCAGGGTGACGAAATGGAAGTTGACAACTTTGTCAATGATGGAGTTTATCAAAAGAATGGTGAATTAAGTTGGTCTCAGTGAAATACGATCACTAAGTGGGGGCGACACAGATCAAAGTGAATTTGATGGGTAAATTATCAGAAGACTACCTAATGTTGTCGAGGTAGCAAGCTTAGGTGATGCCAATGAGGAACATGAGTTTGATGACTCTATGGTTGACTATTACAGTAGTGGAGAAACTTCTGTGAAAAATAAGAATTATGATGATGAAATTTCGGAAACTTGATGATATACTATTCAAAATGCTAATTTTCCTATACTCAAGTGCGTGAAACTAGACTTTATCTCTTACACGTTCTCACATGGATTACAATTTTTTCTATTTTCATTATTCATCAACTTATAGTTATTGTTGTCATTTGGTCTTCTTTCTTTATTTGTCATATAATTAATGTAATGTGTGACAATAACTTTAATCTGAAAAGGCAACATTGTGTGTGTGTGAACGAGTCTAGGGATGGCAATGGGGGCGGGTGGG
>BMAC01000403.1:702604-773154 GCA_014905375.1 Phtheirospermum japonicum
TCATGCATCTAACTTGTAGTATATATTATTTTAATTTTTAATTTTTTTTTTGCGTAAGATACTTGTTCGTGCAGATATATAATATATGTATCAATTCATTATATTTGAATTAGATAAAGAGATTTAAAATATATTTAATATTTATTTTTCTAGGCATAATAATTTATTATTAGTATTAGTATTATGTTTCTTTTTTGTTTCACTTTATTTTTATTTTTTGTTTGGTGTAACAATAGTTTTTTATATATATTTTAATATTATTTTCAATTTATTATATTGAGATTAGATAAAAAAAATTAAGTTTATATTTTTTTATGTATTTCCCTTTTGTAATAACTTTAATAACTCATATTTTTCTTATATAAATTTTTAGAATTATAATAAAAAATTTTCAACTTTAATTGTAAATAAAAATTAATTCAACTTATATAGAATTTTTTAATTAGATATAAATTTCTTATATTTTTATATTAGAAGAATAAAATTAAGATATTGAATTGGACAAAATATGTTAAAGAAAATATTATAGTAGGTAAAATGTAATAAAAGAAAAATATTGAATGCAAAATATAATATTAGGAAAGTATTAAAGTACGTAAATATATGAAAAGGAAAAATACTAAATTAAGTTAATATTAGGCTCGGATGACACCGAAGTACTAAATTTTTTTCTAAAATTAACGAAATATGAGAAGCACACACATAAAATATAAGAATTTTGATTCTCAAAGTTGTTACGTGAAATAAGGAATTTGATACCGTCAATTTTCCTTTTATTTTCTTCGTTCTGTTATACCGTCAATTTTCCTTTTATTTTCTTCGTTCTGTTTCCTTTTTTTTCCTGCTTACTTTATAAAGTGTAACTAATAATTTTGTTGGATTTCGGGATTCTGAAATTGGGCAGAGTACCTTATATTAGTGGGAAATAATTTTGTCCAAGTAGATACACATTCTCATAATCCCTCATGTTTATTTGACTACTGTGAGAAGGAATGGTTGTCATTTGTCTTAAAGCGCCAGTCTTAGCTTCTCAGCTAGGGAATTATGTAAGATTTTCTCATTCTACATTGGTGTTTTATTTGAGGTGTTGTACCCTGTCCGACGGTTCAGATTTATTTTGTGTTTTTTTCCTAATGTTGTGGTCATTTTTGTTGATATTTGAGAAATTGGTAGGTATCTCTTCTATATAGACAATAAATAAATCATCAAGTGCTCTTTATCGTATCTTAATTTGCTAAATTTTCTGATTTGGCCAAGATTATCAATATAGGATTAGTGAATGGTGGCAATTGCAAGGACCTGACAGGACAGCCTGATGTTGGTGATTTTCTTGTTGTCGGTGCTTCTACGAAGTTGGAATTCACTAACATGGTAAAGTTCTTTGAGGTGAAGTAAAGTTCTTGAGTTCCAAGTCTCGGCCATAGTCAAAATTTGAAGGTGTTGGTAGAGATGTAATAATGATATTCATAACCTCTCATCACTTCAATTAGCGGGGTTTCACAATTTTACTTTTGCCAAACATTGAATTTCACTTTAGTAGATCCATGTTGGAGTATTGATTTGCACGTTTTTGTACGTGTTTTTGTTACATTTTTGTGCCTTGATTGCATGTGTTTCGCTAGAAATTATGGGTGTTAGAGTCAATTAGGCCTATTTTGCTAGTTTTAGGCTTTTTAGCGTTTATGCTGTTTTTATTAAGTTTTTCATAGATTTCACTTGTTTTAATGTTTTGGCCGAAGAATGACAAAGCGGGACCCGCGCACGCTTATAAAATTCCAATCGACTTGTTATGGAAAAGACTTGTAAAGACATGCAAGGGAATATAGAAGGAGCAAGAAACGACGACTGACAGACGTTCTGGAGCGGAAAACAAGAAAACCGAGCCGGAGGCAGCCCAGATCGACTGTTTCAACCCAGATCGACTGCTTCATCCCAAATCGAATGCTTTACAGAGGCCGCTTCCATTTGAAAAGCAGCTCGATCGACTGAAAAGCAGACCGATAGACTACATCGCAGGGAATTTTGAGATTTTTGGCATTTTTTACGATTTTGCCCCTGCGACCCTCTATATAAAGCCCCAACCTTTTCCCAACAACCTTATTGTCTCCTTGGTTGATTTTGAACTTGTTTAATCTTCTCCAATCCCTTTTACTATTCCATTTCTTTTTAAACCCTAGCTCTTAAACCCTAGCATAATCTTTAAAGTAGTTTCAATTAGTTGTTCTTAGAAAGTTGTTGGAGAAGGTGACATCTCCTTCACTTGGGGATATTTTTGTGGTGAAGTTGTTTTTTATCTTTTGAAGATTGTAAGCTAAACCTTGAAGTTTCTTTGGAGTGAAATTGGTAGTAATCTTTCCCCTTTATATGTGTTGTTCTTGTGTTGTTGTAATTGCTTTTGTGTTGGTTATTAGATCTTAGTTTGTATTATTTTTCATTGCATTTCAATTCCTCATTTTAATCTTCTAGCTTGTTATTCTTCTTTTGGCAAAAACTCCATTTAAGCATTTTCATTTGAAGATTTTTACCCCATTTGGCAAAGCTCAGGTTATGGAAAGACAAATGGGGCTTTCCTCTTTCATCAATTTGACTTCTTCAAATCTAATGCTCTTTGACTCTTTAAAGTTTTTAAGTTTTAATTCCCTCTATTTTCTCTTTTAAATACTTGCAAGCTTTTACTATTTTAATAGCCTTGAATTAGGTATAACTTTGAATCAGGTTTTAATTAATTTTCTTAAATTAGTTACTTTAATCAAGTTTTCAATATTTATTAACCTTTGTCTTAATTAGTGTGTTCAAAATTTTCATTTCAATTCAAGCTTTAGCATTAAAAACTCAAACCCAAACCAAATGACTTATTTCTTTCTTAGAGTAGATTAGTGTAATTGAGATTAACAAGAGATTAACTAAAGACTCCGATTGCCAATAACATCTCTCCTTGAGAGACACGACTCGGGATACAACTCACCGCTCTACAATCGACTTCGTACTATTGTGGAGACAAACTCTTCAATTAGAGTGCTAAGAAATCATCGATCAAATTTTGGCGTCGTTGTTAGGGATATATTAAGGCTAATGGTGTTCTTAATTACTTCTCTTGTTATCTTAGTTAGTAGTTAGATTAGATTATTATTTTACATTCGATGCCTGTAATCCTTTGTTGAGTGTTGTGCATGCAAGGTAGGCAATCGTTCGAACGATAGTTGACCCCACTTTTGCCCAATCCCGAGAGGTTGAGACGAGACGCATGAGCCATGAGGGCTCAAGACACGTTCGATGCCCCACCTCTTCAACCTATAGCCCCAGTGATAGAAGAGCGAACAATGACCAACTCATTCAAGAATCCGATGCCGCCCGCCCACACACACGACGATCAAAGAATGCCTCCGCCATAAGTATCATCCGGGCTCTCATCATCACCTCACGGCCTGCTATCACAAGGTTCTCAACCCGCATCTTTGAAGGTCCGAGATTAATCCGACCGAAGATGGCAAACTACTGAGCTAGTCTGACATATGATGACCCTTATATCCAAACTCCTGATTACCCCAATTCGTACACCACTCCTCCAAGATATCGAGTCCCCTTGTCTAATGATGACTCGTATGCTCCGAGCGGTCGAGAATTGGCCCACCCTTTTGATTATTCCGGCCCAAGCCCTTCATATTCTCCACCGATTTCACATTGCTATAATTAGAGCATGGACCCTTATGCACCACCTCATGATACTTATGATCCAGGTTTTGACAATTCATATGCTCCACTCGCCCCGCCTTCTTTTTACCCGAGCTTTGACTCGTATGCTCCACCAATCCATAATTCATATTCTTCGAGCTACGACATTTACAATCTACCCACCTCAAATTCGTATACTTCGAGCGATGATTCTCACACAACAGTTTCTCAAGATTTGTCTATGTCCCAATCCCCAGACTTAGAATCTCTTTTAGCCGAGATCGTGGATGCGGTTCGACAATCAGATAAATGCCTTTCTCGCATGGAGACTCAAATAGAGCGAATTGCCAACGATGTGGATGAGCTAAATCAACATTGTCTTGACAAGATACCCATCTTTTATGTGGTGGATCCCACCTTTGTTGATGGCAATTCAAGCTTTGACGATCTTTTTAAAGAGGTGTTCAAGGAGGTAGAGTTAGTGGGTGAGGAGAAAGGGTCGGAAGTCGGCTTTACCCCTCTCGTGCTTTTTGAATATGTTGTAGAGGAATGTGTGGGGAAGTCATCTTTGGGGATTCCAACGGCACTTGGAGTGTTGAGCGTACTTGTTCTTTGTGATGATGATGAAGTTATGCCGGTTTTGGAGGATGTGGAGATAGTTGAGCCTCTTTTACGACCGCCTGATGCCTTATGTCTACTTGAACAAGAGGAGGTGGAAGAGGTAGTCGTTGGATCCTACTCTCTTGTGCCCGACTATGACTACTTATAATGTTGAGAGAGAGGAGATGGTGGTCGGGGAGACGAAATAATATATTGACCCATTTTGTGACGATCAAGTCTTGGTGGTCGACTACTCACTCTTCCAACCTCCGAAGCAAGCCCGCGCTTTTGTTATTTCCTATTGGGGTTTTTATTTCAAGATCAAACCACTCACATTTAAATATGGTAACATGTTTTTCTATAATATAAGCAAGCTGAATTATATTAGTTATAATCCCATAAAGTTCAATGGTGTCTTTGTCATCAATACCTTCCATTGAAATCCCATAATCATGAGTTTTAGGACGACTATCGAGTTCTTTAGTTAGAGATCTTACTCCATTCACAATGCAACCCGCATATTCACACGGGAGGTGCACATGCAAGTGAATACAAAGATTCATTTTCTATTAATGGTTCTTTATGATATAATACTATCATCTGAGAATATAAGAATAAAAAAGCCAGTAATAAGATGAGATGATATTTTGGAATTTCTTGAAATAAATAACATATACTTTTTGAACCATGCTATAAACTTATCTTTGTGTGCTTCGTCTATATTTTAAAAAAAAAAACTCGATATAAGATCCTCCTTGTGCATCCAACAACCAGTATCAGTAAATAGGCATGTCAAATTAATAAAATAGCTGTATATTATTTTTGTACATTTAAAATGCAACTATACACTTACACAAAAATATGGTTGGACCTCTTCAAAAATTTAGAAGACAAGCCATTATGTTTTATTGATTTCTTCCTCTGATAATTCCACCAATTTTGTTTCTCCAAAATGGTGATATTTTCTGAGAAGATTTGTAGACTATAAACAATTCCTATATCATTATTTTGTTCATCTAGGTTAAATATATTCTCAATTCCTTTCAAGCACATCGAGCAAAAATTTAAACACTCTTCTGCGATATATGCTTCCGCAACAGAATCTTTTAGACGAGTTTTATGGCACTCACTCTACTTTAAGCCACATAGAAATCTAAAAAAAAACTAGTTAAGATAATTATAGTATAAAATTGGATGCAATTATAGTAACACTGAATGTATGATTTCCACTGCTATTTTTTACAGTTGAATAGGATACATCCATCTAAACTGAACATGGACACCAAGCAATACCTCATTTTGTAAATAAATAGGTAAATGAACCATGAATGTCGAAGAAAGTAGGTGGATATATCTTCTCATGTTTACACAAAATCAATCAAATATCTTCTCTCATTTTTTCTAATTCAGTTCTCTTCAACTTCTTGCAGAATAGGTGTTGAGAAATTGACCTAAATTGGTCAATACCTCACGTATTTCCTTTTATAGGATACATAAATCCTGACAGGAAGTATTCGTTGTAAAAGTATGTGACAATTGTTACTTTTTGTTCACTTGCACTAACCCTACGTGAGATATTTGAAGCATACCCATCAGTAAATGTAGCATACTTTATAAACTCATAAAATCTTGCCTTTCCTTCTTTATAATAACATAACATGCAACAGTCATCACATATTTTCCATCTCTCAACTTTAATAAATTCAACTCTTTACGAATACTCAAGTCCTCTAAATCAAGCCTAACATTTACAGTATCTTCTATTTGCTCATATACTCATCAAGGTTCCTAATATACTCTCATATATATTTTTTCAATATGTATTACATCTAAATTGTGCCTTCATAATAACTTATTCCACTAGGGGCAAATTAAAAGAAAAATGCTACACGTACAATTAACTCTTCGAGCTACCACGTCCTTTTCTTGTTGTTTCTGTATCTCCCTAGTTTTAGATTATCTACTCTCTCCAACTGTATTAACACATCCTCCCCATTTAAACCTCTAGGCGCTTCATCATCTACTCTATTCCAAATTAGCTTCTTACTTCTCCTCCAGGCATGATCATTCGGTAACCCCTGATGGTGTCTCATGTAATGTATCTTATTAGGTAATTACAAGGAATAAGTTTAAGTTTACTCATTACAAACTGAACACGTCATGTATTCTTTAGTAATCTACCCCGATAGATCTCCATATGCTGGAAAATCATATATTATCCACAAAATAGAATCATGCATTTAGAAAGTTTTTTTACAAGAAACGTCGAAGGTCTCTGCCCCCTCAACCCATAATTCTTTCAGGTTTTTATTCAATGGTTATAAGTATACATCAATGTCTTTTCTAGGTGAATTCTTCCCTAGAATTAGCAAATATAACATAAGGAATGAGTCTTTCATGTACTCTCAATGGGAGAGATTCAACGAGACTAGAATATTAATGTGCACATGCTATATAATCTACTGGATGCCTCATATACTCATCATTAACTCATTTTTCATTATGTCACACCATCCTATTTGATATTTTTTGAGACATGAAAAGATTTTATAGTCTTGGTTTCAATGGAAAATACCTTAAAATATTTTATTGTATCTTCTTCTCTACACCGTCGTTGACTTTCCATCGAGACGTCCCACAAGTAGGACAACTGTCCAACTTTTCATATCTCTCTCCAAAATAAGGCACAATCATATTTAAAAGCATGGATGCATTCATAGTCGAATGCCAAATCTCGTAGTAATCTTTTAGCTTCGCAGTAAGAACTTAGAAGTGTTTCGCCATCAAGAAATGATAATTTCATCAACCTTAGAATCATATCTGTAAATTTATTACTCAGCTTGTTAAAAACTTTCAAATGGAGAAATTTAATGATAAAAGATATCCTCGAAATCTTCTTACATCCAGGGGACATTTCTATTTTAGGTCCCACCATCAGTGCCTCGAGATATTTTAGAACACTAGTAATATTATGATTACCACCATTTGTATCTGCTTGTTGGTATTGCTCTTAAAGGTCAAATAACATGTCATTACACCACCATCTTCATCTTCTACATCCTTTTTCATCTAGTGGATCATTATCAATTCCATAATTCACATTAGTATGTGCACGCCCTTGATTACATGAACTTGCTTTACTATGATAAAGACACGTGACGTACCTTTGATATATCCCTCTGATAAAACCAAAAAGATTGGTTACCAAGAATAGGGGGTACAAACCTCAAATCTGAGATCAACGACCTGAATAGCTTCTAATTACATCATAGCGATCTGGTTGATCTCCAAAAAGCCTCCTAGCGACCTAAACGATCATGAAAAATAACACCCTCAGCCAAGGCGGTGGACGGCCCCAACTTAAAATAGGATTAATAAACTTAAAATAAAGAGAGGCGTGCACCCCTTTTATATAGACAAGAGAAGTGTTCCCCATGCTAGGGTTACCTTCTCCCACCATAATTCCATAAATACCGTGATCGACTTAGTTTTAGGATTTTTCCTATATGCTAAGTTCCCATAAATAATAAATACTCATTAAATTACCAGAATAAGCCTGGGCCTGCGATTCTTATGATTCGCCGGGACCCCACAATACCATCCATATTGGCCCATTTGGGCCTAATATTTACAAAGCCCATTACCGAGCTAACAGATAACGCCGATCTATCAAACCATAAGAGGTCGCTACTCTACAAACTAGCTCGCCCACCTCTTAGAAGAAATGCTCCTTCCGAGAAATGAGGTCGCTTACCATAAATACCAATATATATCATACGTGGATTTTTAGTGTCGTATCAGCTAGTCCCCCATATTCTAGCTGATTGAGGTACGAAATCAGGTAGAATATGTAAAAAAGGTTAAAGAACGCAATCACTCGAAGACACACATAAAAAACTTAAACATATATCATAAATAAATCACCCTGTCCGCTTTCCATACAACAATTCAGGATAACCACGCTCGGCATACCGAACCATAAGGGTCATCCAATAAAAGCCCATAAAATCGCGACCTCCAAAAGATCATCTCACTGAGCTCGCTCAACCTCCAGGAAGAATGCTCCTCCCGGAAGAAGAGGTTGCATATAAGTCCCCAGATCATATCTGTTGATCTCCTGCACCCATCGACCTGAAACCATAAAACTTCTCCATCCACGACCTGCAGTCGTACTTGGGCACCATAATCCAAAAGAATATAATCATATGCCTTCGAAAAGTCAAAACACGCTTCCCTCTACCCATCACGTCTCTCTAAAAGATTCATTAAATGCAGCCTGCCAGCATGTCAGACACATGTCATCTCCCCACAATCTCGTAATATATTAAAGGCTGTGGGCCCAAAATGAAAGCCCAAAACATTCGTAAAAAACCTTACCAACTTCCCGCTACAATCTGTCCCATCAGCTTTCTCGCCGCCCAACACACACAAAAACCCTTTCATCTTCCACTATCCATCACTTTATCAAAAACATAAGCAAAGTCGCCATTTTTGCTCTGTGAAAAAGCTCGCAGTATTTCCATTCTATAGAAATCAACAACACCACGTCGCCCCTCCCCGACATCAACGACAACAAAAATGAGTAAGTCCCCTAGATCTCCCCTCTTCAGTAATTAATTTCAATCATAATCCTATATGTATTGCATCTTCTGAGTGTGGTTGTGTTTTCCTTCTTCTCTCTCTTTATGTTTTTCAATTAATGACGAAATCAGACTCTTCCAACCCTAATTCTCAAAACCCAGATCTCTCCCCTGATTCCAATCTTACTGGAAACCCTTACATTTTAAAAAGAAGACGAAGACAAAATTCTCCACCCGTGTCAGGCCTTCATGACGATCTAGAGGGGGACGTCAGTTGGTCGGAATTAGAAGCCCAGACCAGGGCTCATATTGAGGCCCAAGCCCTCTGAGAAAATATATCCGAAGAGCCCTCTCTTTCCCCCTTAAATATCGAAAATATATCAGAGGGCATTCCCCTAGGTGAACCCAGCAATCCACCCCCATCAGCCTGCGAGCACTTCCTAGAAAACCCAGTTACTGTGGTACCTTCCTCGTACACCACCGACCTGCTTCCATTACCCCAAGCGACCAGGGCAATTAAGCCTAACTATTGGATATTACCTGACCAAGAAAAATCCAAAGACTTTAAAAAAGTACTATATCTCCCTAAAACTGTCGAAATGGTTTTACCCAACATTCGCCAACCAGACCCCATAAAACCACCCCCAAATCACATTACACTTTTTGAAGAGCTGCTTAGGTCGGGATTTAGATTCCCACCGCACCCATTTTACATCGACACAGCTCGTGTATTTAAAGTTCCCCTTCTGCAATTGTCCCCCATTTCTACGAAATTTATGGAGGGGTACATTATTTTGTGTAAATACTATAATACTCAGCCTGACCCAGGATTTTTCCACTTCTGTTTTCAAATAAAATATCAAAAGAATTCATTTTATCTTGCTGCTCGCGCTGACAAATCCCAGTTCTTAGTAAACCCCTTACCCAAGGTACCTGAATGGAGGAGAAACTTCTTCTTCATTCACAATACTTAGAGCTGGGAGTTCGTAAGCGAGCTACAATACCACATCCCAAAACAAACTGATCGTCCCAATTCCAAAAAATTTTCCCATTTTGTACAAAAAATACTTTGACTAGCTTGCAGAATGGAGTAATCGCCCATTTGACGTGGAAAAACTCACTAGCCGGTCCAAAATTTGCAAATTCGTGGGCATCGACTCTCGTCCTGTCGACCAAGATCTTACGTTGACCCGATCAGAGTTTGGAAGGTCTCATGAGTTATGACACTTCACACCACTATCCACAACAGCCACAAATTAATGCGAACTCACTATCCTGTTATTGCAGATGCATTCGTAAGTACATGCGTATCTTCGAGTTCAGAAGGTGTCACCATTATCAACGATCCCAACCCAGTAATTACATCAGCATCGTGACCTCCTGTAGACGAGGAGGTGGTGGTCGCTCCTGACACCCGTGACGAAATAGCTGACGCTGAGGAAAGCCTGCCACTCTCACCAGTTCTTTCAAAAACGAAGAGAACTGTATGCACACCTCTCCAGCAGGCACCAAAGCGCAAACGTCTTCGTAAGACCTATGGTGGCACCACCTCCAGCTCTCCAAACTTGGCGAAAGAACCGGCCAGCTGCGAAGATGCGGCCAAATTAAAAGCACTTCTTCAGGAACGTACATGACTCAGGTAATTCCAGTATCTCTAACCTGACCTCTATTTAAAAAACCAGGCACCATTCAAACACTAATCCATCTCTTTGTTATATATTTACATAGCTGGATACCCTATACTCCACGGTATCCAACAAGCTGCTAGCCCGCTCTGCAGATAACGACCTGTAGAAAACATGTGACGAGCTAACCATGCAAACTGAGCAACAAACCAAATAGCTCTTGTTAACGCAGGGGGAGCTTGATCAGGCCCGCAAACAGCTGAATGCCAGCGAAGAAGAAAACAACATTCTGAAGAGCCAAGTAAACACACTGAAGGATGAGATAGTTCGCGTAACCAATGAGATCAGAGAGCAAATTCAGAAGCTCAAAGAGAATGCGCGGGCTAGAGAGGAGCAAGTCCAGGTAGCGCACCAGCAGGGCGTTGCCAAAGGCCGGCGGACCTTCCTGGTGAGTGAGGTGGGCACTACCCCATGCTTTATTGGTTTGTTCCTCCTCGAACAAACGATAATTTCAAAGAGTAACAAGAATGAAAATAAGTCCAAGCAAAGAGTCGTGTCGTGCTACATACATAATTTTGAAAATATAGATACATGTCACGCAACTTCAAACACTCCACCCTTATTACATTTTCACTTCAAAATCAAATTCATGCATCCTCACAAAGGGTAATATATGGGTGTACGCTCAAAAGCACTCAAGTATTTTCTGCATGGGACGTGTATACGCTCAAATCATTCAATTACATGCACAATAAATAAGAACGGAAAATAAATCTCTTTTCAATCGCAAATTAAGTGTGTTGTCGAACTAAGAATCGGAAAAGGTCTTTTTGGATTGTAATGTAAGGATCTTTAGACGGGTATGGAATATATAAGTCGTGTGGCTAACTCACGATATGACGTGATCAATAACTCACCAAACCTAATCTAATCAAGAAGAAAATCGCTTAACCTCATTCAAATAAAACCTCTCTAAACACTCATAACGGAGCCTTTAAATTTAGACCTTTAAATTGCTCGAACCACTTAAATGAAATTGAAGCTCATGATATGCTTCTTCTTTTAAACACAACTCTTGCCTCTTAAACATTAGGCTTCATAATAAAATAAACAATAATAAACAAGCCTTTATAAGCGTAGGCAATGACTTAACACGATTCACCATCCTTCTTTTTCTTTATTTTTTTTATATCCCCCTTTTATTCTTTTTCTTTATGGGATTATCTTTTTTGTTTTTAATTAAAATTTTATTTTGAAGAATGGTGGTCCTTAATTACAATAATTTCATAAACTCCTAATAAAATTTCCAAAACACTAAATAACCAATAAAAATAACGAACTCCTACCCCACGCTTTTAATGGGTTATTAGGGGTCAACTGAACAAAATCACTCAGGGATAAAGGCATGGATTATTCGGATATGAGGTGCTCATTCATAATTTATAGTGGCTAAATATATGGATAAGGCCAGAATAAGGGTTTTTTCCTGTGCCTTAACGTCATTTTCAAAGTCAACTACACAGCGGTTTCAAAGAGATATCAAAACTAAAACTTATTCAAGCACATGCAAAGATGATAATCACTCAGGCTACTCACAGGCTTTGTGCATGAAAAAATATTGAATTGACGCTGCTTTTAAGGTTTTGCGAAATTAATTGCATCCAAGTACCATTTTACAATATATAAATAATAATTTTGAAAAATTTTATGCACTTATACACGCTCAAAAGACAAGAAAATCAAATCATACATAGCTAACTTTGACAGGCACGCCATACAAACACAATTCAGCGCAGGAATAGTGATCAATCACGTAAAAATTTTCAAATTGCACAATTTTTTCGAATATAAATCATACTCACTGATAGGGCAACATATACTCCAGACCTGGTTTTGGGTAGCTCTGACTCAGAGTAGTTAGATAAAGAGAGGGCTAGAACAGCTCTGTCTCAGAGAAAGATCTAATTAACCCTCCCGATAAAACAGAATGTCAGGAAGAGGTGGTTATCGCTCGGGATCCCTCCTCACTTAGCTATCTTGAAGAGATCACTAAAAGCTTGAAGAGTATGCCGAGCTGAAGTTCCGAGGACTGAGGTTTAGCCTGATCTGGGTGAAAATCGATTAAGTCCTCTAAGAAATAGAGCTCGTTCTCATTATAGCAAGATTTGACCTATTGAACGGCAGAGACACAAAAGGAAAGAAGAGTTGGATCACGACAGTTCTGGTTCCTTGAATTATACTGGAATCCTAGAGAGCTGAAATTATACGTACTGAGGAAGACCTGGAACAAGGAAGACCTGACTAGAGTCAAGTCTGATATTAATATCGAGGTGATACAGGAGAAGGAAATAAGGAAGACCTGGAACAGGGGAGACCTGTTTCCTAGATTCCCGGCAAAGAGACAAGTGGGACCACTTGTCAGAATTGATTGCCAAAATGGCCCTTGATTCGCGGCATGTGCTCCTGAGATCCCGGCTGGGGTCCCCACTAGGGGAAACTATAAATATCTCAGCCCCAAGGCTGAGAGAGGTATGTCATTCTCTTGAAGCATTCCTTCTTATTTTCTGGAAAAACACCTCAAACGCTTACTGACTTAAGCATCGGAGAGGTTTCCATCGGAAAACCACCGGTGGTCCTTTCTAACTCGTGTTTGTGGTGTAGGTTTGGGAAGCTCTTGGGTTTTTCAGGTGTTATTCCGGTAGTCCACTTTTCAGGCTGAAACACTCACGAGTGTCATAATTATATAGAAAACTAAAACAAAGAGGAAAATAGTAAGGGAGCGTCCCTGAAAAATAGTCGAGCGACTCCAAAAAGCGCTTGTGCAATCATCTTTCATCTCCAATCGCGTGAACGATAATGTCTTGAACAAAAATCTAAAACTCGTGAAAGCAGTCATCGTAGGCAGATCACTGTCGGGTCGAAGAAAATCCGCTCAAAACTCACATCGACATAGCGTCGGTCGACGCGGGCGGGCCAAGCGTCGACGCCGCATCGGTGCTGGCGTCGATCGATGTGATCCGTGCGTCGTCAACCATTTCAATTTCTTCGTTCTAATGATTAATCCTTCCTCGATAACACTTCTTCATATTTCAGAAACATAACACAAACGTAAAATAGAAAAAGAGAAATATACTAAAAAGAAATACAAATGATAGAAAAATAGCTTGGGTTGCCTCCCAAGAAGCGCTTGTTTAACGTCGAGAGCTCGACGATTTCTACGAACGATGCTATCCTGGATCTAGAAACAAGTGACGATCGTGCCACGCCTTAGTGTTCTCCAACAGTAAGCATAGGTAATGTATTCCTCCAAGGCGCGCATGGTAAGCGATTCGTAGAACAAAAATATTAACTTGCTTCGGGTTTCTAAAAAGTGAATAATCTATCACCATGAACATATCAACAACTAATTCGGGCCTATGGTAATCCGCAATCTTCCGAAATATGAGGAAATCTGTCAAACATAAGAATGCATTATCCTCTAATCCATTCTCCTTCGTTTTGTCAAAATCCCCCTTAACGTTTAGAAAAATATTGTGAACTAAATTCGGTATAGGGGTTTGGAAATTTCCTCAACAAACTCGTCCACCATCACAATATCCACCGAATCTTCGGGTGGCTCAATATTAGACTCGGCCTTCGCATCCTTCTCGACTAATTCTTCCACCACCTCAAAATTAAAATCCGTTAACGGCTCGGGTGGCATAACAAGAGGCTTAATTAATTCCTTCTCCAACACCTCGTCAAATATTACATCGCCCTCATCAATGTCGTTTAGATTTATCCCCAAGATTGTTGTTGCCCAGTTTAAAAATTTATCGTTGTCCTCGACGTCTAAATCATCCAGCACAAGAGGAGTAAATTTATCTTCAAAAATTAGCTCATCCTCTACATCATCCCCAAATAAATCGAGCAAACTCGAATTCGCAGCATCCACTGGGATCTCCAACGGCATGACATGAGACTCTACAGTCACATCCCCTAAAGTTGGCACCACGTCTTCTTCTTCCATGCAAAACTCTGGCAAATTCATTACTTCATCAACCCCGGGCTCTCCAATGGCAACTCTACTATATCATTATCCAACACGACATCGTCAAGAACAAGAGGAACGATCATGTCTAAATTCTCCAAAACTTCCTCTTTATGCACATCCTCTAAACAAATAGACGAGCTCAAAATATCTTCCTCCAATAGTGGTTCCACAACATCAAGAATTGGTAGCGCTAGTTGACTTTGAAGTTTATTTCTCTCTTCTTCCCTTCTTGCTATAGAAGCATCGACTTGACGACTTACTTCATTTACATACCTTTCAATTTCAGAAAGGTTATACATTTGTAACCCATCCCCCCATTCGACGATTCCTCAAAAGAAGCTATTATTCGTTCCATACGTTCCATAAATTGTGCAAGGTCTTCTTCCTGCTCAGTGGATTGATCAATGTCTCCTTGTTGACAAATGGTCTCTAAAGGGTCATCTACTTGCTCGTCTTGAAATCTCGTGCTCTCAGCTTCATGACCTTGCTGCCCCGCCAAAATTTGATCATCTGGTTTATATTCTTCAAGGCTCGTGCAATCTCGGACGACGACAACTTCCTCCTGTGGCTCATCATCAAATGTTACCAAACATTCATGCGTCATATGTCCTCGGCATCCACAATGATCACATATTACATTGGGTACTTAGAACTTCCTCATGAATTTATCGCCTACTTCATACCACATACGCAAAGAATCAGGTTCTAGCCTTACAAACCAATTCATTGCTTCTTCCTTCAGTGCAAAAGTGAAAAGTCGCATCTTCACTTGATCCCTTGTAAGCCCGTGAAAAGGAGAACTATCAGTGATGAAATCGTACTTTTGAATGAAATTTAGCGCATCTTTGTTCCGATGCTCATGAAAAATTGGGAGATTCAATTGGTCGTATTTTTCAGGAAAGTAATTCTTCATTGCATTGCTCAATGGAATAGCCGGGCGAGGTGCATGACGCCATTCTAGCGGTGGATCATCGTACGAGTAATACATTTTATTATTTTTTAAAATTTTTTTGGTCGTTGAATCGAGGCTTTAAGAGATGTACCATGCATACACAACACTCAACGCACAAGATTAAACGTACCAGATAAAAATAATAAAACCAACGAAAATAAAAATTGTAATAAAATAAAGATAAATATATTTAAGGATCACGAAGGGCAAACACAAAATTCACAACCTACTTAGCTTTCCCCGGCAACGGCGTCAAAATTTTGAACCAAACTTTTGTGCACCCCTTTTTAAGATATTTAATTTAAAACACGCAAGCTTGTTCGCAAGAGAACGACGTCGCTTGTAGGGTGGGAAGTTGACTCGTGTCGATCTCTCGAGGAAAGCAGATTCAGAAGTTCGTTTTATGTTTGCGTTTCACGAATAAGAATTCAAAGAAAATAACACATGAATGGGGTTTTGTTTGATTTTTTTTAAGAACTAGAAATTAATTAAACTAATTAAAACTAAGCTTTAATTAAACTATGATCTAATTAATTAAATTTAATATTATTTAAACTAAGAACTAATTATCTAAGTCCTAAATTATTTTATCCAAGAGCAATTAAATCTACAATTTGTTTAATCCAGGAATTTATTAAAAAAAATATTTTTAAACGGTTAAAAAAAACTAGGGTTCTAGAGCTTTGATTCGTCTCCACGATCCCTTGGGATAACCCAATTGATGGTTGTAAATGAATCCAGGCTCTAGACCCATTAAATCTAGCTAACAATTATCACCAATCTCAATTTCACAATCTCAAAGAAATCACAAGAACGATTCGTCATGGAAGCAATAATTATTCTAAGAAAATTAATTAAACTAATCAAAAGCATGCAAACTCATTTAAAGATCGAAGGAATAAATACTTACTAAATAAACGAAGACGAATTGGCAGCGTTTGCTTGGAGAAATTTTGAATCTAAATTACCTAAGAGCTAATCTAATTAATCTAAAAGTTAGAGATTTGAAACTAAGAATTATGAAAAGTAACTAAGAAAATAGTAGGACACTCTTTGGGGTTGTCAGCCCTCAAGAGGCCTTGGAACCCTAGGAATATGATAATGTATGTAAAAATCCGAAATACATAGGGTATTTATAGTTATTTCATGACTTGGATCCCAAGAAAACCTAAAAATGCATTTCCAGCGTCGACCGACGCAGTCCGGATCGACGCAATAGACACTTTCTATGCTGACACTGGGTAACCCAGTGTCATTCAGCATACCCAGTGTCGGCAGCGTCGATCGACGCGAGCATCTCGCGGAATCGACGCGGGCAGATCTCGGTAGCTAGTGTCGGCAGTGTGGGCAGCCAGTGTCGGCAGCGCTCGGACACTGGGTAACCCAGTGTCGGCCTAGTACCCAGTGTCAGCTTAAATACTTCAAATCGAGGCCCGTTTTCGCTGAGAATTCACTCGTAGGCCCATCCTTGATTATGTACAACCAAAAATCTTCAAAATACCTAAAATAAACATTAAATTAATTAATTACAATTAAATTATGATAGAATAAGTTGGAGATAAGAATATACGAAAATGTTCAATCTATCCAACTTATACCAAAAACAATAAAAAAACTAACTAAAATACTAACTAAAATCAAGACAAATTTGTGTTAATCAGTGGGCCAGAAGTTCATGGACGCCTACTGGGAGGAGCTGGTGAAGGCCATAAGAAAATAAACTCTGTTCTTTGGCAAGATGGCTGTAGGCAGCAGGGAATGGGTCTTCCATTCTTTTGCTGGTCCAGCGATCGAGTCCACAAGGCTGCGGGGATAATTAAGGACCAGCTCTTAGCTATGAATTTCACCTACAACCCTGACGTGCCAGCGATCATCGACATGCTTCCCACGTTCAGCTCCTGGAAGGGCGACTTGCATATGGGCCAAGCACGACTTAATAACCCTTTGTAATTCAAAAACCTGTATCTAGTTTGCACAACTTATGAACAATGCCGCATAATTTTATGAACAATCTTTTCCTTATGCTTATTATATGTATAAACCTTCAACTCAAACCATTATAAGTGAAACCAGAAAGTAATATAGGTCGCATAGAACACGCGAATTACAGACATTCATAACAAAGATCCTCCCAAATTTCAAGTAAGTCACAAACATGCTTCAAACCCCCATAAATAAAACTGTGAGTTCGATATACTAAAAACCATCAAACCATGAACCAAAACAATTAAAAGGAGTCGAAACGAACTCGCACATATAGGTTAAATATGTTAGCCCGCATAAATGAATGCAAAAAACATAATACTCCACACAATAATTCAAGAAGTAAATGTAAGTCAAAAATATCCTTCCCGAAAGTGACCTCAAATATGTAAATCAAACATATTTAAGTCACATCACCCAACCATTCGTATAAAACCATGAGAAAATATATGAGATGTTCACTAAACTTTATTAAATATTGCAAAAAGCTATCCGCCCCAAAGGGTACAACATAAAACCATTATCCGCCTCGAAGGGTAAAGCACAAAACAGCCCGCCCCGTAGGGTAATGAAACAACATCCGCCCCGGAAGGTTAAACACAAAACAGCCCTCCTAGAAGGGTAATGAAACATCCGCCCTGGAGGGTTAAAAACAGAAACAGTCCGCCCCGAAGGGTTAAACACAAAACAGCCCGCCCCGGAGGGTAATGAAACATCCGCCTCGAAGGATTAAAAACACAAACAGCCTGCCCCGAAAGGTAATGAAACAACATCCGCCCCGGAGGGTTAAACACAAAACAGCCCATCCCGAAGGGTAATGAAACAACATCTGCCCTGAAGGGTTAAACACAAAAAATCCCCCCCCGAAGGGTAATGAAACATCACCTCGGAAGGTTAAAAACACAAACAGCCCGCCCCAAAGGGTAATGAAACAACATCCCCCCCGGAGGTTTAAACACAAAACAGCCCGCCCCGAAGGGTAATGAAATATCCGCCCCGGAGGGTTAAAAACACAAACAGCCCGCCCCAAAGGGTAATGAAACAACATCCGCCCCGGAGGGTTAAACACAAAACAGCCCGCCCCGAAGGGTAATGAAACAACATCCGCCCCGAAGGGTTAAAAGTAAAACAGCCCGCCATTTAGGCATAACACCTCTTTAGATGACAAACATTCCAGCTCCTAGGTAGAGATTTCCCCTCGGCATTCTCGAGTATGTATGCTCCTCCACGTAGCACTTTGATCACTTTGAACGGCCCCACCCAATTAGGATCAAGCTTCCTAGTTTTACTCAATGCATCAGCCCGCCTCCACACTAAATCGCCAACCTGGAATCAGTGATGTTTAACTCATTTATTAAAAGCAGCCTGTATCCTTTGTTTGTAATGTTCTACCCGGGCCACAGCCTTCTCTCGAATCTCATCAATCGTTTCAATTGCTCCTCTTGCTAGCCGTTCATGTTCTTTCACATTAAATGCTGATAAGCACTGCGATCCCCCTACTATCTTAGCTGGAATAACAGCTTTCATTCCATAGGCCAAATTGAACGGCGACTCCCCTGTAGAAGTTAGGGGAGTTGTTCGGTAAGCCCACAAGACCGACGCAAGCTCTTCCTCCCAAAGCCCACCTGATTTTTCCAACCATATCTTAATACCCTGCACAATAATACGGTTAGTAACCTCAACTTGCCCATTAGTTTGGGGGTGCACCACATAAGCAAATTGTTGCTTCATCCCCATCTCTTTGCACCAATCCTGAATTTTTTTTCCCGTTGAATTGGGTTCCATTATCCAGCACCAACACTCGTGGGACACCAAATTTGCAAAAAATGTTATTAAAAATAAATTCCATCATGTCCTGCTCGCTTATGCCCGTAAACGCTTCAGCTTCCACCCATTTTGTAAAATAATTGATTTCCACCACCAGGTGTTGTTTATTGCCCGGTGTTTTTGGAAAAGGTTCCACAATATCGATCCCCCACTATTCAAAGGGACATGGCGAGCTCATAACCATCATATCCTTTGCCAGTATATGCATAATCAGAGCATGCATCTGGCACTTTTTACAAGTCCTGACCAGGTCGCCAGCCATACCTTTCATACCTGGCCAAAAGAAACTAGCCCGCAACGTTATCCCCACCAGCGCCCTACTTTTTGCGTGATCCCCACAATAACCTTCGTGTATATCTTTTAACACTTCCAGTACATGCTCCTTTGCCAAGCATTTCAAAAGAGGTCCAAAACGCGACCTCTTGTACAATTTCTCATTTATAACACAAAAATGAGCCGTTGTCTTAGCTTCCTCTGTTGACAACCGTATTTTACCTTCCTTTGCCTTAAGGAGAACATCCCAGATAGGCGTAAGACAATCATTTTTGACTTTGAGCTCCATTACCTCCTTGCCTTTATCCATACTGCTACGGCTTAACTCCATCAGCGTAATCTTCCGAGTATCACAAGTCCCCAATGCACCCGCAATCCGAGCAAGCTGATCCGCCTGAGTATTTTCAGCCCGCAGGAAATGTTCTAGTTTAAACTCCTCAAAATGCCCAGCCTCTTCCCGCAGATTCTTTAAATATACCGCCATGCGTTCTTCTTTTGCCTCAAAAGACCCGTAAAACTGACGAGCTACCAATTGAGAATCCGTGTGGGCCCATACCTTACTTGCTCCCAGATCGCTCGCAATTTTCATACCTTGTAATACCACTTCATACTAAGCTTCATTGTTAGACGCCCTGTATCCCAACTTTATCGCAAATTCTAGATTTTCCCCTTTCGGGCTGGTTAACACAAATCCCAGCCCCGCTCTCGACACCATAGTTGACCCATCAGTATGTAATACGCACGCCTTTGTCTCGTCCCCTGACTCAGATGGACGCACCATCTTCTATAGGAAATCCGCCAATACTTGTGCTTTGATGGCTGCCCTAGGTTCATATACTACATCATATTCACTCAGCTCCACCGCCCATTTCACTAACCTTCCAGACACGTTTGGGTTACTCAGGACCTACTTGAGAGCTAAGTTAGTACGTACCTTCACCCTGTGACTCAAGAAGTATGGCCGCAATTCCTTGGCTACACAAATAAGCGCAAAACCTCCCTTCTCTAGCTCGGAATAGTTCAAATTAGCTCCCCGCAGCATTCTACTAATGTAATAGATGGGTTTCTGGGTACCAGCATCCTCTCTGTTGAGTACCGAACTTGCTGCGACCTCTCCCACCAATATATACAAGATCAGGTCTTCCCCTGAAATCGTCTTAGTCAATAATGGTATTTCATATAAGTATTCTTTCAAATTGTCAAATGCATCCGCTGCTTCCCAGGTCCATTCAAACTTGGATCCTTTCCTAAGTTCCCTGATGAAGGGGACACCCTTCTCTGCCGACCTGGAAATAAACCGGTTGAGACCTGCAATGCGACCTGTAAGCACCTGTACGTGGTGCACTATACGAGGATGCAGCATCTCCAAAATAGCCCGCACCTTTTCTGGGTTAACCTCAATACCCCTCCCCGTTACCATATATCCCAAGTATTCCCCAGATCGCACACCGAACGCACACTTCTTTTGATTAAGCTTCATCCCATACTGCCTTAGTATAAGAAACGTTTTTCTCAAGTCCTCCACATGAGATTCTGCTTTCTTGCTCTTCACCAGCATATCATCGACGTACACCTCATAGTGGATCCCAGCAGGTCTTTGAACATTTTTTCCACCAATCTTTGATAGGTCACCCCTGCATTTTTCAGACCAAAGGGCATGGACATGAAACAATACGTCCCCATCGAAGTAACTAAGCTCACCTTGGGCTGATCCTCCTTTGCAAGAGGTATTTGGTGATACCCTTGTGAAGCATCCATCATACTTAGCAGCTCGCACCCTGAGGTTGAATCTACCAACTGATCAATTTGTGGCAGCGGATAATGATCCTTCGGGCAAGATTTATTCAAATCAAGGAAGTCTACACACATCCTCCATTTCTGCCCTGGGTTTGGCACCATCACAACATTGGATAAGTATTCTGGAAATTGAATTTCTCGAATGTGACCCGCTTTCAATAATTTTTGCACCTCTTCTTCAATTATTTTGTCCATCCCAGGTCCAAAATGCCTTCTTTTCTCTCTTACCGACCTCGCCTCTGGATCTGCATTCATATGATGTTGCACGACCTCCGGAGATACTCCTGTCAGTTCTCCATCCCCAAAAGCAAATACATTCCAAAATTCCCTTAATATTTTTATTATCTCTTCCTTCAATGTTTCTGCCATTAAGGTCCCAATCCTCGTAGTGTACTCCAGTCGACCTTCTTCTAACGAAATTTCCATCAAGTCCTCGTATGGACGAACATAATTCTCTTATTCTTTCACCTTTTTTGCACTAAGTATGCCCTCTGGTACCTCTTTGTCTCTCTCTCTCTTGTTCTCGTTTAACCCCTTTTTGACCGTCATTTGATAACACGACCTTGCGACCTACTATTCGGAAATAACTTCACCCACTTTATCTCCCATCGAATATTTCATACTCATATAGTACGTTGACGTTACTGCCTGGAAAGTATTGAGGGCAGGTCAGCCTAATATTGTGTTATACGCCGACCTCCCTCTTATTATCAAAAACATTAAATGTCTCTTTGCTTGCAACTCATCTTTCCCTAACACGACTGCCAATGTTAGCTCTCCCTCCGTAATCACCTGCGCCCCATTAAATGCGTATATGGGTGTGTTCACAGGTTGAACTTTCGTCTCCAGCTTCATTTGTTCAAGGCAATCTGTATATATTATATTGACTAAGCTCCCATTATCTAAAATAATCCTGCCGACCTCATACCCTGCTATATCAGCTTCAATCACTAACGCGTCATTATGGTCTTCATAAATCCCGCGTCGTTCATTGGGACCAAAAGAGATGATTGGTCCTGGTATCTGTGGGCGTCGACTCACACTGGCGACCTCCCACATTTCTGGGCGAGCTGATTTGACATGCTTCTTACGTGCGCTATTGGTATCACCATCCGTAGGTCCACCTGTAATCATGCTTATTCTTCCTTTGTTCCTTCTTATACCATTATGTCCCTGATTTCCTTGCTGCGGATGTCTCTCGATCTGATTCTGAGGTGGATCTCTCGGCGGTGGCGGGGGCATTGGTTGCCTTGGTTCCCCTGGCTCTCTATCTCTGTAAATAACTTCCTTCAAATGCCCGACTTTTATGAGCCTGTCGATTTCTTCTTTAAGATGCCTGCACCTCTCCGTGGAATGACCATAATTATTGTGAAACATACAAAATAAATCCGATTTGGGATTAGTAGGGAGCTGTGTGCGACTTTCCGGCCATTTTATTTCACTAGATATCAGGCGCTCCATGATAGTAAACACCTTAGCCCGCGGATAGAATAGCGGTGTAAAATCCTCATTCCTCCTCCAATTTCGCATATCCACCTCAGGTCTTTCCCTCGCCGCAGGACCCGGGGTTAGGAGTCAGCACACTACCCTTCTGGGTTATCTTCTACCTTCCCTTCTCGACATACTGCCTCCAGTCTTCGTGACCTCCCCACCAAATCACACACGATGTTCCTCCTCAGCTTCTTCTACCTGTATATATTTGTTGCATCTTTCCAAAACCTCATCGTACGTTCACGCCACTTTTTTAACCAAAGACTTGCGTAAGTTTTCCCTCCTCAATCCTTGATGTAAAGCCCCTGCTTTCATTTCGTCCGTAGCGGTGGGTACCTCCAGCGTGGCCTTGGTGAATATGTTGACATATTGCTTCAAAGTTTCATCAGGTCGCTGCACCATAGTAAAGAGAGATTGTGTAGTCTTCGCATTTTGCCTTACGCTGGAAAATTATTTCAGAAAAGCTGCTTGTAACACCTGAAAGCTGGTAATTTTTCCTTTCGCCAATTGATAGAACTATCTTTGGGCGATTCCTCTTAAAGTAGACATAAAAGCCCGGCATGCCACAACATCCGTATATCCATGTAACATCCTCTCATTCTCAAAGAGCTGCAGATGCTTTACCGAATCCGTCACCCCGCGATATCGAAACTCAATTGTCTTATACCCCTTGGGCATCATAGCCCATAATATATCATCTAAAAGGGTGTGTCCTTTATCTTCGTCAAGCTTTTCTCATTCCATCCGCCTTTGCAAAGCTAACAAGGCCTCCTGCATATCTTTGAATGCCTTATTCCCTGGCTCGACCTCATTCTCCCCATTCTCCTCATGGTATTTGCTTCGACTCTTATGTGACTTATCCCAGGATTCACCATCCGTGCTTGAGGTTTGCTTTCCACTTTCACTGGTATGCTTACTATGCCGACCTCGATGTTTATAATGCTTTCGCCCTATTTTCAACTTATTTGCTTTTTTGTAATTATACTTGTGCGATTCCGAGGACGAGGCAGAGCTGAAAGAATCTCCTTGTTTTCGCTTACCCCGACTTTTTCTTCCGCGAGATGATCTCCGAGATAGAGACCGTCCGCTTTGTTTTGTGTTTTTTATTATCGAATCTTCTCCCTGTCCACCATTTGACTTGTCGGCTTTCTCCTTCGGAGTACCCGACTCGCCTGTTAAGTACTTGTTCAGTTTTTCCTATTTTTATGGCGGCACAAAATCGATAAGCCCTTCTAAGAACCCCTTATTGATTTGACAGGGCTTATCTTTGGGTAAATCCTTCCACTCCTTTGTTCCAATGTGAACCGTCTTTTGTGCAATAGCCTCTGGCGTCTCCGCTTTTGGATCTCCTTCAGGTTCCCTTCCATTTTGTTGTTTTGGCGAGGGGGGTGGTGTGCCACCCAAATTTCGGATCACTGGCTCTCCATGGGAAAGTGTCAGTCCGTATTTTATTTGCGCCATCTTGCTCTTCTTCTTCTTCAGTTTGCTCGATCTGGAAGCAAAATCCAAGGTCTTAGGTTGTATGTTTTTATCTTTCCTACTGCGTTTTCGGATTTTCTCACATCTTTTGCTCAAGGACTCGATGTCCCTCTTTCCCATAGACGGCGCCACTTGATAAAACCAAAAGGGTTGGTTACCAAGAATAGGAGTACTAACCTCAAATCTGAGATCAGCGACATGAATAGCTTCCAATTAAGTCACATCGATCTGGTTGATCTCAAAAAAGCCTCCTGGCGACCTAACCAATCCTGCAAAATAGCACCCTCAGCCAAGGAGGTGGACGGCCCCGACGAAGGTCCTCCGATGCTTAAATTAGCGAGTGCGAGTGATAATTTTGAGAGCTTCAAAGTAGCATTAATCAACTTAAAATAAACATAGGCGTGCACCCCTTTTATATAGACAAGAGAAGTGTTCCCCAAACTAGGGTTACCTTCTCCAACCCTAATTCCATAAATATCGTGACCGACTTAGTTTTAGGATTTCTCCTGTATGCTAATTTCCCATAAATAATAAATTACTCATTAAATTATAAGAATAGGCCTGGGCCTGTGATTCTTATAATTCGCTGGGACCCCACAATATCATCCATATTGGCCCATTCAAGCCTAATATTTACAAAGCCCATTAATGAGTGTTTTGTAAGTTTTTGTTTTATATCCACAGCAACGGCGCCATTTTGTTTTGTGTAGTTTTTCTTGGTTTTGAAAGTATAAGGTTCATTTGGCTTGGTATTATCGGAAATCGATTCGATTGACGGATCAAAGTGTTTGTAGCTTGAAGAAATAAAAGGAAAATGAAAATAAAGCAATTAACCTATCTAAACTATACTAGGAAATGAGATTGCAAGTTGGTCGGATGCCTCGGTCGTATGCCTTCAATGAAAATGCAAGCAAAATCAAAAATTAAGCAAGAACAAGCAATATTTCATCAAGTACAAACATGCATGCTCAAGGTACAACCATGCTTGCATGAACATAAAAACTTGAATAATGCAAATTTTCGTAAATTGAAAGCGCAAATAGATAAAGCAATGAAAATAGATGGGAAATTTCAAAATTTTATGGAAGACAACAAGGAACAAAGCATAGATCTAGGATTTAGCATGAAACAAAGCACGAAACTTTATTTCAAAATAAAGCATGTGAAAACTCAAAATCAAGACGATCCAAGACCCGATCTATGATCTAGATGTGTCACTCATCTAGATTCGATAGCCAATTCTTAAGATCTAACATGAATTCAAGGTGCTAAGACAAAAGGTATAAAAATGAAGAAAATGCATGAAACATATGAAATTGCGAGAAGTTAAATGATCTAGGTCACGATCTATGATCTAGATGTGTCACTAAACTATATTCCGTAGATGATTCACAAGATCAAGCACAAATTCTAATACCTAAGGCAAAAAGCATAAAACAAATGAAGAACAAAGCATGAAATTGAAAGAAAGCTTAGTAGAATTAAAGAGATAATCCAAAAGCTTGATTGAAATTGCAAGGAATTAAAAACCCAAGGCAAAAAGCTTGAAAATTCAGTCTAAGAGCTAGAGAGAATGAATCCCAAACCCAAGCTTGGGTTGGAAGGAGGTGAGATATTTTACAAAATGAGAGAAGTCTCCTATTTATACTATGTTTAACTGGGCTAAATTAGCCAAAAAGGCTTGAAACTCCTGGTTTTGACCAAAATTAACCCGTGTTGACCTTCCTAGCCACTTGGCTAGTCTTTTAGCACATTTTGGCTTGATTTGGCTTGACCATAGCTCAAGGTGGCTCGGCCATGGCCGAGCCTGGGCGCTGGTGGCTGGCAGGCTGGGCGTGTGGGCGTGGGTGCTGGGGCGAGAGGTGTGGCGCTGGGCATTGGCGCCGATTTTCGCGAGTGCTGGCGACGCTTGGCGAGAGGCATGGCGAGAGGTGATGGGCAGATGCGCGGGAGCTGTGCCGTGCGCTTCTCGACAGCTTACGGGTGCTGCCTACCGGGCGCTGCTCGGACACTGGGTAACCCAGTGTCGTTTGTGCTGGAGCGGATTTTGGCATCGGTTTTGGCGTGCACCAAGGCTTGGCATCAATTTTGGCTTCGCCTAGCGTGACTTGGCTAGTAATCTTGAATGTTTGCCCATTTGGAGCATGCTGTTGGCGTCAAATTTGGCTTGGAGTTTTTCGTACGCCAAGGCTATAATTTTGGCTCTCAATGCCTTAACCTATAAAAATAGGATTTTAATCATAAAAACCTCAAATTAATTGAAGCCTTTTAACCAATTAAATATAAAATCAACTAGAAAAATGAATAATAACAAAAATAAGAAAACAAAACGAAAAACTTAATCAAACATGACTCAAAACTACTAAAATCGACATTAAACCTTAACTAAAAATACGCGAAAATACATGCAATTTTATGCAAAACAACCACCCCACACTTATCGGTTTGTTCGTCCTCGAACAACGAAAAGAATCAAGAATGTACATGCAATGAACATTATGTAAAAAGAAAAATACTTGTGCTTATCCTTATTAATATGATGGAGTTATCAACATAGACTCGCTATCGTCAAGTATTGCTCGTATTACTCTTTCTCAAATGCAAGCCAAATCGATGGCTTCCTCTCAAAGGAAATTTGAGGGTGTTCGCTCAATTCATTCAAGTGTTTAGCATATAGGACGTGTTTACTGACGCTTCAACGACGAGCGGTCAAATTTTGGCGCCGTTGCCGGGGAGTGACGCGTTTAAATTGTGATTTGACGTATTTTAATATTTTTAATTTTAGTTTTTAAGTTTTGTTTAATTAAAAAAAATATTATTTTCGAAATTAATTGAAGTATTTATTTTCGAAATTAATTAAAAAAAATCAAAAATTAAAAAAATATATTATTTTGGAATGGCAGCGTACTCTCACCAATTTTATGCTTATGATGCTAGGTACGGAATGGAGAGACAACCTTTTGGGCATGACGGATCGCGCTTTAATCATCAATATCCACAATACTATCCTGAGCCATTGGTTGAAAGAAATTCCGGACCATCGCTAGAAGATTTGGTGAAAGCAATGAAGGCTAAGCAGGCTATGGAAAGGATCCCTCCGGTTCGACCATGCAGATTATGTCAAACATTTGATCATGTTACCGATGATTGTCTAACGCTACGAGCTAGGATTGAAGCAAATCGAAACCGGCAAAGAGAGTATGACCCTTATCCTTACGATCCAAGGTGGGGGGACCCTCCAAATTTTCAAAGGGGACAAATTTTTCCGAGACAATATGATGACCATCCCCAAGCACAACAACCGTCCCCAGCCCTCATAAAGATGATGGAGGCCATGATTACAAACACCAAGAAGCTCGAAGCTCAAATGAGTCAAATGGCAGACCACCTAAGGCAGTTAGATGTGCAGTTGGAGGAGCAATATCCGTTTGAATCTGAGGTGAACATGGAGGATGTGAGTGCCATTATACCGTAAGATGTGGAGGAATTCAAAGCTCCGGAGGTTCTAGCGCCTGAGTTGGAGGATGAATACGAGATGGAGGAAGAAGAAACAAGGTGGACACGTGTTGATCATAGTTTGCCTGAGCTTACAAATGATGTTCCTAATTCCATCGTTTCTCCTATCGAAGTCGAGCCTACAAATGATTCCATCATTTATCTAATCGAAGATGAGCCAAAGCCAAAGTTGACGCCATCATGGACCGAGTACCAAGTGATGAAGGAGGATGAGGAGACGTTTGTGCGTGTTGAAGATTTAGAGGAGGTGGTTACTACGATCCTTCCATTTGTGGTGKTGAACGAATCTACTTTTGCCAAATTTAATGAAGAGCCACCACAAGACCGAAAGGATCCAGTCAAGCACCCAACGGAGGAGACGCACGAGGAAGAAATTTTCGAGGAGACTGATGAGCTTCCATTCGTGGTGACGAACGAGACTATTCTTGTTAATATCTATAAGAGGCCACCACAAAGTCGGAAGGATCCGGTTAAGCATCCAACTTTGAAACGAGTGATATTTGAGGAGGATGAAGTTATGGGAATCCCGTTTATTCTAAGACCTCCACCGAAACCCCAATGGAATTGAGGGGTGACACGTCGAGCCGACGACGTTAAGAAAAGGCGCTTGTTGGGAGGCAACCCAATGTTTACATTATTTCTATTTTTATTTTTATTTTTGCATTTGAAGGGATACAAAGCTTGGTTGATTTGGATGATTGGGCATATTTTCAAAAAAAAAAGATCGTCATTGGAACCGAGACCCCTCGACATTTACCCCGGTGATTTCTTTTCCCTTACCCTTCCTGTTTGATTTATTTGCTTGTTCTTGTTTTGTGTTCGCTTGAGGACAAGCTAAAGTTTAAGTTTGGGAGAGTGGGTTATTATTGAGGATATTGTGCTAAAAAATTGGTAAATTTTGAAATTTTTGTGATATTTCCGGGAAATGATTTAAAATGTTAATAGTACTCGCTTGAATTGCTTTGATGAACTATGTTTCGGTTAAATTTTTAGTCGTCATTTGATTTAGAGGTCAATGGTACGCATGTTAGTGCTTTTGTGAGTCATATGTGGGGCGTCAATTCTAGATTATTGCATTTTTGATATGTATTTGTGGTTGCCGTACTCAATATGAGTTGTGTGGGGCCTTGAAGTTGGCGGTTGTGTAAAAATATCTCGTTAGTCGAAACAGAAGTCAATAAATTCCGGTTGGAGTATATCGGCATGGTGTAAGTAGAAAATTGAAAAATCTAAAAGAATTGAGGTGTCGAAACAGCTGCCTATCCGTAATACCAAGTGCAATTCGCTTACAAATTCTAAGGGCGAAATCCAACAAAGATGCTAGTAGCTCAACAAAGTCTATGCACATACTCAAGTGGCGCAATCCAACCAAAATCTCAAACATGGCGGAGGTAAACTCAACAAATCAAATATCAAATCAAGACAATCCTCCTATCCAGCGCCGAATCATTATCAAGTCAAGTCAAGAACGGTAGTGCGGAGCTGCGGGCCTCAATTAAAAACAATAAAAATAAATAAATAAATGGAAGGACGAGATATTTGATCGTGACCAACAATGGATAGAGTCAAACCATTGAATAGCGAGGGGGTACCATAGTACATTGACGTGACGTATATGAAAAGGGGTTGCCAAACTGCTGGGATCACTTGAATCAACACATGAAATGCTTGCGATTTCTAGAAATATAATGGTGTCTAGAGTCCGGATGGGCTCATTTGATCAATTCGAGTGACTTACTTATCTTATATTTATTTTGTGCTTAAATTCTATATGTTGCTTGAGGACAAGCAAGGTTTAAGTTTGGGGGAATTCCAAAATTTGACCGCTCGTCGTTGAAGCGTCAAAAATATTATTTATAAAAGTCATCGACTTTCCTCTACTAACTAGTAGCAGCGGCAAGCAAGGGTCGATCCCACGAGGAGTGTGGATTAATTTGTGATTTTCTTGTATTTCAATCAACTAAGAAAACGGGGTTAAAGAATATTAACTAATCTAAGAAAATTAAATAACTAAATAATTAACAAAAATAATTAAAAACACATAAACGAAATAAATAAGAAAATAAGAAATAATAATAAAATAACTTTCCAGTCCTAGTTCAGTTTCAACCCTCGTTCAATTCATTTAACCAATTGCAATATAAAATCCACTCATCATATGAAACTAAAAACCCTAAGTAACAATAAGCTCTGCTACTTGAATTTTCCCTTACCGTGTATTTAATTAAAACAAACTCTTTAATTAACTCTAATTAATGAACAACCTAGAATAAGCTCTCTAGATTTAATCCACCAACAGCATTAAGAACAAGGCAAATAGGCTAATCTAAGCAATAAACTCATAAGCTCGGTTTATTTAACTTATGTTGTGTTACCCCCAATGATACGAGACAATTAGTTGCTTCATAGAAATAGAGATTACGACAATTACACGGGAAGCAATTCTCTTTATAGCAATTGATAACCAAATCCCTAATCTAGGTGGCCAATCCAAATCAATAATTTGTCAATCATGTCATGAATTTAGCAATCATGATATGTAAACAGAATAACACAAGCAATCTCATATGAAGAACGAAAGAAATACACACAAATCAATTAAAACATAATCTCACGAGGGTTTCAACATCCTTAGGACTAGATAAAACAATCACTCACTAATGGATTTCATTAAATAAAAGAAGAAAAATAAATAAAAGAAGCATAATTCTAAGATAAGAAGGATAAGAAAGCTTAGATCTTGAGTCTTGAGTCTTCAATCTTCAAGCTCTTGATGGTTGGGTGCTTTGGACTCCTTTTGGGGCTTAGAAACCCTAGGATTAATGTTCAAGACATTTTCGAAGGATTATGGGGGTATTTATAGGTGTAGATGTCTTGGAAAACAAGTTTCCTTGTAAAAATAGGTTTTCCGCCCCTTCTATGTCGGTTAAGCACTTTCCATAACTGTGTCCTGCACTTTCTATACCGGTTTCCTCGCAGAAATAGGACTCCCAGCGCCAGGCTGGGCGGGCGCGTGCGGCATGGGCGAGTCAGGGTCGGCAGCGCTCGCCAGGCTGGCAGGCTCGCAGGATACTATAACGGTTCTTGACTGGCAGTGATGTTAGCTGTTTCCTGCTTTCTATAACGGTTGATCCCAGCAATAACCCATCTAGATAGCCCAAAATCGTCTTTTCTTTGCCAATTCGCTAGTTTTGTCTCTCGTTTCCTCGTGAAACTCTTATGCATCATTCTTAAATCTTCAAGTCACCAATTTAGCACCTAATTACTGCAAAATAGATCAAAAATACATAATTGGTGCTCGACTACTCATAATAATAAATATGCGAGAAATAAATAAATAAATATATATATATATATATATATATATAAGAATATTAAGCACATAAAAATATAGGAATTAAACCATTAAATATCGTACAATTTCTCACCTATCATTTACGCTCAAGTCGGTCATTACATGCACCTTGTCAAGATTTCACAAATCGGACGCTCAAAATTGCTCATAGTACATGACCAAACAAGAATCGAAAGAGGTCTTCATTTTGGGTTGTAATGTTGGCTCTTTGGTAAGGTATGGAACATTTGGATATAGTGGCTATCACACGATCAAACGTGATCAATAACACATAAAATCCTAATTTCTAAAACCCAAAGCTTATTATCGATTCACCTTTCCCAATTCACCAAACTCTCATTCGAAACCCTTTCGTATACTCACACGCTTTACCAACTTTATTTCACAACACTTAGAAGCTTTTTAAATTTGCTTCTTTTTACTAAACTTAGCCCTTTTGAATTAGGATTTTCATTTGAACGCACGCTTTATCACTTTTCGTGATTTGTTGGAGTATTATTCTTCTTCTCCCTTTTTTTCTTTTTTATTCTTTTTTTTGTATAAGCAACTCAAAACCTGAAACCCACAATCGATTTCCCTCACATTTCTTGTCAACTAATCATACACTCTTACCTCATAATTTATGAAGATATAAGAGCTAAAATCGAGCTCGACTAACAAGAAACGGGACATAGGCTCAAGGGAGCTCGTTTGGGATTTTTAAAGTAGCTTAAATATATGGATATGGCCGGAACAAGGGGGATATATGTGCCTCGAGGTCATTTTCGAATTCAATCATGTACGAGCAAAATCAAACCTCCTCAATGCCATCTCCATAAAAATGCAAGCAAGCCGATAAATCACACAAGGCTACTCACTAGTTTGCACCGAATTTGGGAGCAAAATCAAAAGAGCTTTTAGAGCGTTGCAATCTTTTCACGAGTAAAATATTGATTAAAGCATAAATCAAATGAAGAACAAAGCATGAAATTGAAAGAAAGCTTACTAGAATTAAAGAGAGAATCCAAAAAGCTTGATTGAAATTGCAAGGAATTAAAAATCCAAGGTAGTACTTGAATCCTTCTTGAGCTTACAAACCCAAGGCAAAAAGCTTGAAAATTTAGTCTAAGAGCTAGAGAGAATAAATCCCAAACCCAAGTTTGGGTTGGGAGGAGGTGAGAAATTTTACAAAAATGAGAGAAGTCTCCTATTTATACTATGTTTAACTGGGTTTTAATGGGCCAAATTAGCCAAAAAGGCTTGAAACTCCCTGGTTTGACCAAAATTGACTCGTGTTGACCTTCCTAGCCACTTGGCTAGCCTTTTGGCACATTTTGACTTTATTTGGCTCGACCATGGCTCGAGGTGGCTCGGTCATGACCGAGTCTGGGCGTTGTTGGGCGCTGGTGGCCGGTAGGCTGGGCGTGTGGGCATGGGCGTTGGGACGAGAGGTGTCGCGCTGGGCCTTGGCACCGATTTCGGCGATTGCTGGCGAGAGGTGGAGAGAGCTGGCGACGCTTGGCGAGAGACGCTGGGCGGATGTGCAGGAGCTGTGTCGGGCGCTGCTCGGCAGCTTGCGGGTGCTGCTCGGACACTGGGTAACCCGGTGTCGACAGCGCTACCCAATGTCGTTGGTGTTGGCGCAGATTTTGGCGTCGATTTTGGCGTGCGTCAAGGCTTGGCGTCAATTTTGGCTTCGCCTAGAGTGCCTTGGCTAGTATTGTAGAATGTTTGCCCGTTTGGAGCATGCTCTTGGCGTCAAATTTGGCTTGGAGTTTGGCGTACGCCAAGGCTAGAATTTTGGCTCTCAATGCCTTTACCTATAAGAATAGGATTTTAATCATAAAAACCTCAAATTAATTGAAACCATTTAACCCAATTAAATATAAAATCAACTAGAAACATGAAAAACAACAAAAACAAGAAAACAAACAAAAAACCTAATTAAACATCACTCAAAACTACTAAAATCGACAATAAACCCTAATTAAAAATACAAAAAAATAACCGCAATTTCATGCAAAACGCCGAGCTAAGAGATAACGCCGAGCTATTAAACCATAAGAGGTCGCGACCCTATAAGAGAACTCATCCTCATACTTCAGGTCGCTAGTCTACAAACCAGCTCGCCCACCTATTGAAAAAAATGTTCCTTCCGAGAAATAAGGTCGCTTACCATAAATCCCAACATATATCGTACGGGGATTTTCAGTGTCTTATCACCCTCGTACCGTTATATGGATTTTAAATGCTTTTGATCTTTAACTAATATGTCCAAGAAGTTTACATATGGGCATCGAATGTCGGCTTCTTTACCCATATCAGATTCAACAAATTGTATAAAGGAGTTAACCCCTTCCAAGTAACCTTAGACCATTTGATTGTGTGCATGTAGCTGTACTTATTCTCCTCTCCAAAAATTACCGATTTCTGATTTGAGGCCAGCAAATCAATCCCTCTTTAAAAGATGAGTATTTCAAATCAACCAATGATAGTTCCAATAATATAAAAAAATAAAAACATCAATGGCTCATTTTTAATTGCAGCTCAACAACAGAAAAAATAATCCAAATAAAGTCCTTACATCAAAAAGAAAAATGGTGAAGAAGAGAAACAATAAAAAAAATGTACAAAAGGAATTGGTTTGCGATAAGATGTACAAAATAAAATATGCTTAGTATTTAAATGCGAGAGGCGCACTAAACACCTACTGTACATAAGGCGCAAAAATTGAAAAATATTTTAACTTTGCTTTTATATTACAAAAAAGAAAAATATAAGGTTATAACTAAATATATTTCACTAAAGCAGTAACTAATTTTTATGATCGAAGTAATTAATATATTTTCAAAGCAGTAATCACTAGTGGAAAAAACACGATTAGCAGCGGTTCAAAACAGGCTATTGTTGGCGGTTTTGAACCGCCTCTGATCGAGGCAACACTTAAAGCCAGATCCACACGGGTAGCGGTTCAAATCGCTAGTTAAAACAGGAGCGGGTGGCAGTTCTTATCTATGAACCGCTACCAAAAGTCTAAACCGGGTGGTGCTTCTTGGTTACGAAGCGCTACAAAAGTCTAATTCGGGTGGTGGTTCTCGTTATAACCGCCACCAATAGTCCAAAATTTTGGTAGCGCTTCACATTGAACCGCGACTTAAAATGTCGAGTTTTTGCAGTGCTTCATGTTGAACCGTGACTTAAAAGTGTAGACTTTTGGCAGCGGTTCTGTTTTGAACCGCCACTTACAGTGTAATTTTTTTTTCCCTGGCTTCAGCACCCAAAAAAATTCCCAAATTTATTATAAATCCTACAAACCAAAAATATTCATAGAAAACATAAATTATCAAAACAAATAAAAAATGTCATAAATATCAAACACAAATCATTCAAGTAAACAACAATATATCATTTCAACCATAACAAGTCAATCTTATCAATATACTCAACAAATGCTTACAATTTAGAATCTAGAATAACGCCAATAAAATATCTTGCAAACACATTTCGAATATTATCGAACTCCAACGGTGAGTAAGGGTCTTGATTCGATCTCCAATCATTAAATTACAAATATTGAAATAAAATATTAGATTTATTAATACTAACTAATCATGACTTGAACTTCTCACTATATAAACATTAAAAACAATAATACATTAAAAATAATAGTGCAGAAAATGGCGGTAAACTCGACAAACAAGTAAACGAAATGAGTAACTACGTTTACTAGGTGGCTTACCTTGAGATTTATTACTTCAACAGGTAATTTGAGGAGATAAAAGAGAGTTAAAAAATCTCCAGCACTCATATCCATGTAGAAAACAACATTCTCGCCAAGTCATCTCCCCTTAAAATCGGGCTTGTAGACGACCTCTCTGTAATGAGGAAACTGTGTCGTAAAATTGAATTTTCCTGTTTCTGTTTGCCGGTTTAGAACCTGAAATCATTACTACATATTTTAAGTATGAAAAAAGAACGAAAGCGCTAAATAAAGTGTTTTTATTAAGCAAATATTGTACATAATATACACGCATTGTTTTAGTGACATCCAAAAAGCTTATGAAATATTCTCGGTTTAACAAACTATTTTTATCGCGGTTAGGCTTTACGGCAACAAGACCACGCACCCCTTTTCGACCACTTACATCTGCTGTAAATCCATCCTGAATAATTTTAAGTTAATAAAATTAACAAACATTAGTTGATTAGTAGCATAAAAAATAAAGGTTAATTACAAAAGTGCACTTGAGGTTTGACATAATTACCAAAAAACTTTCAAAATCTTTTTTAAAAAATGATTTAGTTTTTCTTTTAACTTCTTTTCATAGTAAAAATATTACTTTATCCCCTTAATTTTAACTAAATCAGGGGTGTTTTTTGTAATTTTGAAAATTAGTTGGTTTGTTTTGTAAATTAGGTCAAGCCTCAAGGGCATTGTTTGTAATTATAATAAATAAAATCAAATAAACATAGTAGTACCCATTCTTGGCAATGCAAAATGGATCGCTAAGTCCGGTCTGAACATGGCCACTATGAACACCATTTCTCGTTAAGTTGAATTTTGATTTCTTTAGGACATAAAGAACGGATTTAAGCCATTGGATATACTGTACGGCTCATTTGAAGTGATCACCGTTATATTCATGTACTCCATTTTAGCAATTTCATTCTCACCGTTTATGTTGTTTTGACTGAGCATTATTGAAGTAGCCACCCCGGATAGGAATGAGTCCCACATACAATAATTCTGCAACAAGGCAGTGTTTGGTAAATAAATTGTAAAAATAAATTAATTCGTGTGTGTTTTTCTAATGATGATTACTTAAAATAAATAAATAAAATGTTTTCGACCGTTTACATTGAGAATTTGATCACCCCACCAAGTATAATGAAGACATCAAATTTATCAAAAAGTTTGACTACCTCAGCAAGGTTAACTTGACTTTCCTCAAGAGCTGCATTAAAAGCTCTCTCTTGAACCCCCAGCTTAGACCTTGGAGTTCAAGGAGAATCTGAATCTTCGTGCTGTCCGCGATAAACAACAGTGCCACTAATGGGAGCATCTTATGCTGATGCATATGTGCCACTAAACTGGAAAAATCAAAACATTAATTTCACAGTGGGATCATAACTAATTCTGTTAAGATCAACCTTATGATATTTAATACCTTCGAACTTTGGCTGCTGAATAGAGAGGGCGGCCGAGCTACTCTTGGAGATCGTGCTATCACAGTTTCGGTCCTACTCACATCTTCCTGAATGCCGATAACATTAATAAAATAATATTTTTTAATAATAATAAATTGGAAAGGTCGGACTGACGTCACTGGTGAAGTAGTGATATTTACAAAAACTACCCCTAATGTTAGGAGTATTAATAAAAAAGCCCAGATATCTCTAAAATTTACAGAAAACACACTTGAGGGGTTTGGTTTCGTTTACATTTTGGCCCACCGCTAGTTCACCTGACAGAATTTACTGATGCCATCAAATATTTTACAAATAAAACCCCTCAACTTTTTAAAATATTACAAATAACTCAAACTTTCCGTCTGACTATTTGTAAAATTGTGTAATTTGAGGATAAAATTTAAAATGCAAGACGAAAAATCAGGGTTGTTTGTAATATTTAAAAAATTCAAAGGATGTAATTGTAAAAATATCAGATGACGTCAGTAATTTCCGTTAGCTCCACTAACGGCAGGTGCAAAATGCAAAGCAAGTGTAACCTCAAGGACAGTTTTTGTAATTATCAAAATATTTTATTATTTATTTAAGTATCCAAAATGTGTAATAATGCACATAAGTACATACTTCATGATAATTTTCTTTCCTCGATGAGAGCTCCGATGAAGCACGATGCACAATTCCATTATCTACTTTTTGGGGCTCGGGCTTTCGTTTGGGCTTCCTATCTCTCACCTGAGGTGGTTTTACTACACTTCGAACAGTCCCTGTGCTACCTGGCCCACCAACACTGAAGTCCCATCCCGTATTAGGAGCCACTATGTCATCAACAGATTTAACTGCCCTCACTCAAACTGTGCCATCATCTCCAATCTCTCTGGCAGCCTTAACCGTTCTGGAAGCTTCCATTAATGGCGTTGGACCATTTTCAGTCTCCCCGTCTATTTCGAATTTCGGGCGCCCTCTACAAAGTCAAATATAATAGTTAATTATTTAAAACATCACTAAAGTTTCTATGAAATATTCAAATGTATATATTCATGGTAAAATAAAAGCAATAAATGTACACACCTGATTCTCTCCGAAAGCCTTGGGCTCCTTCGAGCAGTTCTAATAAAATGGTGATTAAGAAGCTCCTTTGCACTGGGCCTCTAATATTGAATAAGAAAAATAAAATTATAAGAGGCAATAAACACACAAAAAATAAAAAATAAAGTTTTAAAAAAATTGAGAAAATAAACAATTATCAAGCATAATTGTGTAGAAGCTACCTCTGCTGGGTTCTTCTTCAAACACAGAGCGACAAATTCTTTCTGAGGACGAGAGAAATGCTCATCTAGCTTAATTAAAAATTAGAAAATGTGAGTTCAAATGGATAAAATACAAATTAACCTAAAATCAGACTATGAAAGTAAGAAACATGTGGTGGATTTTCGCGAGAAATGATGAAAAGCACTCTCATGGGATGGAGATCAGCAAGTGGAGGTTCACCCTTTGCCATCTCAATTGCGGTTATTCCTAGAGACCATATATCAGCAAGTTTCGATCCAAATTACCAAATGTCAGATAACTAGAAGGATTATTACGACAGTAAAGCATATCCACAAATAGTATACCTTCTCATTGCATCCTTCAGTGTTTTGAATAACTTCTGGAGCCATCCAAAATGGTGTTCCTACAAAGGTCTAATTTTGATTGCATTAGCTTGAGAGTTTTTTGATGACTCATTCGTTCCATCTCAGCTTAATAAAGAGCGCGAGTGAGGTCACAATGCAATTCAACCTATTTTTTCTGAAGAAGTTAATGATAATAATAAATAAAAATTATTCATTTTTCATCAAACTACAGAGACCGAGAAAAATAAAGGAGAACACATTACGATCTTTAAATGCGCAATTTTTAAGAAATAGACACAGATTCAAAATGTGGTACCATTCTTCTTGAAGTTGTTCGCGTTAATTGAGCAGAAACACCAAAATCTTCTACCTATATGAAGAAAAAAAAATCAAAAAAAGAAATCCCAAGATAGTATAATAATTTTCGCATATTATAAGTTTATTTAACCAGCCTAATTATTACCTTAACATCTCCATTCCCTGTCAACAAAATGTTTGTCGCTGCCAAAAACATCATGCAAAAGTTACTATTAACATATTAAAGGAAAAGCCAAAAATGGCATACAAGTTAGATCCGATCATTAGGTTTGAACTGTTGTATTTTCCCTAATTAAGAGATTGAAGACTAAGTTTGAAAACTGCAAAAAGGCATTATTAGTGCTTTATTTCAGTGTTTTCGGAAATAAAAAGGATAAAAGATAACCATGTTCAATGTACCTTTAATATCTCGATGAATTTTCCCCTCGTTGTGAAGATACTTAACCGCATGGAGCAAATCGCGTAAAATCCAAGCTATCGAAACTTCATCTAGAGGCTGGTTCGGTTGAATCTACAGAGAAATTCGTATGATTAACTTATAATAAAGTCTGAATATAATACGAAAACAAAATGAATGAATAAACATATTGAAGTAATTAAATAAGGAAAAAAGAAATAATACGTAAATGACTTACCAGATCAGCAAAAGAACCACCAGCCATGTATTCCATTATTATCCTTCGTTTTGTTCAAGTAAGAACAATAATAGTCTGTAATATATGGAGATCGACATTCCGAAAGAACAGCAATTTCCTGTCGACAAATATAAAAAATGAAATAACTAAATAAATTTCAACACGAGTTTATATAGCAAGTGTACCTTCTGGATGTCCTCTATCTCATCCTCCCTGTGAAAAAAAAAACTATTATAAAACGGAGGGGAAAATGGGCATAACTAAAATCAGAGAATTTATTATCATATGATACCATCCCGGATATAATCATGCAACAAAGTTTTCTTATCTCTAAATAAAAGTCGGGGGAGGCAAAAAATATTGAATAATTAACGAATATAATCCTAGAGATAACTCATGCTTTTTCCATCTTAAAAAATAGGCAGAAGGAACATTCAAGCATTTTATAATCGATTGTTGATAGATTAATAGCGCAATTTTATAATATAATTGCACAACTACTCTGAACAAGATGAATGTGTACAATAGACAGGGAAACAAATAATCATTCTTTTTTCAATGATAAAACATATTCTTAAACTGAAAACCCTTTCATTCAACAGAAAAAGCTAAACTAGTAGTGCATAAAAAATAAAAATAATAATAATAATAAAATCATAAGCACCTTAATTCAAACAATCGCAAGCAAAATGAGGTCTCCTTCGGGTATCTGCCAATTTTCCAGTTCCTCATCATTGGAAGGAACCTTTTCTGTTTCATATGTTCTATAGGCAATGGCAACACAGCGCAAACTCCCAGCAGCCATATCTTCAATCGCTTTTTTAAAATTATTAATTACCTGTGAAGGTAATTACCTGCGGGAACAAGCTTTCAGGCTTTATGGCGTGATCAATGGCCGATTCAATTGGTTCGCCCTCTTGCTGCACCGTCCACATATCGAGCCCCACAACCACCGCAATAATCGCACCATCATCTTTAATTTGTTGCCCGTCGGTGAAATCGAAGGCGTCACGAGCCATGGATTGAATCAAAATCTTCATACATCCTATAATCCCGCAGCCTGTGACAAACACTAAACCCTCACACCCATGGCTTGTTGTCGGAGACCACCTCTGCGAACCTCTCTGGCCCCATCATCTTCGTCTTCTCCTTCTCAACCCTAATTTTGAGTTTAAAATTAACCCCAGCTTTGATTTCCTGGCTTCAAGGCTTCAATTTCCCAACTAAAATAAACAATCCAAATAAGTGAAACTCTAGAATATGAAAAAAAAATCAAAGTGAAGCAGTAAGAACTTACAGACCAAAGCCCGACTTTTGAGATACACGGCTTCAATTTCACGGCTTCAAGGTTTCAATTTCCCAATTTCAAGATTTCAATTTCCCGGCTTCAATTTCCCAACTTCAGGTTTCTAGGTTTCAATTTCTGGCTAAGTGTTTGAAGGTTATTTCAATTCTAATTTGGGGCCGCTGCGTTATATTCAACCGACACCAGGATGGGCTTTATTAGTAGCATTTGGGCCGAAACCGCAGCCCAGATTTTTTAAGAACCGTTACCAATAAACGACCAATTATAAGTGGCGGTTTTAGGAAGAATCGCCACCCAAGAACAACATTATTAGTAGCATTTCCTTCCTAACCGCTACCCGTGTTTTTTTATTAGAGTCACTCCCGAAGGGAACCGCGACTTTTAACGAATAACCGCCACCCGAGGGATTTATTTATTTTTTCGTTTAACATAAGAAGCGGTTTATAAGTAAAAAATGCCACTTTTGTACATTTTGTGGCGGTTCGAGTTTAAAACGCTACTTATAAGGCGACAATAATGAAATTCGTATCTGCTTATTGTGACTTATTTAATAAGGCCAAGTAGCATGGTAGGAGTTTTTGTAAGTAATTATGCCAAATTTAATGGATAGTTGTTCATAATAACCCCTTCTTGTTATATGTAATTTTTTCATTTAGTATTTACAAACAGTATCTTGAAGCTAATTTTGTTTTTCTTTTTTTCCTCTTTCTGCAAGCACTCCAACATTGGATATTTTAGCTTCTAAACTTTGTTTGCAAATAATACCTTCTTTTACATTAATCGGTATATATTTAATGTATAAACAAGATTTGGCATGTCAAACAACCTAAAATGATATATTCAGGGACAACTACTAGTTCATATGCCTTTCATCCTTTTATACACAACTCAGATCAACCACACACTAATCATGTGGAATCTACAGCCCTTGATGCTAACATAACACACGCAACACTTAACATACAGGTTTAACAGATTGTTCTCATGTAAAAAACAACTGGCAGATAACGAATAATCCTCCAAGTTATATAAGCACTCAAAATGAATCACCAAGCCTAAATGGTTTTATTAATTCATATAGTAATTATAAAAAATTGTGATCATCAATTTCGCTACCTTTCCAGGTTTTTTTGTTTCTTATTCCATCAACTCATATAAACTCTCGTAGTACATTGGGATTTATTTATTCTCTAAAATCATATTAAAAATCGAAGTGCCCTTCATAAACATAAGTATAAGCAGAGATAATCTCATGAGAGGAATTATCTTCATTGATGATCAAATGAAGTTGTGTCATACATTGTCTCTTATTCCTTGGTCAAGTATTGATCAAACCAAGTGACCTTCCCTATTCCTTTTGGAACTCAAGATTGAGTCAAACTTTTTGTCTTTCAAAATTAAAAATCAAGTTAAACAATGCGCGTCTATGTTTTGAAAACAAGTTCGCCCTCAAGAGAACGGGGTCACAATAGACTGCCAAGTTAAACTGAGTCGATTCTCTCGAGGAGTCAAAATTCAGAATTTAAGAAGTTTATAATAAAGAAAGTCACAAGTTCTAATTCTAAACCCACAATCAAAGGGGGTTTTTGATTTGAGGAATTGAACAATATGAATTTGAGACTAATCTTACAAAGAGGGTGTCAACCTCGATGTAAGAACTTAAAAACGAATCTAGATAACTAATTTATAAACTATTTGAAAACTAAACGAGAAGGTTAAACTACGAATTGTTATTAAAGCATTTCATCGAACATATGAGAAGAATTAGCGAACTTTGGTTATAATAAGATCAATTACCACCCCAACAACCAAATGGAAATAAGGAACTTATCAATTGAATTAACAAACACAAATATGTAAAATCAACTAATTAATTTCATTTACAGAAACAACCAACATGTTCCAACACAAAATATCCAAGAAACATAATGTTCACCAAATAGATTAGCTACGAAATTGAAATAGAGTTAAAGAGAGTAATAAATCCAAACGAACGATTGCTCAATCTTGCAAAGTAAAAGCTAACTAACTCCAGCGATTCCGGAGGAATGGATGCTCTATGCAATGAACCTCGAAGATTGTCACGAACTCTAGATTACTGCGCAAAATGATTAACTATGAAACTGATCGAATGTTTATATCAATTGCCGAGAGGGCTCTAATGAATTGTTCACTCTATAACGATGGTAAGAGAGATGTGTCAGATCTCTCCCCCAAAAGATGGATAATTCCTAGTCTTTTGTAGCTTTCAAACCCCCATCAATGCCCAGTGTAACTGAAAATCTTTTCAAAATCCGAGTTTGTAACGTTTGCATCCGGCCGGATGGTCAGAGGTATCCGACGGGATGGGGGTTTCTGCCAACCAATCCGGTCGGATGTCAAATCCATCCGACCAGATGGTAGTTCAGTAGGTTTATCCGTCAGGTCATTCGATCGGTGCGAGTTTAGAAGATCAATACGGTCGGATGTCAGAACCATCCGACCGGATAAGTGTCCTTGTGGCTACTTTTGGGCGCTGACTTTCTCATTCTCATCTCCCGGATTCGTTAAACGCTCTAGATGCATGAGAAAACATAAAATTCATCTTAAAGGGACCCATTAATGATCGAAAAATCAGAAATTTAAGTAAAAAGCTATAGAATGCAAAACTATGCAAAATAGCTTAATCTTAACTCGAAAAAGATAACAAAAGAACTTAAACATGACTCGAAATATGTACAAAAACATGACAAATACGCACGAATAAACCATCCTCCGCTTTATTGGTTTGTTTGTCCTCAAACTAATGAAAGAATCAAAACCAAGTAAATATGAAAGCAGTTGGACCAGAGAGTCATGTTGTGCATAAAATATAGTTTTGAAAATATAAACATTTTTGCCTAAAGCTCTTCAACTAAGCTTGTGTTACCTTTTCACCTTGAAATCAAAAGAATGTGTCCTCACAAAAGGGAAATATATTATGGTGCACTCATTCGCTCGTGTTTTCCAAAAGGTAAGTGTATACGCTCGGATCAACATAAACATGCATTCAATGACTTGTGAAAATCAAAAACTCGTAAATCGCATATGTGTGCACGTTTAGTCAAGAATCAGATTAGGACTTTCTAGGGTTATAATGTAGGCTCTTTGGTAAGGTATGTCATATATGAAGATGAGTGGCTAACTTTTGAATAAACAAAATCATTAACTCACTCAATCAAACATTTAAAGCACAGAGCAAATTTCTGCTCCTCATTCCTCCCAAAACAACCATGTAACGCTATTTCCAAACTTTTATAATTAAGGTTTATTCTTAACCCAAAACCCAAACTACCAATACGTACTCGCCTTTATAAATAGGCTTTATTCTTAACATATGGATGATCTTATGAACTTAAGCAACCTTAGTTATATATATATATATATTTAAATGCTACTAATTTGCAAACGCCACTAATTTCATCCCAGCAATTGTCAATCTCAAGAGACCAATTATAAGTAAACTCTCAACTCAAAAAATTGACTGAAATAAGAGCTATAATTATGCTCATGGATAACAAGGAGTCGGAATAAAGGCTCAAAGAGGCTTATTGGGAATTTATAGTAGTTTTTATTTCTGGATATGGCCGGAGTCGGGTTTTTATATGTGAATAACGTCATTTCCAAAACCAGATGTACACATGCGACTTTTAGAGACTTCACAAAATACTTATCGAATCAAAGCGTGAGATGTTGATAAACACACAAGGCTCCTTACTAGGGTTTTATTCAAAATTTTGAAAGCAAAGTGATCGAGTTTTTAAGAGCTTCGTGAAATTGCTAATGGCTGAGTGTTGTTTTAAATAAATATAAAAGTAGGTTTTGAAAAATTTTACACATAAACAAGCTCATAAGAATCTCATGACAATTCATACAATACGTAATTCCGACAGGCAAGCCAGTACAAACACAAATAAACAAGGGAATGATTTCAACGTACGTTGACACAAAACAAAGACTCAAACATAACTATTTGACCAAAACGACTAGAACTATGTATGCATAAAATGAGAACAGCAGGTTTCACCACAATCCGGTCGGATGTGGTATTCCTCCAGTCGGATGGTAATACAGTTTGTTTTGTCCAACCGGACACCTGTTTTAATCCGGTCGGATGAAAATACTAACAAGGAATCCAACCAGTTACCTGCACACATCCGATCGGATGGTGCTGCAAAACGAAATCTGACCGATTACCTGTAAAAATTTGATCGGATCTCCCCCCCCCCCCCCCCCCCCTATAAACAAATATAAGCAATCTTCTGGTTGCTACCGTAAGAATCAATTATAGGGGAGCAGGAGAATTCTAAATAAGTAACATGCGAATAATCAAGTCAAATAGTTAATACAGACACTCACGCACATAACACAAAATAGAAAAGTCAAATAGAAACACAACTGTTACAAATGAAAAATAAAAGTTTGGATAGAAATCGATACAAATTGGGGCATGGGCCCGCCTACTGGTTCATGTCGTCCGGAGGTGGAGGTGGTTAACATTGTTCTAGACACATTAGACGCCTGTCGATAGAGATGAGGTAACCGTGGTTAGCCTCAATGTTCTCGTTTATCCAAGCGAGATTTTTATTAATCTCGGCCATGTTGGCGTCCAATCTCTCTAGGGTACTCTGAAATGTCCTGGATCCTTGCATCGGGCTCATGCCTCCTCGCGCATTTCCCAAGCATCTTGCCGAGCATCTCTCGCATAAATATCCTGATTTAGGCTCAGTTGCCTCATTTGCTCTATCATGCTCTTCTAGAAGTCTTGCGTTTGCCTCCACTGCGCATCGGAGTAATACTGATGATCACTCCCTCTGCTCCCATAGGCACTAATACCATTGTATTATCCCCCACCATAGTCTCCGTTGTAGCCACCGCCATACCCGAGTCCTCGCCACAGTCACCGTGCTCGTAGCTTCGGAAACCCGTGTATCCATCTCCTCCGTCCTCCTCGTCTTCATCTTCCTTTTCATCTTCATCGTCTTCACCCTCGTCATTATATCCCAAGAAGGTTGGGATAGTCACACTTTGCCCATAGTACATCCGACTCTTGACCTACATTGGTACACTCGGATATTCTATGTCAGCGTCGTAGGAATCACAGTTGTGGTAACGGGTGAGCATGGTGATGAAACTGCCAAGTGTGAGCTTAGCTGATTTCTTGTCGTGCACTCACTACACGTTCTCGATGGCTACCTTAAAAAGTGGATAAAGGTTCGTGTTGTCCCAGTGGGACGCGATCCACATTGATTGCAGCTCTACAGAGGATATTCTGGTCATGTCCTATTTCCCCAAAAAGACTTAGATGAGAAATTTGTACGCTAAGTACATGGCATGGGATCGAAAGGAGGTGGAGTGGAAATGGCATCCCGGCTCGGGTGCTTCTCCGGTGAGTTTGGTCCACCACCTCTTTTTGTCGTATTCCTCATGCTGCACTAATTCATCCGTTTCATGCTGAATGCCAAAAATCGAATCGAGGTCGGCCTTGGTGGTGTGGCAGAGATAGTCATGGAGCCTGCAGTTGAAAGAGCCATCGGTGAGAAGTTTGAAAGTTGTGAAGAATTCGAGCATTAACATTCAGTAACCGGGTACCGAAACTTCTGCCCATTTATCCAATCCAAGTGTCGTTATTCACATTATGATATTTTGAGCGACCTTCTCTCCTTGATCGGAATTCTCTATCCAAAAGTTGACATTGAGGTGATGCGGGGCATAAACGTCTCAGGCGATTAGGGACTTGAACAAAGTGACTTCCCTTTCGTCCTCGAGATTAAACGGTGCTAATCCTCCCCCGGTATTACTCGATCCTTTCCTTGGTTAACTCCCTTTCGTTTTCTCGTATTGTTTCCCCGCTTAGAACGAGATCCGAAAGCCATTACAAGTTTAGAAAACTAGAAATTAGGTCAAAATTATCTTTTGGGCAAATCGTCGAGCACCTTTTGTGCGACTCAAAAACAATCCTCAAAACTTGCTCAATTGCTTGAAACCAACAACCCTCCTTAGATTTCCCTGCAATTCAACTCCCAAACAGTTTAATGAAGTTGAGTGTTCAAGCTATTATACCCTGTAGAGAGAGAATAGTCGTGTTTGATGTTTAGGGTAGGTGGCTCAATTAGTCCGGACAGATGCAATTGTAGTAATTGGATTCTCTGGTCGGATGCGTGTTGCTTGGCGAGTTCCTGCGATTTGTGGAGTGTCAATCCATTCTTTTGGCTACAAGAAATTCGAGAGAGAGAGTATTAGGTTTTAGAGTGAAAAAGAACCAAAGTGGGGGGGGGGGGGGGGGGGGTGGATCTTATAAAATGCAGAGACGTCCGGTCGGATATAGCTTTTATCCGGTCAGATGGTTGTCCAGTGTGTTTCATCCGACCGATCATCATCACCCATCCGGTCGGATATTCCTCCAAGAAGCTAATCAGGCCGAACAATGCTCCAATCTGGTCGGATCGTCCTGGAAATGGATTTTCTAAATTTTTTTTGTATATATATATATATATATGCTTGACCCTGCAAAACTCATGAAGCATTAAGTAGCTCGAGTGGAAATAACATTACATAGTACGAACACAAAATCATTATTATATCAATTCGTGAGGAGAACAAAAACAATAAAAATTCAAAATAACAAAGATAAACAAACCCAAGTCTAAAAAATAAATGAAATAAACAAGCTAACTAGAATGAACTAATCTAATAATTATCGGAGTCTTTGGAACTAGAGTTCAAGGGTGTTCCATCGAGTGTATCGTTAGAATTCTCAGAACTAAGCATCCGAGGGTGGTTTAGGCCCATAAATCAAATCATTGAGCTTCTCGATCTCTGCAGTAAGCTTGATAATTGTGGTATCCGCCTCCACCAAGTACTCCTCTAGTTTGACGGTATCAAGAACAAGTGACATTTCTCTAAATAAAAAGTCATCATTCTTAGACGTCAGATCTTGAATCTTCTCTTTAGCTTCGTCCAATTGACTCTGTATCTCTTCCATGGCCTTCTCATGATCTTGTCTTCTCACCCAACCATGCTCCAATCCTGTAGGTGATAGCATGTTGCGCTTCATCTTTGCTTGTGAGGTGTAAGGAGAATAAAACTTGTATCGGGGGTGATCAAAACGTGGAAGGAGTTTGAAGAATGTACAAAGAAACAGAGTTCCCAAGGAAGGTTTATATATGTATCAAAGTCTTGGAAGAGTAAGGAATCCTAAGATCTTTCTTAACCCAAAGAAGGGTGGGATGTAGTAAGACTTTCCTAATTAAATCAGAACTCCCAAAAGAAAAAGGACTCCATAAAACAATTAATATTTACCAAGATTCTTACCATGACTAAATTACCTTGTGGGAATAACTTCCCAAAATTTGCCTCCAAAATCGTTCGACCAATATAAATCAGCAGCGACGTCCGGTCGGATGGTGAGGTCATCCGGATGGATGATTCTCCAAAAAGCTAACCTGTCCAAACTCCTGCTCTCGTTCGGTCAGATGGTGAGGCAGTATACTTGGTCCGACCAGAGATCTGCATCTATCCGGTCGGATGATTCTCCAAATGGCTTGTCTGACTGCTATATACACCAATCCGACCGGATGCTTCTCCAGTAGGTTTCGTCCGGCCGGATTCTCTTCATATCCACCGGATTGTTTGGGGTTTCTCAATAAATTCTTGTACACTTAACACACCGTTTATCACATCTATCCAACTCCAATTAAAATCACAAGAATATGTACAAGACTAAGGAGAAAAATGAAAAATGAAACAATACTATGGACAAAAACAACGAAAACTTGGGTTACCTCCCAAGAAGTGTAACTTTTAACATCTTTTGCTCGACGATACCTCATTTTAAATTCATGAATCCCGAGGTGGGTCGTTCAGTAGCACCACTTCATGATCACTCATTAGAATGGGTCCTCCGTGATACAACTACGCACGATGCCCATTGACTTGAAAAGTAGAGTCACTTTTCTCATCGTACAATGTGATAGCCCCAAACTCGTTGATATCTACGATCAGGTACGGGCCACTCCACGTGGATCTGAGCTTTTCAAGAAAGAGTTTGAAATGGGAGTTGAAAAGTAAAGCTAATTTCCCAACCTCCAAATCTTTTGGAAAAAGCTTCTTGTCATGCTTTTCCTTAATTTTTTATTTGCTCGTCTAGACCATCTCATAAGAATCATTACGAATCTCCTCCAACTCTCTCAACTCCAACTTACGATACTCTTCTATTACGTTGAGATTCATGTTCAATGTTCGTACATCCCATCTTGCCTTGTGCTCTAACTCAACCTGAAGGTAGCAAGCTTTTCCGTACACTAGCCGAAACGGGCTCATGCCCAAAACTGTCTTATGAGCTGTTCGATATGCCCACAATGCATCCACAACTTTGTCGCCCAATCTTTGTGGTTTGGTTTCACCGTCTTCTCCAAAATAGCTTTGATTTGTCAGTTACTCGTCTCCACTTGTTCTGATGTTTGTGGATGGTAGGGAGTCGCTACCTTGTGCCGCACTCTGTATTTGCTCATCAATCGGTCGAATGCACGATTGCAAAAATGGCTGCCACCATCACTATTAATCGTCCTTGGCACTCCGAAATGACTGAAATGTTTTCTTGGACGAATTTGAGCACGACATCAGAATTAGCTTTTCGGGTGGGAATTGCCTCCAACCACTTTGACCCATAGTCGACTCTGACAAGTATGTACTCGTACTCTCCACTTTTTAGAATGGGACCATGAAATCTATGACCCACATATCAAAGATCTCGAAAACTTGATTTGGCATCAACGGCATCTCATCCTTCTTCCCTATTGTGCCTGATCGCTGGCAGTTGTCACATATCTTGCAATACTGGTAAGAATCGGTGAAGAGTGAGGGCCAATAGAATCCAAATTGTAGGACCTTGAATGCCGTCTTTTAGCTTCCGGAATGGCCTCCCTCATCATGGTAAAACCTCAGAATTTTAGTCTTCTCTTCGTTCGGTATGCACCTCCGATAAAGTCCATCCTTGCAACGTTTGTACAAGTACGGGTCATCCCAAAAAAAGCTCCTGCATTTGAACAAAAATCTCTTCCTTTCTTGGGTAGAATGGTGGTTAGGGATAATATTGCATGCAAGGTAATTAACAATATCGGCATACCAAGGATCAAAAGCATTATCGATAGTGTTAGCATCCCCATAAGGAAAAATGTCATCAACAAAATTCTGCTTGCTAGACTCTATCTACAAACAAGCGAGACAAATGATCAGCCACCACATTTTTACACCCTTTTCTATCCTTATTCTCAACATCGAATTCTTACAAAAGGAGAATCCAACAAATCAACCTTGGCTTACTTTGGATTTTAGCGAATAGGTGGCGTAAAGCCGCATGATCGGTATGCACAATTATTTTAGAACCAACAATATAAGAATGAAACTTATCTAATGAAAACACAACGGCAAATAGTTCACGTTCAGTAGAAGTATAATTGTGTTGGGTGCTATTTAACATGAAACTAGCATCATAGATGACCCTTAGCAACTTATCAACATGTTGCCCTAAAATAGCCCCCAACGCGTTGTTTCTACCGGAAAGATATGCCCTGGAAAATGTCGACTTCTTTCCTTGAAAGATATTCCAACCTGCTCCAACAAAGACACATTAGAAAGGACCACCAGAGGATTTTCGGTGGTAACCTCTCTAATGCTTAAGTCAGTTAAGTTGTAAATTCTCAGATCTATGAAAGCAAGAAGAATGCTTGAGATTGCGTACCTCTCAGCTTCGGGGGCTTAGGTATATATATAGTTTCCTCATCGAGTGGGGCTCTTCCAAGATCCCGGAAACAGAATTTTCGTGAATCTCGGGTCGTTATACAGAATGCTTAGATCATCCCATCTTCCTCTAGGAGAGATTAGATCAGGAAAGTGCTAGATCATTCTCTCTTCCTCCAGGAGAGGTTAGATCAGGAAAGTGTTCAGAGCGAATCAGATCAGGAATCCTCTTCTCTAGTTCCTGAACCGAACCTCACAACTTTCACACAACAAGAAAATTGGAAATTATCAACGGATTTTTCCGTTGCTAATAAGTTATTTCCGTTGCTAAATTAAAATAGCAACGGATTAGCAACTGATCAAATCCGTTGCTATAATGCTCGTCGCTAATTATTAGCAACGGAAATAATGTCCGTTATTAAATAGAGACAGAAAAATATATTTCTAATTCGTTGCTATTTAGCAACAGAATAATCCGTTGCTAAATAGAGACGTAAAGTTTGTCTCTAATACCGATTTTTAGCAACAGAATAATTCTGTTGCTAAATAGCAACGAAAAATCTGTCTCTGATTTGGATATTTAGCAACGGAATAAATCCGTTGCTAAAATAGAAACTCTATTTTTAGCTATTTTAGCAACAGAATAGGTCCGTTGCTATTTAGCAACGGACATTCTATCTTGGAAATTTAGCAACGGAATTAATCCGTTGCTAAAATAGAAACCCCAGTTTTAGCAACAGAATTGATTATCAGTTGCTAATTTTAATGTATCAAAAACAAACCTTCTTAATATTTTATATTTTTACCTGTAACCAAATATTTTTAAAACAAATACTAAATCACCAAATATACTAGAAAATATCTCAAATTTAACTCAATACAAAATGACAATTAAAATATTGTCAAACGGCAAAGTGACAACATATCCAAAATACAAAGTGACAAACAAAAATAATGTCAAATAAAAAGTCACAACATTTATAATGCCAAAAGATAAAATGATAATATCCTAAATGTCAAACGTCAACATCCAAAATGCAAAACGACAAGCGAAAGCATGTTGGAGGAAATGTCATTGTTGCGGAGGTGGTCCACCTTGTCGGTGAAAAAGCTCCATCATTTCTGCCATTTGCGCCTGCATCTCCGCACGAGTAGCACGCTCCGCCTTTAAAGCCTGCTGCAAATTGGCATCCCTCTCAGCCAACTGTTGTGTGAGAATCTCTACCTGAGTTCGTAGTGCTGCCGTTTCCATGTATGATGATGTCGCAGAGGAAGAACTAGAATGCAAGTCGACATATTTATGCTTCACATTTTACTACCAGTTCCATACAAGCACTGCTTCTTCACCCCGCCTATTGTACTTACGAAAATCTTAGTCACATCCGCCTCCTCTCCGACCTCCTCGGCAGCAGATATACGAGATTCGACATCCGCCTTCAAAAATAAGTTTTATGGACATCACAACACTATCAATATTAATTAAAACTTGAATAATAATTTAAGTTTATAATATACTTACAGCTATTTTTTAGATTTCTCGTCAATATACGTCCCATCTTTTCTCATATGCAAGCCGATAAAAGTATCAACCACAGTTGGGTCCTTCCCATGCTCATCTCGCTGCACAAATGTTCAAATAAATTCTAAGATACTAAATTTGGGCTCGATGAAAAAATGTTAATGCACATTAACAATTCTATTAAAAACTTAGATTGTTTATTTTATGAAAACTTGCATATAAAATCAAGATTTCAGTTACCAAAAAAATCTCTCTCTCTCTCTCTCTCTCTCTCTCTCTCTATATATATATATATATATATATATATATATATATATTCAAATTATACTATATTACTATACTTAATTGTGAAATTATCATCCAATACAACCAAATTCTTTTATACTAAACGGTTTTGTGAAGTAAGGACATTGGTATTTATCATAGCATTATGGTGCATAAATAATTAGGTGATATAGGATCATCATTTTTTATACTTTCCTACTCTCAAGAAACATATCATTGCGGTAGCTCATTAGAAGAATAGAAGAATATTGTAACGCGTGTTTTACTTCAAAAAATTAACAATTAAAAAGATATACATAAAATTAAAAGTTAAAAAATTTCAAAATATTAAATTACTTACATATGCCTTCGTATAGGCAACAGCCAAGCGCGATCCACCCGTGTGCTTCGAACATCCAGTACCATCTCCTAGACTCTCTCCGCGTCGGTTCTTACTTGCCTGTTTTGACTTCGCCTCTACTTGGGGATCAACTAACAGTCCCATGCCTCCCTAGATACAAATGTTGGTCTACTAGAAGTGAATCTGAATTCAGATTTTGCCTTCGACACCATGCCTCCATAACGATCAGCGGCATGCGCAAAAAATAACCCCTTCACAACATCCGTCGAATACATCGGGTCCTAAGTGTACACTTTCTACAAAAAGAAAAAAAGACAAACATGTTAATTAAAGTTGAGAGAATGAACCAAACAATGGTAGGACAAACCAACATATAACTTAAGACAAATATACAGGAAAAAATTCTGAAACTTTTTTATTTTGTAGAATCAGTATACAATTATATTTAATAGATAAAGATTAAGATTATATAACCTACAAAATTAAAAACTTACAGTCTAAAATGAAAATATACCTGAAACTCCTCCCAGTATCTCAATTTAAGGTCGTCTGGAACATTCTTCCAATTATAGCCTTCTGTAGCTATCTCGCTTTGCATTATTTTTATGATCTTTCTAATTATGTTATCACGCATCAACCTAAAAAGGACACATTATCGTAGTTAACAAGTTCATAAAAAATAATAGTTTTTGAGATAGCAATTTTCATTTTATCCAAATTTACCTTTCAGCCTCGACCCAACAAACTTTTTACCCCATGGCCATCCTTCAAAAAGTCTAGAAGAGGAAGATGAGACATCTACATTGGAATGAGTCGCCGAAACATCATTCATCACCGGTATAGCATTCGTCGCCCGACTAACATCCACCTGTGGCAAAGATGAACCACTTTCACCCAAATCCACCCCATCAACAACAGGTATAGATGCAGACGCTGAGGATGAAGGCATCGTCGGATTAGAAGTAATATGCGGCACATCTCTGGGTCTACATCTTCCTCTACCACGTCCTCTCATCACTTGAATGAAAAACAACAATAATAATAACAATAAATTAGTGACAATAATAATAATAACAACAACAACAACAACAACAACAACAACAACAATTATAATAAGTACAAAACACAAGTACTAAAATGAATGAAATAAGCATAGAAATGTACCCAATTGTAAACAATATACAACTAAAATTATATCAATGATTAACCTGAATCATCACTCTTGTCTGTTTCTTCTTTTAGATCCAACTCATCCCCAGTCTCATCTACATCATCTCCAAGTTCCATGACATCATCAATCGAATCAATCAAGGGGACTTGGTCATCTTCATCTACTACTACTACAACGGAAGCATGATTTTCTATTGTTTCCTCTTGAAATGAAGTGGGTACAGATGATTTGATATAATCTATCTTAGACCTAGCTTTAATCTTATAAACTGCCACCCATCAATCTTGTCGTGTTTCAAGCTTGGATACGTACAATAGTAAACCTGTGAGGCTTGAATGGCTAGTACAAATGGTTCATAGCCATTAAATTTACGTCTATGATTAATATCTACGAGCTTATGCTGTGGATCAGCCTTTGTGCCCATATTTGTTGGATCGAACCACTCACACTTAAACAAAACAATGCTTCTCGGTGACGATCCAGGAAAATCAAGACGCACAACTTCCAAAAGACGCCCATGGTAATCGCTTTCATCTTCATTGTAAATAGCACCTTTAATGCATACTCCACTATTCATCGTAGATCTTCTCGAACCATGTTCAAGAGTGTCAAATTTAAATCCATTCACTTTATAGCCTGAATACGTAGCAACACGTCTAAATGGGCCCTTGGCGAGATCCTTTATGTGATTATTGGTCACATTCTTCACAGGGTCATGCACCTATTAATAAAATTAAATAAATTACAATTGTTATTTTTCTAAGGAAAGTATAAATGTGTTATAAAAATAGATATCCAAACTTACATAGTTCTTGAACCACTCAAAAAAAAACTTTTTTCCAATTTAGAATTAAATCGTGCATCTGAAATAGATGGTTCAGCGCGATATATATGCTCGGTGTATATCCTTCAAAAGGTCAGATTATTTTAAAAAATAAAATCTAAAATTAAAAAAAATCCAGAAGGTTTGATGCTATAATAAAATAATACGTACTGAATATATGGTTGCACTTCATCACAATTCAATAAAACATACGCACGAGCTGCATTCAACTCCTCTTCAAGCAAAAATCTACTTGTCTCCGCTCCAGCAGCTTCACCCAAATTCTTGAATATTGAAATACAATCTTCAGGCTCATTTATATCTCCACATTCAATGACATTTCGAGGCATGGTTCGTCGATTAGTGCTAACGTGGTCCTCAAAGTAATATGATGCAAATGTGGTAACTTCCTCCACCAAATAAGCATTAGCTATAGATCCCTCGACTCTTGCTTTGTTTTTCACATTATTTTTCAACTTACGAAGAAACCTAAACAAGTTTCACATTCGTAAAGAATTGATGTGCGAAATATAATTGGAAAAAATATTAATTGAATAAGCATAATAATATAATATAAATATATCACCTCTCAAATGGATACATACCTATATTGAACTTGACCTGCGATCCTTGCTTCATAGGGCAAATATACCGGTATATGATCCATTGAATCGAAGTGTATAACATGCTTTTGGAAACTTTCCTGTGACACTATCACCTTTCAATTCACCTTTCAATTCAGGTCGACGACAGTAATCATTCAGCTCCTCTCTAGGTTTAGACGTGCCCTTCATTTTTCTTGGGACATTCATTACAGTGTTAAACACATTGTCAAAAATGTTATTTTCTATGTGCATAACATCTAAATTATGTCGAATTAGATTAGAGCTCCAGTATGGAAAATCCTAAAATATGCTTCTTTTCTTCCAACCACAACTTTTACAAATACGCTCATTCACATTAGCCGCCTCTATTTCAGTGACTTACCGGAGACCTAATGATTCTATTTAAGAAAGAATCTCAGATCCTGATCGAACAATTGGAGGTTCAATTTCAACTGTTTTTGTTTTTGAAGTTTCTCCTATTTCTCCGAAATATGTGATCGGCCTCAAGGAACTTTCGATGATTGTCAAACCAGGACTGCTTCTTGCTGCACCCTAATGTAAATGCATCTGTATGTTCCATGCAGTAAGGACAAGCTAACCGGCCAGTTGTGCTCCACCCCGACAACATTGAATATGCAGGAAAGTCACTAATTGTTCACATAAGGGCAGCTCGTAATTGAAAGTTCTGTTCTTTTATATGTCATATGAAATAGAACCTACTTCCCACAATTGATTCAATTCTGCAATAAGCAGTTGTAGGTAAACATCCAGCCTATGCTTAGGATTTTTAGGCCCCAGAATCAAAACAGTTAAGAACATGAACTGTTCTTTCATACACAACCAAGGAGGTAGGTTGTAAGGAGTAAGAATCACTGGCCACATGGAATATTGTTGACCAGAATGACCGAATGGCTGAAAACCATCCGTAGAAAGACCTAGTCTTACATTTCGACTTTCGGCTGCAAAGTCTGAAAAAGTCTCATTGAAATGCTTCCACGCAGGGGAGTCCGATGGGTGATGCATTATACCATCATCCACTTCATGCTCGGCGTGCCATCTCATGTCATTAGCTGTAGCATTGATGCATACAATTGTTGTAGTCGAGGAGTCAATGGAAAGTAATACATCTTTGAGTATGCTATGCTAGTATTTTGTCGCTTCCCATTTCCAAGTTGAGATTTTTTAAACCGAGGATGGTTACAAAACTTGCAGGTTGTTAAAGTTGAATCTGATGCCCAATATATCATGCACCCATTTTTACAACAATCAATTTTCTCCACCGGTAGCCCCATGCCTCGCAATGACTACATTATTTTCAGGTACAATCTCCTTCATCAACTCAGAGATTCGGTCATAACACTTGTTAGACATACGGTTCTCCGATTATATGTTCATCAATCGAGCTGCTAGAGAAAGTTGATAGTGTTTCTCGCACCCAGGCCATAGCGGTTTTTTTGCAGCCTTTAGCATGTCATAGAAACTTTGCACCTGGGGATTAGGTGACTCTTCGACTTCAATGTTATCATTATTACCCATATTAAAACGTGGACCAGCAACATCTCTAACCATAGTGGTGTACGGGGACGTTTCTAAATCAGCCACATATGTGGTCGTTGTTTCTGCATCAGCCACAGATGATGGCCCACCGGCATTGATATCATAATTTCCAACAGACCTCGAATTTTTTTCCCCATGAGACGTCCAAACAAAATAATTCGGCACAAACCCGAGTGTTCTTTTACGCTTTCTGCACTCATGTATCTTCTGTTTTGACACCTAATCAAGTTACATGGACACCTAATGTTTGTATCATCCATCCATCTAGGTTGATTGATAGCAAACTCAATGAAGGATTCAAGCCCCCTCAACGAACGACGACAGTAAAAAGCTATTTTACATCCATTTATACATCCAACTACAATCGGAACTCATATTTTGGAATTTCCTAAATCAAACATAAACTATTAGGAAATGGTGCCTTTGGCATTCCATCTTACGAAAAGAAATTTGTACCTTATTAGCCATACACATATATGTTACATAAGAAAGTTATGTCGAGTGGAAAAGTGGAAGGCGAAAGAAAAAAGCTTACATAAACATATTCTATAATTCAAGAAAAAATGGTAATTCTTAGGGCAGCTGATGAGAAAGAATGAATAAATAAGATCATCTATCTGGCTTCGTAAAGCATGCAAATCCCTGATGCAGAAATGCACTCCAATTCTAATAGATCTAGATAATTTTTGGAATTAAATAAACCAGTTTTGATTGATTTCTACATAAAAATTGAAACAAATAAATTCTCTTACCAATTCCTATTGTGGAATTACCAAACTAGGGACAGTTCATTATTATTAATAATAATAATAATAATAATAATAATAATAATAATAATAATAATAATAATAATAATAAGTGAGATTGCCATCATGGTCTCAATATTTTAAACAAATTACTAATTAGTAACACTTATCATATACTGTTGACATCAAAATCATTTTTCTTCAAAAAAAAAACGAAATCAAGCTCCTGTAACTCAGATGGCAATTCTCTCTCTATCATTAGAACTTGATATTCAAGTTTCTCCATGTCAAAATCACAAATTTTCATCCAAACCATACTAAGTTCCGGGAAAATGAACTTTTTCGTCCTGTAAGTTGGCCTACTTTGCAATTTAGTCCTTTTTTTTGGCCTATTTTTAATTTCATCCGTTTTCTTTTAATTTTTTTGCAATTTCATCCGATTGTCGCCGGACGAACTCAATTTCATCGGAATTTGCTGATTAGGCGCTGACTTGTGGTGATTAGGCGCTGATTAGGCACTGACTTGTTGGAAATTCAGCCACGTGTAAATAACTTGCTTTTTTTCCAGCAAATAAGACAAAACCATATTGGGGTTAATCTCTGGCAACATCACCGTCTTCATCAAACTTCTGTGCCATCTTGAGTTTATTTCTTATGGACGGAAAATGATAAACTCTACAAAGCAAAGGCAAAGAGTAATATGCATGTACAGAAATAACAAACTAAAATAAAATTTAGAAATAAATATACATCGTTAAAATCCCAATTAACACAAACTCTGCGCAAGAAATAATTCGATCACCGAAATTAAATATATATCTCAATTGTTCAAAACCAAATTTGTGTAATCTGTAGAATCAAAACAAAGCCTAGCCACAAAATAATAATAAAAATCAAAACCCAGAATCAATAAGAACACATAATCACAAATTCGCATGAAGGGTGCGAAGGTTAGTAAAAAATAAAGTGTTCGTGAACTCTGGAATGTCGAGAAAAGAAAATCCCATTGAAACGTACCGATCAGACGAACAGAGTTCTGGAAAACAAAGGATTTCGCAGGCAACCAGCGAAATATTTGAAGAATCAAGTAAATTACAGAAAAAAAGAGAGAAAAAACGTAGTGAAAAAGAGAGTGGTAAATTGGGAGAATTACCATTTGCAGCCAACGACGGGTCTAGTACGCCGTCGATTCCGTGGACGGTGAGATGCGCGTCCACGAATAGATCTGGCTGGCGTATTTTGACGGCGACCATTGGGTTCTTATACGAAATCGAAGAAATTGAGATCTCGCCGCCGTACGGGCTTCTGGAAAGTTAGAGGTAATTGTTGTGGGGAACTCATAGCAGTCATCACGTGAGGAGAGGGCGGGCCACGCAAGGGTGAGGGGTGGCCTGATGGTGTGGTAGAGGAAAAGGGAGATGGAGGATCACAGCGGCGGACGGCGGCTGTTCAGGAACTTGGCGGCATCGGGGGAGAATGCGAAATTCGGCGGGTGCGAGGAGAGTGCCGGAGTCCGAGAAGATGGAACAAGGTAGGTTTTATTTTTATTTTTTATTTAATTTAATTTAATTATTTATCCATTTCTATTCTCTTTTTTCTGAATCAGTTTGAAAATTGTGGGGAAGATGATGAATTTCCATGTGGTCGAATTTCCAACAAGTCAGTGCCTAATCAGCGACTAATCAGCACAAGTCAGCGCCTAATCATCAAATTCCGATGAAATTGAGTTCGTTCGGCGACAATCGGATGAAATTGCAAAAAAATTAAAAAAAAACGGATGAAATTGAAAACAGGCCAAAAAAAAGGACTAAATTGCAAAATAGGCCAACTTATAGGACGAAAAAGATTATTTTCCCCTAAGTTCCCATGACTCAAATGGAAATTCTCTTCAGATAGCTTAATCGGAAGAAGCTAATGCATTACAAAGTATTTAATTATTTATACGGTGTGCTAACAAAATCTACGCAACTATCATAAAGATCATATCAGCAACTCACTGATCCTTAATCTATTAAAATATTGCCTTGCTCCCAAGAAATGTATTGGACTAGTATGATAGTAAAATATAAAATAAAAATTAAAAGTACAATTTTTGAATAGTTCATCACTTATCTTAATCAGCTTTGATAATAAAATTAGGTTTTCACTTTCTGAAGTATTTGCCTATGCAGAATATTCTGATCATACAAGTAATTGTAAAATACAAACTCAGTTGCCCACTCAAATTACACCGACACAGCATAAAACTCATCTTTTGTTTGACAAGTTTAATTCAAAAGTACAACAATGGCACTTTCTATCAGAGAGAACATGTACAAGTATAACACAAATCAAGATTGATAGAAATACCTTAAGAACACCCTTGAGATTTTCATTTTCTTAATTTATAAATTCATACTAAGAGTGTATTTTGTAAAATAGAAACAAAATATCAAGGGGGTAATTATAATTTTGAAAGATAACCTCTTTTCTCACTAGACACTCTAAGAGTTACCTTACGTCTTTTTTTACTTGTTTTATCATAAACCCAGATACTATGGGGTTCCATTACCCGATAATCCTGAGATGTATTAAAACAATCTGTTTTATACACAACCCCTCTATCACAGGTTGAAGCAAACCACCCTATAATCCGGATTAAGCTGATCAGGCAATTCAAATGCTTATATTGAGATCTCCAGAAGGCATGGGAATTGAAGAGAAAAGACAGTTCTTTTCTATTAGAGTAGTCATAGCATTTTTATTAATCATTCCACTTCATACAAATATTTTGGTTAATATATTATGAAACTTTGTAAATGTATTTTATCATCATATATTATTAAGTGATTCGTAATATTTTTATTAACTTATATCATTCTTCTTTTTCAAGGTGAAATCTGGTGTTTCTTCTTCTTCTGATAATACGAAGTGATGAGTTGGTTTTTGTTAGGGTATCCCGATCTTCCTAGTGATATGCGGGACAAACATTGAAATAGCCTAATACCAATCAATCAGCTGTTCTTGAATTCCTAGTCTGCTTTCTTTTGAAACCAGACTAGGAATTCAAGAACAGCAGATTGATTGGTATTAGGCTATTTCGATGTTTGTCCCGCATATCACTAGGAAGATCGGGATACCCTAACAAAAACCAACTCATCACTTCGTATTATCTGAATTTAAAGAATTGCACCAAAAATTCGAGTTCCTTCACTCTTTCTTTTGCCTGATATTATATCTATTATATAAAGGGCCAAAAATATTCCAAAATAAGCTAGACTTACTGAAAAAGTTGCATCTTTCAAAAACGCATACCAATCTGCACGGACTGGTCCCTACGACCGGATCATAGTTCTGTTTCGCCCAAGAAAGAAAAATGGAATCATCATAAAACCTCGAACAAAAAATCGATCTCTCTAAATAAAATGAGATTCAAGGTTAGGTACGCCTACTGTTTAGCTTTTTCGTACCGCTAGGAATGCTTAACTATTTAAACACTACCTTTCCTGGAGAGTCAAGTTTTGAAAATCGCTGCTTTGATGCGGCACTGCTCGGAAGTCACTTTCTTTGTCCCCAGGAATCGAAGTTCCAAAAACAGACGAAATCACTATGGAACCGGACCTCCTCGTTGCCGCTCAATTCATTTCCAGGAAGAGGCAAATTAGCTTTTTGACTTCTCTTGGTCAGGTCTAAGGGGAAGCTCTTTTTCTTATAAAGGGGTTCGCTTTGTTTGGGATGAACTCGCAAAGACTCGACCCGGGTTTTCGAGACCAATACTTGTGCCTTTTTTTCGCCTCTCAAGGCCTACTATGATGAGATAGGCCTTTAGTGAAAATACTATGATCCGATTGAGCCTGGTTAGCTGACCTGAACCTAAATAACTCAATTTTCTACCATGAACTAGTAGACGCAGGAAGCAGCTAAGAGCCAGTCTAGCAAGAGAGGAGTGTGCTTGGGAGCGACCGATCTGGCAGAACAACTCAAAAGAAAGACTTGGAAAGATGAGAAAAGGCGAGGATCGTTTAACCGTAGCAAGAGCGCGAAAAATTGAGCATTTCTTATCACAACCCTTTTTTGTAGCCGAAGTATTTACCGATTCTCCAGGGGATTTGGAGAATGCGGGTTCGAGTCCTGATCAGGAACTGTGCCCATCAAAGGACCTCGAGATGCTAATCCGCCGCTGATTGAGGTTAGAATTCATAAAGGTGGGTAGACCTGGGAACCCTTCTACTAGAGAAAGCACCGGCTGAAATCCAAGGCATTGGTTTGAGACTACCAATCTAGTGATCCTGATCTTGCTCTTTCTTTCCAGCTCTCTAGCGCATCCTATGAATGGAGCCCTGGGATTTGACGGCGGACTTAAAAAGCCGACCAAATGACTACAACCGACTCTGACCTGGTAGCCGAAAGTGCTCCCGCGCCCGGCCCGTGTTATAGGGGAAGATTAGCAAGGCGGGAAAAGACAGAGGGAGGGGGAGCTATCGTCGAAAGCTTCTTGGCACCTTTCCAATTCTTAGGCTTCCCGGTTCTCCAGGGAAATATGTTGGTCTAGCAGAAACCATTAGGGGGTTTCAATTGATCCTTTCCCTCCATCCCTAGAGGAGCCGTATGAGGTGGAAGTGATCCCGGCTTAGTGAGTCCTTTCTTCCGTGATGATGAGAGCAGTGGGGGCGCGCTCAAAGAAGGAAGTGTCTCGGGTAAGTAATCCTTGTTTTTCATTGGATTCCAGAGGAATGAGGGGAGCCACCTGCATCGGTAGGCTTCCCAAGGACTGGCCGTCTTTGAATAATCACACGAGCACCTTGGTCGCCGTCCCTGCCCCATGGTTCAAACCCATTTCGTGCTCATTTTCAAATTTCATCTTCAAAGCGAACCTTTGCCTCTTCTAGTCTTTTTCCGAGAATGAAATTAATAAAGGCGTAGGGATAGATAAAAATCCAAATTTTGATGCCTGGAAGATTTTTTAAACAAGAAAATATTTTTCATCGAATTTCTCATTGCTCGCGATCAAACTCGGAATATCGTATGATGAGAATCTAATTACAGCAATCGATTTCATAAAAGGAACCCTTCCTTGCATTCTTTTATTGTATTCGCCCCTCGTCGCCTCTGTACCCGAAACAGATGCGCTGCTCTCCCCTTCTGTCAAAGATGCATTCCCCAGTCTCTGGCATCGGTCAAATAATACAATGCAAGCAAAAGTTCCTAGATTCCCCAATGCTTTCGTCTCAGGGTAGAAGAACTGATTCCATTCTGCTACTAGGGTTCCAAACCTCCCCCGCGGAAGCTCGGGACGGAGCCGTATGAGGCAGAAGTCTCACGTACGGTTCTCTTCGATTCACCCGGCCAGCAGGCGGGCTCGAACCCGCAGCTTCCGCCTTGACAGGGACCCCTATTATTTGATTCTTTTTATTATTCTGACTGGACTCCCGTACTTCGGCGCATGAGAGGCCAGCAGGGGAAAAATAGGACTATTTGGGGGAGCTGGGGTTGGTGTCAATTATTCATCTAATTGAATATTGCCCGAATACCCCGGGATTCTCACGAGCCTGAAATCATTCAAAAAAGAGATTGCCAACTTCAGCGGCATCTTCAAAGGGATGGTCCGAGCCTTAGCCCATTCCTTCCTCACCGAGGGGATTAAAGGAGGAATAGGGCTGCCATCTTTAGGGCTTTCTGCTCTGACCTAGCTTCCTAAGGGAAGGGAATGAGCGGGAGAAGAAAAGTCGATCGACCACTGACTGGAATCCACGGCACGGCCAAAAAAAAGAAAGAGCTTCACTCGGTAAAGTCAGGTTATGGAATAGAATTTTTTGAAGATCTTACTCTCTTACTCTTAACATTATTGTCTGTGTTCGATACGTCCACCTACGAGACTCGCCTTTGGCTTTGAGAATCAGCTCTTGGGAATCGAATAGGAAGGTATCCAATTCAACGCTCTCCAAATTATTCTTCCAGACTGGGATACCACAAGGCATAGGATAGGAATAATGTTGAATGTTTTGCATTATACAATGCCGCCAAACTCATAATAGCAAGGGAAAACTAGAAGGGAGACAAAAATCGATTTTACGGTATAGACGCTTATGATCTCCCCCTCTATGCCCAATGTAGATCCAACTTTCGATTCACTCGTGGGATCCCCTGCGAGATTTGAGATAAATCAGCGAAAAAACGTACGGTAACGAGGGGGGTTCCTCCTTCGGATCCTTATATTGACCGAGAAAAACAAGTTCCAGAGGCATCTTCCATTCATATCGATTAAGCTACTGGCTCTGAATCTACCTCTGTCTGCTGGTGCTTATTTTGATAAGCTGCAGGATCAACGACTGGATCAGCTGGAACTACTATCGCAGTAAGGGCTTAAGCGATCGAAGCCAGTTTTTGGCGACTTTCACTTTCAACCCGATTCACCGCCTAGAAAAATTCAGAAAGAAAGACAAAATACCAGAAACCCTGGGACAAGAACGATCAAGCTTCTTCACTTTGTATAGTGAGACATATCCCCTAAGGTAAGGAGAAGTTCACTATTTTATTAACTATGAGGCGAAAATACGATCAACTGCAGAAGAATGAGGAAAAAGTTTATGAACAGGAGAAGGCCGCAATACATCTCCATCATCATTCTCCCCCGGGGCTGATTAATTAGGTTAAGGAAAATATGAGGCGACTCCATTTCCATTAAAGAGAGCATTAAGGATACATCGAGTCTCTTGGATTTCACGTCATAGCATTTATACCCGGACTGAGCATATCCAAGAAAGACAGGTTGGTTGGTGAGCCTAGTGATAGGAGGTAGGGSCCCAGAACGCCAAAAGGTGGGGGAGATGTAGATCGATCGCCCTAGATAGACAACTACATAGAGGGTCTCTACAAGTCTATATATTCTTTGATTTCGTTCCCCCCGTAAGATCAATATCACAACCAATAAGGTCTGCAAGTTTCACATCTAAGTAATACCCGACCCGATAGTTTATGATATAGATAGATAGATATATTTAATTTTTATTTTTTTGGGGGGAGGGGGGGGGGATATTGGCAAACCAGGGTAATTCTTGCAATTATGTTATGTTGGGGAAATTGGATTTGGTAAAGTTATATATGGTATTTTTGACCAAATATTCCAAATGTAGACGGGTCGTTAATTGTGTAAACAAACGTCAAATTGTTAATCTACGTTTCGAGTAGATTATTGTGGTATATTTACTTTCTCAAATCCGTATTTGGGTGAGTGAAAAGTCAATGACCAAGGTTGGACCTTTGGAAGGTAATGAGGGTGAGGAATTTCCTAAGTAGATAGGAAATGTCCTATATATGAATGTTATTCATTATTTTGTGGAAATCAATTTATTAGAGATGGTGGACCGCAAACTATTTAATTCCTTAGGCTTTAATTAGTTTGGGCCTCTTCTGGAAGCTTTCAAGTCTTTCTTATTGAGTAAGATAAGCTTGTATTATGAATCTTAATTCCTATAGATTTCCTACCTTTGTTTAAGGGTCCCTCATATCTATAAATACCAACTCCCACATAGTGTAAAAACACTAATACATACATCAAAACATGTTTCTATGAGAGCTCTCGCATACATATCATAATCCTACCTGTCTCACGCATCATATAGCCTGCATTTAGGGTTTTACTCGGTTGTCTACCCAATTCTCGTTCGCCAGGTTGACTGGATCGTCTGCTCCGTCCAGCTCCGTTCATCGTTGTATCTTGGGAGATTCATTGCTATGAAACCGTGAGCACGTAGTACGGCAATAAGAATTTTAAGGAAAGAGTTCGCTCGCCTCGACAGTTAACTTTTCCTTTCGTTTCGTTATTTAATTATATTATATATTTATTATATTTACATATAATATATTTGCTCGTTTGTGTTAGATCTGTTAGTTCAATTATTTCCCGACATTATCGGAATATATTACTGTTTACCCAATAGCTTAAGATTCTTATTCGTAATTTATACGCGATACTAACAAATAATTATATAATTATTTTTTTTTTTGTGTTTTGAGCACTGTTCTGACGATTGGCATAAGGCATGACTGGACTAGACACATACGTATGATGGTTTTCATCCTGGGCAAAAGACAACAAAGTTACAGAGGCGTTATGCTTGCCCAAAATCAAAACCAACACCAACAATTTATCAAAACCCTAGGGTTCCCGTTTCCTAGAAATTGGGGACACTCAAAATCTTCGAAACCTCCACGGCGGCATGTGGGGGATGGATCTGGTCGCATGGCAGAGGCTTCGGCCTGTGAACTCCCGGTGTTTTCTGGTGGTGATGCTCAACTCCTCTCGGTGGTCGGAGCAGCTGGGACGGTGTTATGATGACGATGCCAGATTCGACGGCGGTGATAGGTTCATGGAATCGGACGGCGACGTACGACGACGGCAGGCACGGCGGAGGCGACGCTTCGCTCCGAGCGTTCGGCATCAACGACGACTAAAATCGAAAGTGGCCGAGCCGCGGCTGGCTCGAGATTTCAAGGCCGACGGTGTCAGGGATCCGGGAGTTGACGGCGGACTCCGGCGGCGACGATGGCAGATCTAACCACAAAGACGACCGATTGAACGTGGCGGCGTGTGGCGGTGGATCTGCAGCGGAGTTGGGCGTCGGTCGTGGCCCGAGCGTGACGGCCTATTGATAGGCAATCGAGAGTTTGCTTGCGATGAATGCGGTGACGATGAACTGGTCCGTCGAGGGAGACAGCCGCAAGCTCCTGCGTTTGTTAATGGCGGCGGCGGCTGATTATTTGGAGAAGAAAGGCGACTGCAGGGCTTTAGTTGGGCTTCAAAGTGATTGGCCCAACAAGCATGTGTTGGACAAGAATACTTTTAATCAAGTTAACGGTCCTGGTTTGGTCTTACTAAGATTTGGGCTAAAACATGAATTAAAAGGAGAAGATAATAATAATAATAATAGTAGTAAGGACTTGAGTTGCTTGCTGTACTACCATTTTCCTGAGACGGTCCTTTTGATTGGGCCTGTATCAATTGATGACTCGGGCCTTTGGTTGGTATAACTTGGGTTCAAATGTCATCTTAGTGATGGGCTGTATTAAATAAGGACTGGGCTACTTTAAAGCGGGCCTGATGGTCTTTAAAGACCCAAATTTAGGGTCATTGGCCTTGGGCTTAAATGAATACTTGGCAATGACTAATTTAGTCCAGGGCCAAAATTGGTGATGAAAGTTTAATAAAAATTAAATTTAGGCCTGAATGATAGTAAGGCCCATTGGGTTGCAATTGTAGCAGCCGTTGGTTCTTCTTGTAAAGAAGAAACCGCGAGAAATTCAAGACCTTGTTGGGTCATGGATATTGAGTAAAATATTATTTATTTGGGCTCAATAAATTAAGCCTAGTTTCGTACTAGATTTATAATAAATTGTGAGACCAAATTGTTAAATTGGATTTCAAGTTTATTAAAGTGTGAATTTTAAGCTCGATCTAATTCGGCTTTGTAATTCTATAAACTTATAAATGTGAACTCATTGTTTGAGTTAAATTTATAAAGATTGATGTGAATTAAATTTGGATTTAGTCTTGAATTGAGTCTTGAGATTTAATTGTGGGAGCTTCTCGTATCACTTGGATTTTCCAATGGTGAAGAAATGTGACCTCGTTGGTCAAATAAAGTGGATATTGAGATAGGTAAAATGAGATAGATAATCTCATAAGAGTATTGAATTTGTAAAATTCATATAAAGCTCGAAGAGCCAAAAGAAGATTATGAGAAATCATAATTGTTAGTTTTGTGTGCTTATTTGGAAATTGGGTATTCTAGCATTGAGGCTATGATATAAAGCCCATTATAAGTACAACAAAATTGATAAAATAAAATTTACAATTAGATGTCAATTTTGATTGAAGACACAAGTGAGAGATTTGTGTTGAGGCTAAAACGCCAAAAGTATCTTTTCATTTGGTGAAAAGAGTTATGTACCTCTAGAGTTATTTCACATCGAGATATATGATATGAAATTTGTGTAAACTAGAGGGGGTAAAAAGTAAATTATTACTTTCATTAATGGCTGCACAATAACTTGTGACATTTATTTGCTAAGGGGCAAAGACAAAGTCTTTGATGTTTTCAAAGTCTTCAAATATGAAGTTGAGAATCAACTTAAAACAAGAATTAAGGCAATTCGAAGTGATTGAGGTGGAGAGTATGTTGTGAGGAATTTTGCGCTGAATAAGGCATAATTCGTAAAACAATTGTTTCGTATTTACCTCGATCAATTGGCGTCGATGAACGCAAGTATAGAACTCTGGAAGAAATGATGAACGTTATGTTAATCAGTTCAGGGTTAACCCCTAATATGTGGGGGGTGACGATCCTTTTCGCTAACCATATTTTGAATAGGTTACCCTACACGGGAAAGCAAAGGACTCCATATAAGTTATGGAAAGGTAAGCTTGTGCTTACAGTTACCTCAAAGTGTGGGGGTACTTGGCTAAGGTAAAAGTACCAGAGCCAAAGAAAGTGTAGATATGACTTAAAATAGTCGATTGTTGCTGCGCACTACATATAGATTCCTAGTACACAAGTTTGTTATACTTGATGTGAATGAAGGAACTACCTTTAAAGTAAGGAATGCAATACTTTGAACACTTTTGTCCTTGCAAAGGAAATAGTGATGGTTGTAAAAGAGAGTTCATGATACTATAGATGAAGCAACACTTCTTATAGCTCAAGTTGCATCACAAAATGGTGATGATGATGAATCTAGGGCTAGGACTGCTTAGATGATTTATTTGTTAGATAATGAATCTCAAGAAGCCTTGTCTAGTCCTAATGCTTCTATGTGGAAGGAGGCCATCAATGTTGATTCAATTTTGCAGAATCATACATGGGAATTGATTGATCTTTCCCATGTGAATAAAATCCCTTGGATTCAAGTGGGTCCTAAGGATAAAGTATCAAGATGATGGCTTGTTTGATAAGTATAAAGCTAGGCTGATAGTTAAAAGATTTAAACTAAGAGAAGGATACAACTTCTTTGTTACTTACTCACCTGTAACTAAAATCACGTCTATTAAGGTGATTTTGGAGATTGTTGTGTTGCACAATCTTGAAAGTAATCACTTGCAAATATCATTCTTGAATGGTGAGTTAGTTGAAATGATTGATATGGAACAACCTGATGGGTTTGTGGTTCCTGTTCAAGAGAATGAGGTGTGTATACTTGTTAAATCACCGTATGGATTGAAACAAGCACCAAAGCAATGTCATATCAAGTTTGATACTGTGATGATGAYCAATGGYTTTCGCATCACTAAATGCGATAAGTGTGTTTATGTGAAGAACACACCTAACTCTTTAAYCATTGTTTGTCTTCTGTTGATGACATGTTGATTTTAAGTAACTCAAGTGATATGATCACAAGTACTAAGAACATGTTGAAGGACAACCTTGATTTAAAGGATATGGGGTTAGCCGATGTGATTCTTGGGATCAAGATCATAAAAAATCAAACAGCATAGTACTTTCTCAGTCCCACTATGTGGAAAGCGTACTGGAAAGGTGTAAGGAGTTTGATGATAAAATGGCTAAAATTTCATTTGACGATAACCTTCGGTGATTCAGTGGGTCAGATGGAATTTGCTAGGATTGTTGGAAGTCATATGTACGTTGCTAGTTGTACTAGACTAAATCTAGCTTATTCAGTGAACTAAGTAAGTAGGTTCACGAGTAATTCGAACAGTGACCACTGGATAGGGTTAACTAGAGTATTAATATACTCGTAGTATACTTTGAGTTATGAGTTACATTATATGAGATATCAAGAAGTACTAGAAGAGTACTGTGTTGTGAACTGGATATAGGAATCTAAAGATTCACACTCCACGAGTGAGTATGTTTTACCATCGGTGGAGGTGTTGTATTTTGGAAGTCCACTAAGTGAATATGCATAGCCCCATCCACCATGGAATCAGAGTTCATAGCTATGAACAAAGCTAGTGAAGACGCTGAGTGGCTTCGAGATCTTCTCGAGAACATTCCATGTTGGAGGAAGCCCGTATCAATGATTATGATACACTKCGATAATCAAGTTGTTATCGCTAGGGCTTATAATGAAATGAATAACGGTAATTCGCGAATTATTCGTCGAAGATACAATACCGTTAGAGAATTGATAATTGGCGTAAACGTTATTATGTGAGTATCATTGTCTCAGTAGGCTCGGACTCGGAATAGTTCAATGACTCAGTTAACTAGGCCGTGGGGTTTATCCGATGGTATTTCACTACGGAAAGGTTCAAAGTCAAAAGCTACCTGTCCAGATGTGATAACGTTTCATGTGGAAACTGAGCAATTGAGTCCACATGCATCATTACATTGATTTTGCACTCATGTGGGGGATTGTTGGGGAAATTGGATTTGGTAAAGTTATATATGGTAGCTTTGACCAAATATTCCAAATGTAGACGGGTCGTTAATTGTGTAAACGAACATCAAATTGTTAATCTACGTTTCGAGTAGATTATTGTGGTATATTTACTTTCTCAAATCCGTATTTGGGTGAGTGAAAAGTCAATGACCAAGGTTGGACCTTTGGAAGGTAATGAGGGTGAGGAATTTCCTAAGTAGATAGGAAATGTCCTATATATGAATGTTATTCATTATTTTGTGGAAATCAATTTATTAGAGATGGTGGACCGCAAACTATTTAATTCCTTAGGCTTTAATTAGTTTGGGCCTCTTCTGGAAGCTTTCAAGTCTTTCTTATTGAGTAAGATAAGGAGATTGGCTTGTATTAGGAATCCTAATTCCTATAGATTTCCTACCTTGTTTAAGGGTCCCTCATATCTATAAATATCAACTCCCACATAGTGTAAAAGCACTAATACATACATCAAAACATGTTTCTAAGAGAGCTCTCGCATACATATCATAATCCTACCTGCCTCACGCATCATATAGCCTAGGGTTTTGCTCAGTTGTCTGCCCAATTCTCGTTCGCCAGGTTGACTGGATCGTCTGCTCCGTCCAGCTCCGTTCGTTGTTGTATCTTGGGAGATTCATTGCTATGAAACCGTGGAGCACGTAGTACGGGGCAATAAGAATCTTAAGGAAAGAGTTCGCTCGCCTCGACGGTTAACTTTTCCTTTCGTTTCGTTATTTAATTATATTATATATTTATTATATTTACATATAATATATTTGCTCGTTTGCGTTAGATCTGTTAGTTCAATTATTCCCCGATATTATCGCAATATATTACTGTTTACCCAATATGTTATTTCTCAAACCAAGCTTTTGAAACCACCCGAGGTTCGCGGTAATTACAGAAAACTCCAAAGAAATTACAAAATTACAATGAAACCCCTTGAGTTTTTCATGCTAGGCACTGAGTGAAAAAGGGAGAGAAAACAAAAACCAGGCACAACCCACCATGGCTGCGGGTGCTTCAAAGTCGGAGAAGAAGAAGAAGAATGCAAAAGGAGAAGCAGAGGGCAATAATGCCAAGGGATTTTGTTAAAAAAAAGAGTTGTTTTTTTTTTGGCGAGAGAAGTAGATAAACCATATGACC